>OY882860.1:188673085-189060585 GCA_963693515.1 Pipistrellus nathusii | reverse complement strand
CACGGCTCCAGGTGGGGGTGGGGGGGGGGCGAGCTGGAGGGAAAGGGCAGCCGTGGAATCAGGCAGGACTTGCTGGCCAGGGCTGTTCTGCCCGCCCCGTGGGCACCAGAGGACTCAGACGCTGAAGCCACAGCCTCAGGAGCGGCATGAGGCCGTGAGGGAGGCGGCAGAGAAGGCCCTGGTCCCCGATGCTGTGGTGATTTCAGCTAAGCTGGACCCCCTCCGTCCCTCCCTCCCTCCGTCCCTCTATTCCTCCCCCTCCCTCTCTCCCTTCCTTCTCGCCTCTCTCTCTAAACTCCATTAATATCTGCTGCTGTGTTAGTGGCTACAAAAAGCAAACCAGCCACGTTGCTGGCCGTTCTCATGTCGACGGTAACAACGCGAAGCAGCAGGCAGTGAGCCGGAGCCCACGGGCCGCAGAGCGTCAGCCTACGGACTGAAGGATCCCGGGTTCGATTCCGGTCAAGGGCATGCACCTTGGTTGCGGGCACATCCCCAGTGGGGAGTGTGTAGGAGGCAGCTGGTCGATGTTTCTCTCTCATCGATGTTTCTAACTCTATCCTCTCCCTTCCTCTCTGTGAAAAATCAATACAATATATTTAAAGAATCATAAGGTAAAATCGAGGCCGTGAGCGACCTGGAGGAGATACAGTACCTACTTCTGAGGTGAGTGAAGTCCGCCTGAGCAATGCCACCCACACCAGAGGTCGCGAGGAAAACGGGGGAGGTTTGTGCTCAATACGAAGAAGATTCCCCCGGGGAGAAACGGCGGGAGCAGAGCGGATGGCGGGTGGCCAGGGGGAACATGTGTAACTGACAGCACAGCGGACCCCTGAGCAGCCCGGGTTCGAGCCCACAGCCCTCTGACACGTGGGCTTTTGTCAGTAAATACCTCTGCCTTCGCTCCGGGGCCGGGCGTGGTGGGTCCGAGGGCCAGCTGGAGGCGCTGATCTCCGCCAGGTCGCGTAGAGGATGCGAGCGCCCCCGGCTTTTGGTACCTGTGGGGGGTCCTGGAGCCAGGTCCCCATGGACGGCATCGGACAGCGCAGTTTTAGGGGAGTCGAAAGTGATATGTGGGTTTTCGATTGTGTGTGGGATTGGTGCCCTGAATCCCCACATTATTCAAGGGCCAACTGTAGTTTTTTTTTTTTTTTTAAATAATATATATATATATATTTTATTGATTTTTTTTAAAGAGAGGAAGGGAGAGAGATAGAGTTAGAAACATTAATGCGAGAGAAACATCGACCAGCTGCCTCCTGCACACCCCCTACTGGGGATGTGCCCTCAACCAAGGTACATGCCCTTGACCAGAATCAAACCTGGGACCCTCCAGTCCGCAGGCCGACGCTCTATCCACTGAGCCACACCTTTCAGGGCCATAGTTCTACACCAATATGCCAAAACCCCAAAACGACAAGCCAACATATTTGCAGAGGAAACTGACAGAAGAGAAAGCTCACGTGTCCAGTGTGGCTGGAGGAGGGTTTACAGGATGCACAGGACTCAGCGGTAACACGTTAACGATCAGGCTGGGAGCGCGCGCACACACACACAGAGGAAAGGGGTTGCTGTAAGAGGTTATAGTGCCCGGGGAGGAGTGCGTGGGGTTACTGGGAGACAGACGGGGGAATGTCCCGGGGCACGTGGGCAAGGTTCACTCATTAAGCAAATATTTACCGGGCGCCGCGGCGTGCCAGGCACGTGGGCACCCACACGGCTGGCCCTGGCTCCTCCCATCCCGGGCAGTCGGGGAGATAGACATGAAAGACGAAAGTGTACAAACAAGCATGTAATTACCGCGGTTGTAGACAGTTCTTATAAAGGTGTTTAACGAGGGGTCCCCGCCTGGTCAGGATTATTGGGGAGACTTCCCTAAGGGGGTGATTCTGAAGCCAAGCCTAGCGTGATGAGAAGGAATGTGGAAGGAGCACCATGAGGAACACTCTTGGGAAGAGCAAATGGCAAGACGAGCATTCTGCTGGATGCCAGGCCTGTCCCCTCCCCTCCTCTGCCTGTGACTCCTGCTAGGTTCTGGCCCGTCTGCTCGTCTTCCTTGACTCAGCGTCTGATCTCAGAGTTGCTACCATGTATTCTTCAACAGCCAGTGTTCGCACAAAAATCATCAGACCATCAACAGAACCAGAATTCGGCTCCACAAAGGAAGTGAACAGATAGGAGCTCAGAATCGGCCCGGGTCTCAGAGGCAGCAGCTGCACACTTCAAAGCCGCCGCCATAAATAGGTTCAGAGAACTAAAGAAAGTTGTGTTCAGAGGAAACTATGTCAAAGGAGTTAAATGAAAACATGGTACCAAGGAGCACACAGACAGGGAATCTCCATGGACAAGTGGGAACGATTCAGGGGTATCCCAGAATTTGAAAAGGATCATCCCCCAAAATGTGAACGTTCACGAGATGGCCTCCACGCCTGGGGATGACAGAAGAAAGGATGAGTGAACCTGAAGACAAGTCAGCAGGAAGTTTCAACCCAAAGTGGGGGGCATAAGGCTGAAGATAAAAGAACAGAACTTTGGAGACCTGTGGGGCAATACCACGTGGTCCAAATTCATGGAGCTGCAGTCCCAGAAGAAGAGAAGAGAGGTGGACCCAGGGGTAGAAAAATGTGAGGACACAGCTGAGAACCTCCCCCTATTCGCAGAAACCATTAACTTACAGACCCAAGAAGCTCCACAAACCCCAAGGAGGGTGCTAGTAAGCACAGGTTACAATGCTTCTAGGTCAATCACAGCTAAGCTTCTGACGCCGGAGGAAAGGGGAAGCCTTGGGAGGTTTGGAGGGGAAAATACACACACACACACACACACACACACACACACACACACACCAGAAACCATTTGCGTTGTGAAGAGGAATGATGATGTGATTAACACCTGACTTCTCATCAAGAACCAAAGACAAATCCAGAGGTTTCCTAGAGTCCCCACGAGTAGAAATTGGGGAGAAGAGGGAATTAGTCATTTGTTTTCCAGGAAACGGATTCCCTCGGCCCGAGGGGAGACGTGAGTGCACCCGTTGGAAACGCCCGCGTGCAAAGCAGAATAAAATGGAGGACGAGAAGAAAAATGGTGCCCTGCCTGGTGTGGCTCGGTGGCTAGAGCACCAGCCTGCAGACTGGAAGGGTCCTGGGTCCAATTCCAGTCAAGGGCACATGTCTGGGTTGCGGGCTCGATCCCCAGTGTGGGCTGTGCAGGAGGCAGCCAGTCAATGATTCTCTCTCATCATTGATGTTTCTCTCTCTCTCTTTCCCTTCCTCTCTGAAATCAATAAAAATATATTTTAAGAAAAGAAAAGAAAAATGGCAACATTCCCCACCAAGGCCCGGAGAATGGGACTGCAGGACACCTAGGAGAGAGAATACCTTCTGAGGCTGTAAGTTCCTCCTCATATAAAGGGCTGCCAGGGGGGTGTGTGCTACAGAGAGGACGGATGAACGTTTCCTTGAGCGACAGCTCTGCCAGGGGAGAGGCTCTGCCCGGCCTCCCCACCAGCTTTCTCTGCAGAAAGCTGGTGGGGAGGCCGGGTGTCCTGCCCACAGCAACGCAGACGAACTTGGTGCAGCAGACGGCGGATTGGGTCTGCCTCCGCGTGCAGCTCGCCCCGCGAGGACCCTGTTCGGCCCAGAGGAGATTCGCCAGCTCTGCGCACTCCGCAGACTCCTTCCCACCTTCCTGCTGCCCACACGCATCTTCCTTCGATTCTCCTTCGACCTGGCTTTCACGTCTTATTGGTTCCCTTAGCACCGAGTTCAGTAAAATGGTAGGTGGCCTCATTTTCTATGTGCATGAGAATTCGGATTTAACACGAAGATCCATGCGAGAATGGGCCTTCCTTCCCCTGGCTGCTGGCAGTGCCTTTGCTCTGTCCGGAGCCACCTTTCTGCCTTCCCACGCTGCCCAGAGGTCCAGAGTGGCTGGGGTGGGGTGGAGCACCTGTGTCGTCACCATAGCCCCCAGCCGCTCGGTGCCTATGTATGCAAATTAACCTGCCGTTTTTGCTGGGTTAATTTGCATACTCACTCCTGGTTGGCTGGTGGGCGTTGCAGAGGTACGGTCACTTAGCATGTTACTCTTTTATTAGGTAGAGATCTCTTTCAAAACATGTTATTTTCCTACAAGAATTTGAATTCATGATAGATGACATATATGTACAAGAGAGGCTCCTGGGTATAAGGAAAAACCTCAAAAGGCAAACACCTAGTTAAAAACAAGTGAAGTTTTTAAACCGAGAAGTTACCTCACTAGGAACCAGAGGAAGTAACATGAAAACACCCGCTTACTGTGTGTCACTCACCACGGTTTCCACTGACCTGAGCGTGTGGCTGCCTGGGGAGTGGGGCGGGGCTGGCCGGAGTCTCCAGAGGCGCTCCGGCTGCTGAGTGGGCTGTGGGAGGGGGCGGGGCCCCGGTGGCTGGGTGAGGACACCTGGGGAGGCATCGAAGGTCCAATAGGGTCTGTAGGATTCTCTACTGTGGAGATGAATGGGACCAAGGCAGGCTGGAGGCAGGAAGGCCGGCCCAGAGTGGCCGCCATGGACAGCCATGAGTGATGCGCCATGCAGGCATTAGAGAGCTCCTGGCCAGGCCCCCGTGGCCCACTCAGCCCTGCCCCTCCGCTAGCCCCCGGCCCCCCTCCTCTGCAGCCGGCATTGCAATAACACTGGGGGATCATGGGGTTCAGGGCTGGGGTAGGGCTGAAGGCAGACGGAATCCTCAGAGGGTTTGGTCTTTGAAATCTGGGTGTGGTTGAGGGTAAGCAGGAGGGCAGCCACCGCACAAAGGAGCACCCAGCGAGGGAGGGCCCAGGGGGGCCAGGGCCTAGGGAAGTGGGGGCCCAGGGAGGCAGGGTCCAGGGAAGTGGGGAGCACCCAGGCCCAGGAGCTTCGGCATCACACACTGGGGTGGAGTCAGAAGTGACCTTGGCTTCGGCAAGATGGGGCTCATCCTGGGCCCCAATAAGGGTCATCTCAGTGGAGGCGACAGCACCCCACTAAGGGGTTTGAGAAGTGAGCTGGGGGTGACGGGGCCTGGTCCTGTCTTGAGGGGCAGGTGGTGGCAAGGGCAGGTGCTGGGAGGGGCAGGTGGTGGCAGGGGCAGGTGGTGGGAGGGGCAGGTGGTGGGAGGGGCAGGTGGGGGGGCAGGTGGCCGTGCTGGAGGTGGGTGTGGTGTTGGGTTTCCTCTGAAGAGAAGAGGCAGGAACGTGCTGGGAGGGTGCTGGAGGGAAGGGAGCAGCGGCGCAGAGAGCGGGGCCCGGGAGGCAGGGAGCGGGCGGGTGAGCAGGTGGGGGCGGGAGGAGGGTGTGACTCCTGCACGGCCGGGTTTGGTGGCAGGAAGGTGAGGGAATCCACCGAGAACAGGTGGGTGAGGCAGCGACTTGCCCTGAGGTCAAGGGCCCGCCTTTTACCCCAGTCCCCGCCCCCTCTCCCCCGCACCTGGACGGATGGTTTATCGGTGAGACGATCTGATGGCTGTGGCAGCCGTGGGAAGGCGGCTGGAAGGACATCTGAGCTCAGAACCTGCACGTCCCAACACAGAGCTCTGGGGCGCCCGGGGCTGCGGGGCTGCGTGCGTGCGTGCGGGGCCCAGGGAGGCAGGTCCCCAGGAGGCAGGTGGGGGCGGGAGCCGACGCCGGCGCTGGCTCAGCCGACATGGCCACGGGGAGCAGAGGCTCCTGGGGGATCGGAGGGCCCACTCCGGCCTGCCCCGGGAATGTCCTGGGTGCCTCTCGTCCTGAGTAAAGGGCGGCCTCACTCCTCCTCCCCAAGTTCAAAGACGCTCCCACGGCCTCCAAGTCAGGCTCACGAGGGCGGGCGGGCGGACGCTGAAGGGGATCCTGCACCTTCTCCACTGTTGCAGACCTTGTTCACAGTCCCTCGGCTGCCCCCCTGCCCGCATTCACACACTCCTCCCCTCCCTCACACATCCATTCACCGGCTCACTCTCCCTTTCCCTCACTGGGCCTGGCGAAGCCAGAGCCCAGAGAAGCCAGGGCCCAGCGACATGGGCCTCAAACCCGCCCTCATTCCCTGTGATTAATTCCCAAATTAATCGGCCACATTTGTTGAGTTAATTTGCATACTCACTCCTGATTGGCTGGTGGGCATCACGAAGGTATGGCCAATTAGCATGTTGCTCTTTTATTAGGTAGAGATCTCTTTAATGTACACATCCCTTCACTCACTCACCCCTTCACTCACACATTCACTCACTCACAGGTCCATTCACTCATTCATCTCTCGTTTACACATTCCACGCATCCATCCATTTATTCACCACTCGTTCATGCGTTCCTTCATACATGTGTTCATTCTTCCCACGTGTTCTGTGGGGGTTTAGGTGGCGAAGGTGGGGGAGTGGAGCGCCCGGCCAGGGCTCCAGGCCGGGTGGGCACGGGGAGTGGTGTGACTGGTGCTCGGAACGGTGGCTCCGGGGAGGCAGGGAGGCCAGGCCTGTGGGGTCAGGCCACAGGGAGGGGCGGGGCTGGCAGGACACCCGGGGGCAGCTGGACAGGGCAGAGGCCCAGGGCCTGCCGCCCCCCCCCTCCACCTTCCCCCGCTTGCTGGGCCTCTAAGCTTTCGGGCCCTCAGGGTAGAACCTGCAGAGACTGGCCTGGCCCAAGGTCATGGCCTCTGGTCCGGCCACATCAGTGACGGAGACAGACAGGCGCCCCAGCTCTGGCGCCTGGTCCCAGAGCCTCCGGCCTGTCCCTCCGGGAAGCCTCCTCCTGCAGCAACTGCTGGGCGGGGGCCGGGAGCTCAGGCCCACAGGGAGCGGGCGGCAGGCCCACAGGCGGACAGAGCACGCAGCTCCTGCTCTGCGACGGGCGGAGACCGGGTGGGCAGGGGCCCAGTCCCAGTGGAGACACAGATGAGGGGTTCGGGGCTCTGGGGGCCCAGCTGCTGTGTGGGCCCACTTCCTATCCCGCAGCCCAGCGCCCTCCTGGTCCTCTGGCCTCAGGCGCCCAGGTCACAGCTCCTGGGAGATCCAGGAGGCAGGGACCCTCTGGGGCCCCTCTGGTCCCCCAGGAGCCGCCATGACGCACGGGTTCCGGAGCGGCTGGTTTGGGCGGAGAGGCTGGTGGGAGGGACAGCTGATACCGCAGGCTGGACCCCGGGGAGTGCGGGGCCCGCAGGAGCTCCGAGCCGGCGCTGGGCACCCCGCCACGCCCTGGGGCTGCTCAGCATCTGTCCCCAGAGGAGCAAGAACAGCTGGCCGGGGCCTGGGTCTGGCCACTCTCGGGTGCCCCTGGGAGAGGAGGCCCATCTGGCATGTACCCCACCCCCAGCTGGAGAGAAAGCCCGGCTTTACCAGGAGCCCCTGCTGCCCCCCCCACCCCCCGGCCCAGGGAGCTGCGGGCGGGGTGCAGGGCTGAGGGTGGAGGCTGCCCGGCTCCCCTTTCCCTCCCCCTCCCCCCAGTTCCCAGGCCTGTCCACAGCCTAGGGGCCCGGAAGGCCGTCCCTGGCCCAGGTTAAACCGCTGTTCCGCCCGGCGGCCGGGCGGCCGCCATGAGGCCTGAACAGCCGCCTTTGTCCGCCGGCTACTGGGCCCGCTCAGCTCCCTCCAGGCCCCGCTTGTTCCCAGGCCAGGCGGGCGGCAGAGCCGGGAGCCATGGAGACCGCACAGACCACTGCCCCGCCCACTCTCCCCTGCCCGGGGCTTTCTCTCCGCAGACCTCCTGGCGCTGGCCCTGCCCCAGCCCTGCCCACCCTCCCCACCGGGACCTCACCTGCCCCGGCCTCACCAGATGCAGCCCCCGAGGGCCCCGGGGCGAGGGCCCTCCTCCTTCTCCAGACACCCCCCACCCATGGCGCCAGGGAGCAGCCGCGGGAGAGACAGGCCTGAGGGTGCTGAGCTCCCGTCCTGTGAGCCAGGCAGCAGGAGGCTCTGGAGCGGCTGTGAGGGGCCTTGTCTGCGTGTGAAATTAACTGATCGAATGAATGAGCACAGAGTTCCCGGACTCCTTCATTCATTCATTCATTCATTCATTCATCCATTCGCTCCGCAGACACCGCAGGCATCCATCTGTCCACCCTCTGGGCTTGGCCAGTGCCCGTGTTGAGCGCATGGCCGTGAGATGGTGGTGCTGGGCTGCCTTCCCGGCGGCGGAGTCTTGTGGGCAAGGGGGGTGGGGAGGCGGGGAGCCCCCACAGGAGCAAATGCTCCCACAGCAGGCAGGTCAGGAGCCAGGAGGGGCCACAGCCGTGGGCATTTGTGCACATCCCTGGGCGGAGACACGGGGGACGACAGCCACACAGAACCGGGTAACTGCCTGTTTGCTGCTGCAGAGCCCATGGGGGTGCTAATGGGGCCCCCCTCCAGCAGTGAGGAGGGGGCTGGGAACAGCTCAGGAATGAGGTGCTCAGAGCCCTCTGAGCACTGGCCGCCGAGCGCGAGGTGGGCTGCTCGCTGGTTCTCATGAGCAAGTGCTGAGCAAACCGCCCTCATGACCCTGCGCTCACCGCCCGGCAGCCGGAATCCTGCAGGGGCACCTGCTCTGCTCTGTGGTGGCTGGTGCCGCCTGGGGCCACGGCCACGGCCACGGCCACGGCCGGGCTGGTGCCCGAGCTGGCGGAGCGCTTCTGAGCCGGCTTCTCCTTGCTCCCGCCTGGAGCCTGGGCCAGGCTGGCTCTGAGGCTGGAGCTGCCAGCCAGGGGCCCCTGTGCCTCCACACGCCACCTGGGCTTCCTCACAGCACGGCAGGCAGGGGCAGGTGGCCGGTGACTGGCCCGGGCGGTGCCCGCGGCACTGCGGTCACACCTGTCGGGCGCCTGGGCCACAAACCTGCCTCTAGGCCAGCGGAGAGGACACAGGGACCGGTCCCCTCCACACCCCTCCTGCCTCTGAATGGGGGAGGACCAGGGACCTGCAGCCATATTTACACAAATGCACTCCTGACAGCCCCCCAACTCCCTGCTCTCCTCTCTTGGGGTTCTCCCATCCGCCTGGGCCGCTGCAGTCCTGAGCCAGACACCTTCCTGCTAGCTCCCTTCCCCAGCACACTCCCTCCTCACCCCGTGCCCTTGGCTGTGACCTCTTTCCAGGAATAAGGACAGCCGTGAGCCCAGCAGGCCTCACGTGGAGACCGTTCCCATGTGTTTACACGTGTGTATTCTTTTGGGGCCTCAGAGCAGCCCTGTGAGACTCTTCTGAGGAAGGGGCATGGAGCCCGGGGTTCTGCAGGGTGAGTAGGAGTTCTCCGGACAGACTGTTTGACAGGAGCAGGTGAGCGGGGCCGTGTGCCCTCAGGTGTGGCTGGAAGTTTTCCTTGCCCTGGGCAGGGGTGGTTCAGTAGGAAGTGCACCCATTGGACATGGTCATGGAGGGGCCCCTGTGGCCTGAGAGTGGGGAGCCTGAAGCTGGCCCAGGAGGAGCTGGTGTTGGAGCCTGGGAGACCCCCTCCCCCGCCAGAGCCTGACAGACTCTGCCCTCCCCCCCTCCCCCCCCCCCGCCTGTGCCTCCTCTTCTCATTCTCCCTTTTATTTTTTGTTAATCCTCACCCGAAGATACTTTTTCCATTGATTTTTAGAGAGTGTGGAAGGGAGGGAGGAAGAGAGAGAAACATTTATGTGAGAGAGACACATTGATGGGTTGCCTCCCACTCGCACCCCAACCGGGGCCGGGGATTGAACCTGCAACCCAGGTATGTGCCCTTGACTGGGAATCCAACCTCCTACCCCTCCGTGCGAAGGCTGATACTCTAACCAGTGAGCAACACTGGCTAGGCTCATCTCCTTTCTTTCTCTTTTTTTAAAAAAAAATATATATATATATATTTTATTGATTTTTTACAGAGAGGAAGGGAGATGGACAGAGAGTCAGAAACATCGATGAGAGAGAGACCGACCAGCTGCCTACTGCACATCCCCTGCTGGGGATGTGCCCACAACCAAGGTCCATGCCCTTGACTGGAATCAAACCTGGGACCCCTCAGTCCGAAGGCCGACGCTCTATCCACTGAGCCAAACCGGTTAGGGCGCTCTCTTTCTCTCTCTCTCTCTTTTATTTTTTTATTGATTTCAGAGAGGAAGGGTGCGGGGTGTGGGGGGAGAGAAACATCAATGATGGGAGGAAATCACGGATCGGCCTCCTCCTGCTTGCCCTGCTGGGGATGGAGCCTGCAGCCGGGGCCCGGGCCCTCACGGGAACCAGCCCTGACCTCCCGGTGCAGTGCACCAGCCGGGCTGGATTCTCTTTCTCACGTGGTTTCCCTGGGGGTGGGGTGGGGGCGATGGGCCCTGTGGTACACGAGGAATATGAGGCCCAGAGGGTTTCTGAGCCGGGCGGGCGGGCTGAGCCCGCTGGGAGCTCCTTGGCTCTGTCCCCATCCCTCAGCGCCCGCCTCGGTCCGTGGGAAACTCCTGCCCCCCTGCCCCGCACCCTGCCGCCCCGCAGCCCCCACCTCAGCCCTGACCGCCTGGCCAGGAGGCCCAGCTGAGCCCAGCCCGCAGCGCTGGCTCCATCAGGGGAGGGCGGTCACATGCTTGGGCCTCCCCCTCGCCCCCCCCCTCGCTGCTCCTGGGCCTCAGGAGGGGGAGGGCAGGGACTGGGGGGAGGGAGCTGGCGGAGGGGAAACTGAGGCCCAGAGCGGGAGGGCTTGGCTTCTGCTGGGAGCCTGCACCTGGCTTCCCCTCCGGCCCAGCACGGGTTCCAGCTCCTGAGCTAAATCCCGCCCGCCTGGTGGCCAGCCGGCGGGGCACCCGAAAAGCTGACAGAGCCAGCTGCCCTCCCAGCGGTCGCCGGGCAGGCAGACACCGGAGGCAGGCGGGACGCCTGCCCGCGCCTGGCACGGCGGCTGCCAGGAGGCCGGCCTCCCGCTCCCAGGCCCGGCTGCGGGCGGAATGGCTTTCCGATGAGGTAATGCTGGAGGGAGGAGGCCGCCCGAGGCGCTGGCCCCGGCCCAGCCGCTGATGGCGGCTCCCGGCCTCCTCCCGCCTCCCCGCCAGCGCGGGGCCCGGGGGCCGGGGCCAGGGGAGAGGACTCTGGACCCAGGGCGCCAGGCAGCCTGGCCTTGGGGCCGACACTCCTCAGGGGACCCCCGGACCCGCCCCGGGAGACGGGCCTGGGCAGCAGGGCGCAGGCACCCTGGGTGGGGGAGGCAGCCCGGCCCACGTGGTGCAGAAGCCTGGGGTGCAGGGTGCTGGCTGCCAGCACCCAGGGCCGGCTCCTGGGACGGAGAGAGGGCTCAGGCCCTCCTTCCTGAGCCCCAGCCGGCACCGCCTCTGGGCTGTGCACCCCGACCCCCAGGCCTCTCCTGGCCCCTCCTGGGAAAGCTCTGCTCCCCACCTTCCGGGCCTGCCTGCGGGGACCGGAGCGGGGAGTCAGCGGGAAGTGTCCAGGGGGCTCCCCACTCCCGGCCAGGCCCCCTCCCTGAGGTCCCAGGAGCCAGCGGGACCCAGCAGCTCCTGCTCCAGCCCTGCGAAGGGGCACCCCAGCTCCTGCTCCAGCCCTGCGAAGGGGCACCCCAGCTCCTGCTCCAGCCCTGCGAAGGGGCACCCCAGCTCCTGCTCCAGCCCTGCAAAGGGGCACCCCAGCTCCTGCTCCAGCCCTGCAAGGGGGCACCCCAGAACTAGGCCGGGAGCAGAGCCTGGGGGCCTGGGAGCTGGAGGAGGGCGCGGGGACCCCCTGCTCATGACGGAATCCGGGGCACAGGGGCGGGGGTGCAGGGAAGCGGGCCAGGCCGGGTCTGCGGGCCCCTCGGATCCGCCCCGCCTGCACTGCCGGGCGGCGGGCCAGGCCGCGGGCGGGCTCAGGCCCCATCTGCAGCGGGGGCGGGGCCCCCGGACCCGGGGCCGCCGGCCAGGCCGCAGCTGCGGGAGCCCAGCCCGCCGCCGGGAAGGGGCCCAGGGACTCTGCGCAGCCCGTGCGCGGCGGGCCGGGCGGCCCCGCGCCTGCGGAGGGAGCTGGGCCCGGAGCCAGCGCGGCTCCGGGTGCCCGCCCCGCCCCCGCCGCCTGCACAAAGCCCGGCCGAGGCGCCGCGCCCCTCTGCTGCCCCCTGGCGGCCGCGGGGCGCGCGGCGGCCCCGCCAAACCCGGCGCCGCGGGCTGCGGCCCTCCCGGGCCGGCCCCCAAGGTCACAGCACCTCCTGGGAGACGGGGGCCTCAGGGAGAGGCAGCAGGGCCTGCCCCGTGCGGCCAGGCTCCTCCAGGGGGAAGGGAGCCCGATCCGCAGCCTGGCCGGAGGCTCCGGGCGGGGGGCCCATTGTTCTGTTGTGGGGGGTCCCCTAAGTGAGAAAACCGAGGGGAGGGGCCAGGTCTTGGGGGCAGGGGGTGCCCCGTGTGTGGGGCCCCCTCCCAGGGCCCGGTGCAGAGCCGGGGGTCGGGGCCAGGATTCCGAGGGCCCAGCAGCTCAGCCTCTGCAGGGAGAAGATTCCAGTGATCGGAGGCCGCGGCCGCCAGGGCTGGAGAGATGAGGTGCAGCCCGTTCTGGGGGGTCTCCCAGTCTGACGTCAACCCTCACCTCCCCACCCCCGGGGCAGGACAAAGGACTCATCCCAGGGCGGCTGGCCTGGCCGCCGGGTGTGTGTGGGGGCTGCAGCCCCTCCAGCTCCCAGCGCAGGGGGGGCCGCAGGGCAGGGAGGGGCAGAGCCCGCAGCCTGGGTCGGCTGACTCTGCGAGTGGCCCGGCCGATGCTGGGAAGGCCGTCCCCGTGCCATCCCGATCAGCTCCCCACGGGGCCCTGCACACGGGCACTGGCTGCCATCGCCCTGTGTCCGGAGTCTCCCTCTGGTCCGGGACCGGCCAGGAGGCCTGCAGCCCCACAGCCGGAGCAGGGAGGGGCGAGGAGGTATTATTTCGGGTGAAAGCAGAAGGAATCTCCCCCAGGAGACGGCCAGCTCTCCTGGAGGGCACGCAGCCCCGACGGGGAAGGGGGTCCCTTCGGCCAGGGTGCGAGGGGAGAGGACAGAGAGGGGGACAGCCACAGGACCGCCGGCTGGAGCTGGCTGTGGGGCATCGGTCAGGGCTCTGTGGGCCCCGCCCTCCAGCCCCAGCTCAGGCCTCTCCACCAGGCCCCTCCAGGCCCAGCCCGCACCCTCCCTCCTCCTCCCTCCTCCCCCTCCTTCCCCTTCTCTCTCTCCCGCTCTCCCCTTCCCGCCACTCTCCCTCCCTCCCTTCCCCTCTCTCCCTCCCTTCCCCTCTCTCCCCTCTCTCTCCTTCCCTCCCTCCCTCCCGCTCCCTCCTCTCTCCCTCCCTCCCTCCACCAGAGGCCCTGAAGTTCCAGGGGGCCCTGCTGCAGCTCAGCCATGGCCCCACCCTCGGGGACAGCCCAGGGCTTCACTGTACCCCTCAAGGCCCCCAGCCCGATCCCCCCCTTACACCCCCGCCCCCGTGCATTGCCTCTGACACCCGCCAGCCTGCCTGCCTGCCTGCCTGCACTAGCCCCTCACCGGAGGGGAGGGCAGGGAGGCTGGGAGGGTCAGGGGCCAGGCCCACCAGGGGCAGCGCCTCCCCGTCCTTCCTGCCCCTCCCGCTGGCCTGGCAGAGCGGCCAGGAAGGGGCTGAGCCCGCTCCTGGCTGCCAGTGGTCGTGGGGAGGCGGCTGCGGGGCCTGGGAAGGGAACCGCTGTCTGTTCAGCTGCCGGCGCCCCCAGGTCCGAGCCCCAGCCCGTCCTGTCCCGCGCTGGGCAGTGGCCGCCCGTCCCATTTCTGGGATTTCTCTGTGGGAGGCTCGGGGCAGCCACCTGGGAGGGTGCAGGAGGCCTTTGGCCATAGCCCGGCCGTGGCTGGCCGCCTCAGCCTCCCCCTCCCCTGGGGCCCTGGGTCTGTGCTGGCTTTCCCTCTGGGAGAGGCACAGCCAGGCCCAGCGTCATGGGGGGACATTTCATTAAAGGTGGGCAGTGCGGAGAACTCCAGGGCGGGGCAGCGGACTGCTGCCTGAGGGCCGGGGGGAGGGGGCCCAGGCTGGTGGGGCGTGAGGAACTGCCGGGCAGCTGGAGGACGCCATGGGGGACTCCGGGGAGGACACCGAGGCTGGAGCTCTGAGGGACCTGGATGCTCCCGCCCCAGCCAAGCCCTGCTCCCTCCCTCCCCCTACCCCCCCACCCATTCCTGTTTACCTCTGGCCTCATCTCCTTCAGCCTGGGGGGCGGGGGACGACCCCTCCCCACAAGCCCACGGGCTCCTGAGGGCAGGAGGCAGGAGGCACCTGTGAAGCTGAGCTGCCCTCTCATCAGATGGCGCCCCTAATGGCAGCCCCGGCCTCTGTGCCCAGGGGACAGGGTGGTGGGAAAGGTCTGGGGCGTGAGAGCCCGGAGCAGGCAGAGGGCAATCAGGGGGGGCTGCCTGGAGGAGGAAGCCTCCAGGGGAGCTGTGTGCTGAGGAGAGGCAGCCAGGAGGCGGAGGCCGCTGTGGCCTGGGTTGGCAGCAGGGACCTGCGTGCCAGGAGGGCCCGGCAGGAGAGGGCCGGGAGGCTCAGTGCTTGTCTTCGGGCCGTGGGAGCCTGGGAGCCGTAGGAGGCAAAGGGGCTGAGTGCCAGGCACTCTGAGCGCAGAGAGCTGAGCCATACCAGCCTATGGTCCCCCTGACAAGTGTCACCCCCGCGCCACCCTGAGGGTGGCCCTCCCAGTGTCCTGGGAGCCTTGGGGGCACTGAAGGCCCTGGCTGTGCCCTCCTGCCGTCCGCCTCCTCCTTAAACACCCTGGGCAGCCCTGAGCCTCTGGCAGCCTCGGAGCCGGGTTCAAGGTCCCGGTCCCCGCCCGCCCTGGCAGGAGCCGCTTCCGGCCGCGCGGACAATGAGCCGCGGGGGAGGGTGGCCCTGAGCCAGGCCCCCACGTCCTCCCACCGCGCAGGACGGCGGCGTCCCCGGGTGACCCCGCCACCAGCACTGCCATCGAGGGCCAGCGCCGCCTCGGGGGCACCGAACTGATTCTGTCCTTTCAGCCTCAGAGCATGGGGCCCGGGAGAGCCTCTGGCCCTCGGGCAGCCCGGCCCCGCTCCCCTGGGCCCCTCTAGGAGGCATGTCCTCCAGGGGGACCCCCCCCCCCCCACTGGGGCCCCGCTCCTGCTCCAGGGCCCTCGCTACGCTGGGCCCGTCCTGCCTCTGCCTCTGGTCCAGGTACCAGTGGGTGTGAGCGCCCCTTCACCCGCCTCCCTGCTCAGCCGCTCCCCGTGCTCCCGGCCTCCTCCGCCCTGGGGCTCGGCTCCCAGGTCCAGCCCTGGGCCTCCCTGCCCAGCCCTGGCCGCCTGGGGGAGGACACTCCCCGCTGCCCTGGCTCCATCTGCCGCCCTGGGGAGCCAGAGGGGCTGAGGGGGGGTGGGGTGTCCAGGTCCAGCCAGGCCCAGCCACGGGGCCTCTGTCCTGCCCCTGCTCACACCCTCTCCTTGCATGTCCTGTGCCCTGGGCCTCCCACAGACCTCACACCGTGTCCACAGAGCGCCCCCCAAGGCCGGAGGCAGGACCCCGTGTCCATGGGGGACCCTCCTCAGCCCCACGGGACCCTGCATTCAAACACACACACACACACACACACACACAGGCACACACACGCGCACACACACACACACACGCATGCGCACACGCGCACACACAGACACACACACAGAGACACACAGACACAGACACACAGACACACACAGACACACACACAGACACACACACGCACAGACACACACACAGACACACACACACACACACACACGCGCGCACAGACACTCCTGCCCCTCGGCCTCCGTCCCTCCGACGGGGTGGGGCCCAGCAGGCACACCCGCCCCGCCTGCCCTCCTGGCAGCCCCAGGCCGGCATCACTGGGCAGAGGCGGGGAACAGGGCCCAGCCGGCCCTCCCTGCGGCTCGGCCGCTGCTTTCCTGGCCGCACAGCGCCCTCTGGCGGTCACAGGGGGAGTTGCGGGGCTCCGGGAAGAAAGGGAAGGAGGGGGTCCCGAGGCCTGAGGCCTGAGGCGGGTTGCAGGGCTGAGAGCTGGAGGGGGGGGCAGGAAGCACACGGGGCGGGCGGGGGCATCAGACCTGACCTCTCAGAAACGCGCGGTGTCACTGTCCCGCGGTGCAGCTGGGCCCAGAGGCCACAAAGCGGGGTGTCCCCAGGCCTCTCACCCAGACCGCCTTGGGGTCTTCATCCCCCCGGGTCCTCCCCACCCTGCTCTGCACCCCCCCCCCCGCTGCTGGGACCATCCTTTTAGGGGCCCCGGGCTCGCAGCCAGGGCAGGGCACCGCGTGGCGGGCATGCAGGTGTGGGCAGCCCTCAGGAGGGGGTGCCAGGCCCCTCAGCCTCCTGCTCACCCAGCCCGGGCCCTGCGCTCTGCGCATGTACACACACGCGTGCACACACACATACACACATGCACACACGCACACACATACACACATGCACACACACGCACACACATACACACGCGCACGCACACACGCACGCACACACATACACACACATGCACGCACGCACATGCACGCACACACACACATGCACGCACACACACACGTGGAGGACGGGGAGGCTGGGCCTGTGGTGGTGATTTGTCCTCAGCAATCCAGGGAGGGAGGGGGCTGGGCCCAGCACGGAGCTCTGAGCTGGGGTCCCTCGGGCTGAGGAGCCCCTTTGTCATGTTAACGGGCTCGGAGCCGGGGTGGGGGTCGGGGGATCGGGGGACCTGACCCTGTGATGGGGGGGGGGGGCCAGGACTGCAGCCCTGCGGCCGGGATGGGAGAGACGGGAATTGGAGGACGTGCCCACCCCCGCTCTCTGGTCTCCGGGTCAGGCTCCCGTCAGGCCCAGCGCTGGGACAGGGCGCCCCACGAGGAGGGCAGGAGGGGAGGTGAACTTGGCTCCAAGTGGGCACCTTTGCATCACAAGAGAGGAGGCACCTGGAGCACAGAGTCTGGGGTGGCTGTGGGCTCCAATCACACACAAAGGGAAAGGCCGAGGCTGGGAGTGCAGTGCGCTCTGTGCTCCGTGGGGTCACGGGGTGTAGGGGGTTCAGTGCGCTCCGTGCTCCGTGGGGTCAGGGGGTGGGGGGTGGAGGGTGCAGTGTGCTCCGTGCTCCGTGGGGTCAGGGGTGGGGGGTGGGGGTGCAGTGTGCTCCGTGGGGGTCAGGGGGTGGGGGGTGGGGGTGGGGGTGGGAGTGCAGTGTGCTCCGTGGGGGTCAGGGTGGGTGGATGTGTGTCAGTGGGACCCCCTCCCCCAGCGCTGGGCTCTGCCCTCAGCCCCCCTCGTCCTCCCACAGGGACCCCCGGATGAGGGCTGAGGCCCGTCAGGCGCTCCCTCCCTCAGACACGGCTCCCGAGGAGGAGGAGGGCGCCGGCTGGCAGTGCCCGCATGTTTGCCGTCAGGGTCCCTCCCAGGCCGGACCCTGGTTGCTTGGCACTTAGTGTCGCCCGGCCCCTGTGGGGGGTCATGCTCCCCACAGCTCAGGAGGGCCAGGGCCCCAATGAGGAAACTGAGGCTGAGTCACAGGCCTGTCCCCAGACCCTGCGCCCCCTTCCCGCCGGTCAGCGTGAGCGGGAGCCAGCTGTGCGGCCTGCAGACCCGCTTCCTCTTTGTGTTTTTATGGATGTCAGAGAGGAAGGGAGGAGAGAGAGGAACATCAATGATGACAGGGAATCACTGGTCGGCTGCCTCCTGCCCGCCCCCCACTGGGGGTCCAGCCCACAACCTGGGCACGTGCCCTGTCTGGGATCGGAGGCTGGCGCTCTCACTGAGCACCACCGGCCAGGGCAGGCTGCCTCTGTTTACCCCTCAGCAGAGGATGTGGTTTGTTTTGCTCTCACTACCGTAGCCAAGAGAGGCAGGGAGAGGCAGGGAGAGGCAGGGAGAGGCAGGGAGAGGCAGGGAGAGAGAGAAACATGGATTGGTGCCTCCCACATGCAACCCGACCAGGGATGGAACCGCAGCCTGGGTATGTGCCCTGACCCTTTGGGGCTTGGGATGGTGCCCAACCACTGAGCCACCCAGCCAGGGTAGACCCTGGCTTCTGACGCCTCCCCATGGAGGTGCCGGCGGGGAAAGGCTCCTCCCAGTCCCACCGGGAGCGTGAGGAGAGGCCGAGCCAGCCAGCTCGGGCTGGAGCCTCCGGTCCTCGGCCCCCCCCCCCCCCCGGCATGGAGGGCAGGCAGCAGGGAGTGCCCCAGGGGCCTCGGCCAGCCCATCGCCTCTTCACTCATCCGGGCTCACAGGGCACCAGTGCTGCCCAAGGCCTCAGCCGGGGCGACATCCTCCCATTTCACAGCTGAGCAAACCGAGGCCCAGAGCTTACGCCGTACAAAGGCCCTTCCTGACCAACCGGGTGCCGCCCGCTGGGCTCTGTGCATCGAGACGAAGATTCCCAGGCGGGGCCCTGAGGAGCCCTGGGCTGGGAGCCACCCCTGGACGCACGGGGCAGGAAGGGAGGCCGTGTGGCCAGAGCGGGGACCCCAGGCCACGCATCCAACGCTGGAGTGGTGGCTGCAGCCGTGGGAGGGGACCCCCTTGGGTGCTGGGACCAGCATGCTGGGCTTCCGGCCCTCCCACCCCCAAAGCCAGCGGCTCCCAGGGGCTCCGCCCGAGTCGGTGTGTGCGGCCCTGAGCCACCTGGGTGGGGGACGGGGGGTCGAGCCACGTGAGGGCTCCTGCTCAGCCCTGGGGCCGGGCTCTGCGGCAGAGCGGACACCGCTCACCTGGGGAGACCCATCTGGCAAATGGGATCATGGCTGCAGGTGTCATTACATCTCAGGCAGTCACCCCCTTCTCACCCGGCTCGGAACGCGCACCCTCCCCCGCTGACCGTCCGGCCTCCCCGAGGCCGGAGCCCGCGGCTCAGCCCGGGGCCTCGCACGCACACACTGGCCTTGAACATGTTCGCCTTCCCCAATGGCCCTCTCCCCACACCACCCAGGCCAGGCCCAGTCAGACCAGCCAGCAGCTGGCTGTACTCAACTCTCTGTCTTTTATGAAATATATTTTATTGATTTTTTTACAGAGAGGAAGGGAGAGAGAGAGAGTTAGAAACATCGATGCAAAAGAAACACCGATCAGCTGCCTCCTGCACACCACCTCCTAGGGGTGTGCCTGCCACCAAGGTCCATGCCCTTGACCGGAATCGAACCTGGGACCTTTCAGTCTGCAGGCTGACGCTCTATCCACTGAGCCAAGCCAGTTAGGGCTCAACACTCTTTCTTAATTTTATTTTTTATTTTTTATTGATTTCACAGAGGAAGGGAGAGAGAGAGAGAGATAGAAACATCAACGATGAGAGAGAATCATTAACCAGCTGCCTCCTGCATGCCCCCCACCGGGGACCAAGCCCACAACCCAGGCATGTGCCCTGACGGGAAATCAAACTCAGGACCCTTGAATCCACAGGCCAATGCTCTATCCACTGGGCCACACTGGCTACGGTTCAGTGCTCTGTTAGCAGGGCTGGCTGAGGGCAGGAAGGCAGGGTGTCCACCGCCCCCCGTGTTCCTTCAGCACAGCCTTTGGGCCTGGCTTCGGGCTGGGCCCGGCTGAGTCCCGAGCGAAGAGGCTGAGCCGTCTGTTGTCTTCTGACTGGGTGGGTCCAGGACAGGGCCACCTGAGCAGATCACGGGGTGGAGGGAGGCTGGGGATGGTGCGTCCCAATATCCATTCCCTACCTGAGCTCCAAGGCTGGGTGGGCATGGTGCTGCTCAGCTATGAGGTTCCGTTTCCCAGCCTTCCTTGCAGTGAGATATGCCCATGTGACCCGGTTCTGGCCAATGAGAATTAAGTGGCCGTGCTCAGGAATGGGGCGAGGTGGGCCCTTATTCGTCCTTCTTCTGCCCAGCGGCTGGAGAGCAAGGTGACGGCGGCCTCCAGCAGCCACCCAGGACTCGGAGGGGAAGGGACACGTGCTCTGGAAGGCAGAGCAACAAGCTGGCAGGAGCCTGGGTCCCCATGACCTGTGTGGCCTTTATACCAGCCCTGCTTCCGTATCTACCTCTGACATCTGCCGGAAGCCAGTGCCAGCAGCTCAGCAGGCAGAATCATCTGGAATGGCTGAGGGCATGTCCTCAAACCTGAAAAGGATGCACAAATGATTGCTTAGGGCATCTTAATCTACATGTTACTGCCTCCTGCTGGCCAAACACCTGAACAACTGGAGGTGATTCTTCCAATCTGACAAAGGAGTCTGTGCAGGAAACCCTGGCTCTGAAGTGTGTATCTCCACCCTGCCTTCGGACTATTTGCGTGAATAAAAAGCAAGGGGTCCTGAGACAAGGAGAATGTGGTTTCTTCAGCCAAGCTCCTCTGCCTCCCCCAAATGCCTTCCAAAATTGTGTTTTGTCTCTGGACTCGTATTTAATTTATGCACAGCCCTTCTCCAGGTTCCTGAACCCTTCTAGCTGCCGGATCGAGACCACCAGCAACCTGTTACGGGAAAGAAACACACGAACTGCTTTTTTGAGTTTTGCTATCCTATGCAGGCAAACCTAAGTAGAGCAGACTGATGTAATCGGGAGAACACGTGAAGAAGATAACTCCATGTGCGAGAGCCAGAGGCAGGGCCAGCTTGGGGCCGCATACAGCTCCTATGGGCCACATGGCACCGTGGGGTGGCTGGCAGGTCAGCAGGAGCTGGCCCTGGGGGCAGGGTCTCCTGGACTAAGCCACGGAGCTCAGTCTGCCCCCTCTAGACCAGGAGCGGTGGGGCGAAGGCCTGGAGGGCCATAAGAATAGTGAGTGGTGGTGGGGGGGGAGGGGGGAGGAGGGGTGTCAGGCCTGTGGGGAGG
This sequence comes from Pipistrellus nathusii, assembly GCA_963693515.1. Lineage (NCBI taxonomy): Eukaryota > Metazoa > Chordata > Mammalia > Chiroptera > Vespertilionidae > Pipistrellus > Pipistrellus nathusii. The sequence continues at coordinate 189,039,894 of OY882860.1, read as the reverse complement.
ACCAGGGAGGGGACTGGCACCTGCAGGGATGTGAGGGGCTGCCAGTTTTCCTCCATGATCCATCAACCTCTTCGCCCTCGTTGGTGTCTGTGTGCCCACCTGTTCTGTCCAGTGGAAGCTGGCCCTGGCCGGCACCCAGCTGTGACCCGGTTCCCAGCCCCAGAGCAGCTGCATGGGAGGAGGGGAGAGGGGAGGAGAGGGGAGGAGGGGAGAGCGGAGGAGAGGGGAGGAGAGGGGGGAGAAGGGAGGAAAGGGGAGGAGAGGGGAAGAGAGGGGGAAAGAGGGGAGGAGAGGGGAGGAGGGGGGGGAAGTCTGAGCAGCCAGATGGGACTGTATCTGTTTTCTGTCCCCAGGGGGTGTGCTCTCATGCTGCAGCTCGCGGGTTGGAGGCAGCATGTCCTGCAGGGGGCGCTGCTCAGGGTCCCTGAGACCAGGCACACCTCACCGGGCTGGGAAGGACCCAGGCTCCGTGGGGCAGAGGCAGGGCCTGCAGCTACAGAACTGAGGTCCCCATGTCCTTGCTCTCGGCTTCCGGGTGCCACCTGGACTCCCACCACGAGGTCCCGCCCCCTCAAAGCGGGCCCTGGCACGTCCCCCTGACACCCTGAGCCTCTCTGATCGCCCCTCTGCCGGAGCCAAAGAAAACCCTGCTGCTACAGGGCTCCGGGGGTGAGGGTCAACCTATGAACCAGGAAGTCACAGTCTGATTCCCGGTCAGGGCACAGGCCCGGGCTATGGGCTTGATCCCCAGCTGGGGGCGTGCAGGAGGCAGCTGATGACTCTCTCATCAGTGTTTCTTTTCTTTTTAAAACATACTTCTATTGATTTCGGAGAAGAAGGGAGAGGGAGAGAGAGATAGAAACATCAGTGATGAGAGAGGATCACTGATTGGCTGCCTCCTGCCCCCCCCACATTTGGGATCGACCCCGCCATCGGGGGCTGTGCCCTAACGGGGAAATGTCAACCCCCGAGTCAAACTGGCTGGGCCTATCAATGTTTCTATCTCTCCCATCCTCTCTCAAAATCGATAAAAACATATTTTAAAAAAAAATAACGGGCTCAAGTGATTGGGCCAGGCCCACTGGTTAACCCCCTTGTGATGAACTCAGAGTCAGCTGATCAGTCACGTGATCACTTTTCTTGCCCCGTGACACGGCATGCTCATGGGCCTCACATCACCACATCCCATCCCTGGGATCAGGGCAGGGCATCTTGGGGGCCATTCCTCTCCAGGCCCCCCTCACTCCCCCGGGGTTCACCCAGGGGTCCTCGTGGCCCCTGTCCTCTGCTCCCTCCACACTCAGTGTCCCCCCTGAGTGGGGGTGGGGTGGGGTGGAGGCTCCACCTCCTGAGGCTCAGGCCCCGCCTCCCTGGAGGCTGAGCGTGCAGGGAGAGAAGCCCAGCTCTGGGCTCCATGGGCCTGGGCTCCAGTCCCAGCTCCGCCCACTGTGTGACCTCGGCCAAGTCCTGCCTCCTCTGCCTCAGTTTCCTCACCTGGGCAATGGGTCTAGCAGCAGCATTTCACAAGGCTGCCGGAGGCCCTCCAGGCAAGCATGTGCTCCTTACGTAGAAGGGGCTCCATACACGCCCAGGGTGACCTCAGGAGAGATTTGGGGGCACAGGGAATGCTCGTCAGTGAAGCCAGGAACAAGGAGCACGAGGAGGCGGGAGAAAGGCAGGCAGCATGGGGCGTGCTGGATGCTGGGGGTGTGGGGTGGGGGTTGAGGTCAAACTCAAGGTTCAAAGGAGTCTCTGTCAGATTCCTGGTCTCCTTCGTTTGCAACGTGGCAGGCCCCGGATGCCAGCCACCTCCTGGAAAGCATTCATTTGCCACCAATGCTGTATTTTTAAAAATATATATTTTATTGCTTTTTTACAGAGAGGGAGAGAGAGTTAGAAACATCGATGAAAGAGAAACACTGACCAGCTGCCTCCTGCACACCTCCTACTTGGGATGTGCCCGCAACCGAGGTACATGCCCTTGACCGGAATCGAACCTGGGACCCTCCAGTCTGCAGGCCGACGCTCTATCCACTGAGCCAAACCGGTTAGGGCCCAACAATGGTTTACTGAGCACCTACTATATGCCAGGCTCGGTCCTACCCCCTGGGGACTGAGCAGGAACCAAAGCAGACAAAGAGGCGCTCCCCATGGAAATTAGTCAGGCGATGGAAGGACACAGACAGCGGCAGGTCTGCCTCCCGGCCACCAGGGGCCAGCGGTGCTGTGTCAGGATACAGAGACCAGTGAGCGCTGTGAGGGAGGAGTGGGAGGGCCCCAGAGGTGGGGCAGGTGAGCAGGGCCGCTCAGAACGGGGATGGAGCACTGCACTCGGAGGGACAACGTGTGCAAGGGCCGGGGCAGGTGACAAGAGGAAGGACCAGGCGACAGAGAGGAGAGGACAGGGCCTGTGAGGGGGCTGAGGAGGGACAGGCTGGCCCGCACTGCCCCCTGCCCGTCCTCTGCCCATGGCTTTTGCGCAGTCAGCTCGTCCCTCTGCCTGAGGCCCGGGCTGCAGGGTTACCGTCCCCCCGCACGGAGCCGAGAAAACATGAGCTGCAGACGGTGAGAAGGTTGCCCCGCTGGGTCCGAAGGTGCCTAACACCCACCCGGGGGCCCTAGGGTGCCCTCACGTTGAAGACTCCCGCCTTTGGGGCGTTGGCTTGTCTCCTTATGGGGTGGGAACCGGAGCCCCATCCCCTCTACCTCCTTCCACCCGATCCTTCCCACACCGGCCCCTCCTGCTCAGTCCCGTTTGGGAGGAAGGACAGGTGGGGTCACGCAGCCCTGGATTCAGCCCTGGGAACGCAGGCAGCTGTGTCTGCTCCCTGCATGTATGCATGTGTGTGTGCATGTGTGTGTGCATGTATGTGTGTGTATGTGTGCATGTATGTGTGCACAAACACCGGAGGAAAACAGCCCGGGGTGGGAGCAGGTCTCCTGAGTTGTCCTCCAATCGTCTGGATTAAAACTGGTCTGGCTCAGTGGATAGAGCGTCGGCCTGCGGACTGAAGGGACCCGGGTTCGATTCCGGTGAAGGGCATGTACCTTGGTTGTGGGCACATCCCCAGTGGGGAGTGTGCAGGAGGCAGCTGATCGATGACTCTCTCTCATCGATGTTTCCGACTGTCTATCTCCCTTCCTCTCTGTACAAAATCAATAAAATATATTTTTTAAAAAGAAAAAGAAAAGGGCTCCGGCGGGTCCCCTGAGCGCCCCCCCACAATCTTGCCGGCCTGCCTGCCCTTCCCGCCCCCCGGGAGGAAGCAGTGCTGACAGGTGCTGGAGCGGGAGCTCGGACCCGGCGCCGTTCCCTCCCGCCGCCGGCAGGGGGCAGCAGGACACTGCGTAACAGAGTGAGCCGACCCCGGTGTCCCGCCCGCGGACCGTAACCGCTCACCTCCGGCCCCGACCCTCCAGGATCAGGAGGGGATACGGGTGGGCGATGGGGTCCCTGCACCCCGGGCTGGGGCTGGCCCAGGCCGGCGGCGGGAGGGGCCCCTGCGCGGTTCTCCAGGCCGCGCCGCAGACCCCCGGCTCCCGAGGATCCGCCCCGTTAGCGAGCGGGGAGGCGGGGACGATGGAGGCGGAGGGCGAAGGCGGCGGGCGCCGGGGCCCGCGGACGCGGTCCAGGGTGGGGACACCGCCCGCCTGCACGTCCCGGCCCGGAAGGCTGGGTGGCCCGGACCCCAGGCCTGGGCGGCCCGCGGCCCGCGCCTGAGCCCGCAGCGGCCGCCAGGAGGCAGCATCGGCCCGCGGGTTCCAGCTCCTCCGCCGCTCCCTTCCCCGCCGACCCTCTGGGGCTGCGGACCCCCAGGGCCTGGCCCGGACCCTCCAGTCTCAGAGCTCAGGGGACACGGGGTGAGGCGGCTATGGCCGTTGCACGTAGTTCTGTGCCTCAGTTTCCCCGCCTGCGATTGTCTCCAGCTCCCCTGCGTCCGGGAACGGCGTCCCGCCGGCTCTGCGCAGCTGCAGCGTCCCCGCCCTGGTCCAGGGGCCGGAGCGGCCGCCCGGGTCACCGCAAAGGTCCAGGGATTTGCAGGATTAAGGGGATCAGGCCCGGGGGCGGCGGGGGCCCAGGGGGCGGGCGGCTCTGAGCTCCAGGCCCGTCCTGAGCTCGGCTGGGGGGGACCCAGGGTGACTGCAGCAACGCCCCCCTCCGCCCCCCAATATCCCACCCTGGCGAGTCTGGGTCCCAGCTGGTCCTGGGGACTGATCCCCCAGTTCCATCCACTCGCCCCGGAGCAGGAGAGGGGCCTCCAGGCCTGAGGTTAGGCTCCTGGTCGCTGTCCCTGCCGCCCCCCCCCCCCCAACAGCCCGGGTTTCCGCCAAGCAGTGCCTGACGCCCCCGCCCGCCTGACCTCCCGCCAGCACAGGGGACCCCAAGACCAGAGGGGCCAGGGCTGGGAGGGGAGGCAGGGCCCTGAAGCCTGGAGTCTCCTCCGAGTCCGGAGGTGCCCCATGTCCTCCACTCTGGGTCCTGGGAAACTCAGAAAAGGGCTGAGCGCCCGCCCCCGATCTGGCCGGGCCGCCGTCCCTTCCCGCCGCCGGGAGGCAGCAGTGTGACAGGTGCTGGGGCGGGAGCTCGGACCCGGGCCTGGCTGCGGGCGCAGGGGGTGGCCGGGACCGGTGCTGGGGAGGAGGAGGGGGGGAGGAGGGGGAGCGCCAGACCGGGGATGGCTGGGTGGTCTCTCCCTCCCCCTCCTCAGACACTAGGCTGAGTGGCCGCCCGATCCGCACTGTCCATCCGCCCCACCCACCCTCCCCGCGGGCGGAGCGGCCCCGCGCAGGTGTCTCCTCCGAGCCGCCCCCGCACCCCCCAGCCCGGCCGGCGGCACGGGGAGGGCGCCGGGAGGGTGGGTGCGCCTGTGTCACGGGGAGGGAGGAGGGGAAAGGGAGGAGGGCCGGAGCGGGAGGGAGCGCGCAGAGAGCGGCGAGGAGGAGGCGGGCGGGAGGCGGGTCCTACCTGGGCGCTCGCTCCCTGCGGCTCCGGGGCCGCGTCACCTGGGAGCCGACAAGTGCGGGCACATTGGCCGCGGCGCTCGGCGAGGCGCACGGCCCAGGCGCTGCGCCCGGACACCAGCGCCGCCGCCCGCCGCGCTCCGCCGGCCGGTGACCCCGGCGCCCCGGGCTCCGGCCGCTCCGCCCAGCCAGGCCCCCTCCGCCCCGGCCCCGCGGCGGCGCCCGCTCACCATGGTGGCAGCGCGCGCCCCGCGCCCGCGCCTCGCCCGCCGCCGGGGCCGCAGCGCCGGCTGAGCGGCCCCCGCCCCGCCCCGCGCCCGCCGCCGCCGCGGTCTATGGCGCAGCCCCCCGCCGGATCCCCCCGCGCCGGATCCCCCCGCGCCGGATCCCCCCGCGCCGGATCCCCCCGCGCCGGATCCCCCCGCGCCGGATCCCCCCGCGCCGGATCATGCACAGAAACTCCCGCGAGTGGCTCTTCTACGTGTTCCTGTGCTTCGGCGTCCTCTACGTGAAGCTCGGGTGAGTGCGGGGCCGGGCCGCCTCGGGGTCTCCTCCCGGGAACCTGGGACCCGCGTGGCCGCGCGCGGCTCCCTCTCCGGCCGCGGGCGCTGGCTCCCGCCCACGCCGCGCGGGGCGCAGCCGGACCCCGAGCGCGGGTCCCGCGAGGGGCGCCCGGGCCCGAGGGCGGGGAGAGGCGGCGGCGGGCAGCGGCGGGTAGCGGCGAGCGCCCCGCGTGCTTCACCTGCTCGGGCGCCGGCCCCGGGCGGGCCGCCCTGCCTCCCCCGGCTGCGCTGGGCGCGGAGCCCGGCCGAGCGCTCGCCGCCCGGAGGCGCGCGGGGCGGGGGGCGGGGGCGCGCCGGAGGGTTCGGAGGCCCCGGCGCGGGGCGGGGGGGCTCGCAGGCCGGTGCCCCGCCAGGCCCCGGTCCCTATCCATCACCCGGACGGACGTGTTGAAATCACCTTGACAACCGGTCCGGCGCCGGGCCGGTCAGGCTCCGCGCCCCCGCCCCGGGCCCGGGCGGCCCTCTCCCCGCTCCCCGGGGCGGCGGGCGGCGGGCGCCCGGCGGGCCGCGCGCGGCGGTGGCTCCGAGTCGTATTTCCACATTCCTGAAGCGCCGAGTCCCTACCTGTTGGGCTGCGCTCTCCCCGGGCGGCCTCCGGCTCGGCCCGCTGGAGGGGGCGGGGAGCGGTGCGCTCACTCCCGGGGCCCGGCCCGCGCCCCGGCCCCGCTCCCCGGCCCCGCGCGCCTACTGTGCGCACCGGAGCCGAGGCCCGGTCCCCGCGGGGCGAAGCTGCGACCCCGGAGGGAGGCCCGGCCACCGGTGCCGGTGCTGGTGCCGGGTGGAGACGCGGCTTCCCCCCAGGAGAGCGCTCGCCCACGGCCCGTCCGGCCCCTCACGGGGTTGGGGGGGGACTGAGGCCGGGAGGACGGAAGCCGCTGTCCCGGCCGCCCTGTTGCCCCGGGTCTGCGTGTGTTTTTGGAGGTGCCAGTTCGCAGGGAGCCTGCTGAGGGTGCGGGGTGGGCGGTGGGGAGGGAGACCGCTTCCTGGACTCTCCAGCGGCCCCTGCGGTTACTCTCTGTGCCCCCCAAAGTAATGGGTACCCCAAGGAGGCCCCGCAGCATCTGCTCAGCACCAGGCCGCGCCCTCCCTGGCGCTCCGCGCTGAAGGGTTCGCACACCCAGCTAGGAAGGCCAGGAGAGTGAGGGGCCCGCGGGAGCAACTGACTCTGGCCTCGTAGGGGCACCCTTCCCAGCACCCCTTCCCCCACGGGAGCCCTGAGACCGCTCCCAGGAAGGGCTCTGTGAGGCACCCGCACCCCCCCCCCCCCAGTGCCCAGCCTGGGCTCCCAGGGCGGCCCCCACGAGCCTCCTGCGCCCCTGCCCCCCTGCCATGACTCTCCTGGCCCCTCTGCAAATAGGCCTTGCGTTGGGGTGGAGGTTGGGGGGCAGTGCCCCACACCCCTTCTCCAGAGGCTTAGGGTGAGCTCTATAACTGCCCAGCCCACCTGCTCTCATCTTAAAAATGGGGTAGCAGTGTCACCTCCTTTCCTGGGTGCTGTGAAGGTTGGTCCTGGGGGCCTCTGTGTGGGATTGGTGGTGGGGGGGGTCCCCTCACACCGGCCCAGCCTTTCTTATTGTTAATGGAGACCTCCCAGCGGCAGGCCCCGTGCCTCCTCAGCTTGCCTGGGCCTCAGAATCCGAGTGCGAGGGGGTACGAGTGTGCTGGAATGTTCCATGATCACAGCCTGCCTGCCCACACTGCACACACAGACACCCCCGCCCCCATGGCCCTCAGCCAGTGAGGTCTCAGCCCCTGGGAGGGGTCCCGGCCAGCAGAAACGGAGAACTAGGTCCTTAATCCCTTGGGATGGGGGTCCCCAGGCCAGATGTGCCTTGGGTTTGCACAATTCTAAAGCATCGGTGTTGGGGAGTCCCTGTTTCTCAGCGGGGCACTGAGCAGCGTGGAGATCCAGCCCCAAAGAGGCCCGGGGATCCCCCGCGGTCTGGGTCCCCTCTGTCCCCAGGACAGGGCCGTGGAGTCCCAAGCCCAGCCCTGCTCCAGGCCGCCTCCTGGCCTTGGGGCCGGAGAGGCAAAGGGGCCTGAGCGCCCTGGACCCCAAAGAATGGAGAGGAGGGGCAGGCCCCCTCCGGGTGTGGGGTGGTCTCCGCGGAGGGCGAGGCCAGGGCAGGACTGGACCCCCCCCCCCCCCGCCATGCTGCCGAGGCCTCTGCTTCCTGGTCACCTGCCTGCTTGGTGCCCTCGCCCAGCTTACAGAGACAGGGGCAGCCAGGCTGGGCAGACAATGGCAGGTGGAGCTCGGCCTGTTGGGGCTGAAAGGGAATCCCTGGGAGGATCGCTCACGCTCACTGCACCGTCCCCTCAGAGACAGCAGGGGGGTGAGGGGAGGGGGGGCTCTGTGCACCTGCTGGGTGTGCTCCCCTGTCATCCTCCCCCAAGAGACTAGGCCCACCCTGCAGAGGCCAGTGCGCATGTGCACAGGTGAGCCCTGCGGGGGCCTGGTTGGCGGGAATGGAGCGTGCGGGCCGACCCCCAGCCGGGCTCCCGGGACCGCCGCCAGGCTCAGCCCGGAGGGCGCGCGGCCCGGCGCCTCTGTGCGCACCTGCGCCCCCGCCGCAGGCAGCCACACGCCCCGCACGCACCGCCCGCAGCCCGGAGCCGCCCCCGGGCCCGCCCCGGGCCGCCCGGCTCCCCCAGGTGCGCCCTCCGGCCGCCAGCGCCCGCGGCGCCCGGTTGCGGGACGGGGTCCGGGCCAGGGCGGGCCGGGCCGGCCCGGGGGCGGCTCCCGCGCGGTCAGCCTCCCCTTTAACACCGCCCGCGGGAGGCGCGGCCAATGGCAGCCGGGCCTCGGGAGGCTCGGAGACGTGAGGCCGCGCGAGTGACAGAGCCGGTTCCGACCGACCCACGGACGGACGGAGGGCCGGTCGGCGGCTGAGGCTCCCGCACCCCCTGCGGCCCCACCCGCCCCGCGCCGCCCCGGGCCATGCGCAGCCCTGGCGGCGGGGCTCCGGCCACCACCGCGCAGGGACCCGCTCGCCGGGGACCCTAGCGCCCGCCGCCGCCCCACCGCGGGGAGGGCCGAGCCCGCCGCCCCCGGCCCAGGCGCCCTGCCCGCGGGGCCGGCCCAGCCCGCCGCGGCCGGCCCACCATGCTGCTGCTGTCGCCGCGCCGCGCGCTGCTCTCCGCGTACTGCCCGCAGGTCCTGCTGCTCCTGTCCAGCGGCAGCTACCTGTGAGTGCCCCCTCTCTTCCCCCCGGCGGGTCCCCCAGTGCCAAGCCCCAGGGAGGGAGCGGGGAGCCCGGGGAGGCACCGGTGCCCGGCATGCGCCAAAGTAGGGGTGCTTTGGGGGGCCTGGCCGGCCTGAGCCCCGAGGTGGAGGCCAGGGCGGGGAGGGAGCTTGGCCAGGCAGAGATCGTGGCTTCGGGTCGGTGGGAGGAAAGGTGGCTTCCAGAGGCCAGAGGCCAGGCTGCAGGCACCGCCCAGGGCCGGAGGGATCCAGGCGGGCAGAGCTGCCCTGCACCCCCAGCCGGCCCTGGACCAGCTGTCCCCCTCCCCACAGACACCCATGGGGCCCTCACTGGGTGCCACATTGGAGAGCATCCCAGCTCACACCTACTTCTCGGCGGGTCATGGGCGCACACGTGCACACCCTCCCCGCAGGCAGAGAGCCCCACGGTGCCCGGTGCCCGGAGTCTGCGGCTTCTCCTTCCCGGCTGGCGACCCATCCCTGCCCACCCTGCACCTGGGGTTGAGGGGAGCGGAGTGGGCGTGTGCAGCTCCCGCCGAGGGGAGCCCGGGTCCGGCCGGGGCAGCTGCGCAGAGCGTGGGCGCGGGGACAGCGGGTGGGCAGGCTCCGGCCCGGGCAGTTCGGGCAGGGCAGGCCGGCCGGGGAGCCGAGGGGCACGTTGGCACTGCGGTGGTGGCTCCGCTGGGTTCCTAATGGGATGCATATGCTCTGGCCTCCGATTTGAAAAGAAGTTTGATTTATGGAACCGCCGTTTGGGGGAATTTAAGCTGGATGCTACTGATTAAACCTCAGAGCCAGCGCGCGGCTCCCGCCCGCCCTCCTTCCTCTCCCCCTCCTCCCTCCCTCCCCTCCCCTCCCCTCCCCCGCCCCCTCCTTTACACGCGGGCCACGTCCGGGGTCGCCTACCGCGGCCTTCCCGCCCTGCGCTCCCCTCCCCCAGCGGCCGGCCGCGGTTCTAATAAACGGCCGCCCCCACCCCCTTTTAATAGCGACGCAGCCAATTCCTCCTCCAGCCCCTAGGAAATTACTATCCTACCAGTTTTCCTGCTATAAATAGTCGCGCATCTTGAAACAAAAGTTCGCAACCACAGCCAGATGCTGCGAGGCCGTGGTCTGCCGGGCTGTGGGACATAATTACAAGGTCCGGGCGCGGAGAGCAGCCGCTGCAGAGGCTTCGCCGGGGCGGGGAGCGGGCGGCCGGCAGGCGCGGGGCGGGCGGGACCGCCTGAGGGTCCTGCTGCCGGCGGCTCCCGGGACACGGACCAGCTCAGCGGGCCCTGGACCCCAGCCTCAGGGGCTCAGAGGTCCAGGGGTGGCGGACAGCAGCCCCCTCCCCAGGGCCCCGCACCTCAGCCTCAGGACCCACAGCCGCTGCCTGAGAGCCGCTCTGCCCTGGCTCCTGGGGGGGGCAGTGAGCTCTGAGGCAGGAGGTGGGCCAGGGGCTCCCAGCCGGGGGGCAGGGCCGCAGCAGAGGGCTGTGGGGCAGGTGGTGGCCAGTCGGCCTCCGCAGACCCCAGGCTTTCCTTGGGGTTTGGCCCCCAAATCTGGGTCCGCCGTGGCCACCCTCTGTGCCCACATGGGCTCTCTCCACCGTGCGTGCTGCCCGCTTGGTTGGCGGAATTCTCCTACAGTGTTCCTGGGCTGGCACTGGGGTCTGGAGCGGGCACTGCCCCCTGCCCTGCCTCCAGCAGCCGGGCCCAGCCGCCTGCCAGCCGGAGCTGCAGCCCAGGCCGGGGGGGGGGGGGGGAGTGCTGAGCCTGCCTTTCCCGGGCAGAGGAACTCAGATGTTCCCAGGACAGGGGGGAGGGGGCGGCTGGAGCATCTCTGGGCACCCCGGCCCGTGTGGGTGGCACGGCCTGGTGTATGCGATGGTGCCATGGGCGGGAGCAGGGCAGTGCAGTGGTGAGAGACCAGGCTGAGCTGGTGCCCGCGGGCAGGTGAGCCTCCAGCTCCAACGTGCCCGGAGAACTGGGCTCAAGGGACCGTTGGGAAGCTGGGCCCCTCGGGATCTGAGAATGCCCCAGGCAGGAGGGGCCTCGGGCACAGGCTTCTTTCTTCCCCAGAGAACTTTCCAGAAGGCGTCCCATGGCTGGGGTCGCACAGTGGCGGACAGCTGATCCTGCCCTCCCTCTGGCTGCTGTCCCAGCTCCCTGTCCCGGGCTGTGGTCGGTGCTCAGCGAATCCCAGATGCACGCCTGGGCCCTGCGCTGATTGGGTCCGACGGGTGTGCTGGCCTGGAAGGGCCCTGACCCCCGCCCCGCCCCCGTGCCTGGTGCTGAGCTGGGCCCGCCACGCCCTCCCCTCCCCTCCCCTCCGCGGGCAGCAGAAGCTCTGGGCTGGCGGGTCAGCGAGGGCCGGGGAGGCAGGTGGGGGGCCCCAGGCCAAGAGCCCGCGGCGGTGCCAGGTCAGCTGGTCTGGGGGCCTGGCGGGGGCCTGGTGCCAGGGCTGAGCTGACTCTGTGCTGGCAGGTCCTTCCGGCCCGGCTGCCCTCTCCCCGATGTGGGGGTTGGCTGGGCGATCCCCCGGTCTTCCGGGAGCCGCCTCGTGGTGACCGCCTGCTCCGTGGAGCCGGGTGAGTCATGAGTGACAGGGCGGTTACTCACCGACCACCTGGCTGTGCGGGCTGGGGGCGCTCACCACTGCCCAGCCCGGCTGGTCTCTTCCTGGCTCGGCTGCTGTGGCTTATGGTGGTGCCCACCGCAGCCCAGAAGCCCTGTGGGCATGACCGGGGGGGGGATCAGGTCCCCTCCGCGGCACCGTGTGGGGGCAGGGCGGGGCCACGGCGGGGGCGTGGACAGGTCGCCCTGTTGACTGGCCTGTGGGGAGGGGGCAGGAGGCGCTGTGCTGTGTGGCCTTGGCCGGGCCAAGGGCCTCTCTGGGCCTCAGCCTCCGTCGGCCGCCGGGAAGGGAGAGGCCTCCTTTGCACACACAGGGCAGGCCCGTGCCCGCGGCTCGGAGAGTGGGAGCAGCTGGGAGAGTGGGCGGGGAGCTGACAGCATCTCACCCCACCGGGACCCCAGCTCAGGGTGCCCATCAGAGAACCCAACAAGTCACGGTGAGACTCATCCTGCGCTAGTTAGGGGGTGCAGTGTGTTTGGGGGGCGCAGTGTGTTTGGGGGCACAGTGTGTTCTGGGAGGACGCCCTTTGACCTCTGGGTGTGCGGAGGGCTCCTTGAGGCTTCCTGGGGCCGCACTGGGCTCTGGCGGTGCCGAGGCCGCGGCCCCCTCTCCAGTCGGGTTTCCCGTGAGACCTTACGAGGCCGAGGGCCCAGGTGGCAATCCAGACCCTGTCCCCATGCCTCCGTGTCCCGCCTGGGTGTCCTCCACACAAGGGGACTGTGGGGACTCACCTCCTGGCATGGGTGTGAGCGTCCAGCCAGCCCGCGCAGGGATGTGCTCGGCGGCATTGCACACGCACGGTAAGCGCTCGGAAGTGGGCTCAGCCCCAGCTCCAAGGAGTGTGTTCAGAGGAGAGTGGTGAGCTCTCAGAGGGCTTCCTGGAGGAGGTGACACCGAGACGGGGTTTGGAAAGATGGGCAGGAGCTGCCCAGACTACACAGGACCGTGAGCGAGACCCTTAGGAGGAACCACAATACGTGGTGTCTCGTGGGCGCCTCGCAGCGCCTGGCCGAGGGCGTCAGACTGTGTGCCTGAGTCCAGCAGGTCGCCCAGGGGAGCAGCCCGTGAGGAAGTGTCCCCTTTTGAGTCCGGCAGAGAGAGGAGCGCGGGGTCTGGGGCCTCCGGGGAAGCCTGGCAGCCGGCGGAGGTGCTGGAGGAGGCGTCACCGGTCACTGGCGAGGGAGGCGCTGTGTGGGGCCCCGTGGGCACAGGGTTTCTGCCCTGGGCTCCCCGGGGACATAGGCCTGGCAAGTCCCGCCCACCCCTGCACCCACCCTGTCCCCAGCCTCAGCAGCCCGTGGGGAGCCCAGAGCCGCAGCTGGGGACCGGCCGTGCTCTGGGTGGAGGGCGTGGCAGCGGAGGGGAGGGGAGGAGATGGCGCTCAGGATGGGGAGCCCAGAGCCAGCCTGTGGCAGGCCCTCGGCCCTCCGCCCCTCCCGGGAGGAGCAGGGGAGTGGGAGGGGCTTTGGCCGGCTCCGGGGCCTCCGTTCTCCATGGCCCCGGTCCGGCTTGCACAGGGCTCCCCCTCGCCCCCCCCCCCCCCCCCCCCCCCGGCGGTAAGGGGACAGGCCGGGCGCCCTCCCTTGTCAGATGAAACCCCGGCCCAGGGCTGCCTCGGCCGATGAAAGGGTCATTGTGTGGCGCGGCCGCCCGCGGGCCAAGGACAAAACCTCCGTTTGTCCTCCTCGCCGGGCGCGGGCTGGGCCTCCCTCGGCCGCCGGCGGGTGGGGGTGGGCACAGGTGTGCTCGCTCTTCCCTTCTCCGTCTTCCCTGTCTCCATCACCGGACTCTCCCCTGGCGAGGCCCCTCCCGTCCTGCCGACCGGGGAGCCCCGGCCGGAACGGAGGTGGTGAGCTCTCTGGCCCGGGAGGCAGGCAAGCGGCTGCCGGTGGGATGGGGGTGCCGGGAGGGGCCGTGCCTGGAGGCAGCCTTCCTCACCCGGCCCTCTGCACCGGTGGCCGCGCGTACGGGGCCCCCTCCACGGAGAAGGCTGCTGAGCCCCGGGCCGCCCGCAGCCTCAGCCGGGAGCCCAGCATGGCAGGTGGCCTCTGAGGCCTGGGTGCCGGGAGGGCTCTGCCTGGGGCTGTGCTGGGCAGACACTGGCACTGGGTGTGACCTGAGCCTGCCCACTGCCCGCCCAGCGAGCAGCTGCCGGTCGGGCATCCGCTGGCCAGGAGGAGCCTTAGCCTTCCCTGGCTCCGTCCCCAGGACCCCCGAGGGCCCCTCACTTTCCGGATGCGCCCCCCACAATTCGCTGCTGGTCCTGCTCCCGGGAGGGCGGGGCCTGGGAGGGGGGTGGCAGCTCAGCTCACCCCTGGAGCAGGCGCTGAACCGCCGGGCGGGCGCCGCGGTCGGAGCTGAGGCTGGGGCCCATGCCGTCCGACGGTGAAGCATTAAAGACCCCTCCCCTCTGTGGCGGGGTCCTCCAGAGCGACTGCCTGCCCCCGGCTGACGGGGCACTGGCTCTGCGGTCCACGGATGGGGCTCGGCCCTGGAACGGCCACGCGGTGGCAGAGCGCACAGGTGGCTCCGGGCAGCGCCTCTTCCTTCCCACAGCGCGAGGGCGGACAGGGGGCCTTCTCCTGGGAGCGGACCTCTGACCTGGTCCTAAAGGACGTGCTGGCCTCACCGGCGTGGCTCCGGGGTTGAGCATCCACCTGTGAACCAGGAGGCCAGGGTTCGATCCCCGGTCAGGGCACAGGCCCGGGTTGTGGGCTCGATCCCCCGTGTGGGGCGTGCAGGAGGCAGCCGATCCATGATTCTCTCTCATCACGGATGTTTCTCTCTCCCTCTCCCTTCCTCTCTGACATCAATAAAAATGTTTAAAAGAAGAGAAAGTGCTGGAGAGAAGGGTGGCACTCCCGGCAGAGAGCTGGGTGACGGGCTGGGCAGCAGCCAGTTGAGTGGAGTGGGCGGTGGCGGTGGCGGTGAGGGCGCGTTGGGCGGTGGGCGGTGGGCGGTGAGGGCGCGGTGGGCGGTGGGCGGTGAGGGTGCCGTGGTGGGGGCAGTTGCCCGGGCCTGGGGCTGAGGGCAGGAAGGTGTTGAGCCGGGCAGGATGGACAGCTTTATCCTGGGGTTAGGGAGGGGCTGCTCCTGGGCTGGGCTCAGAGGGAGGGGGCTCCAGGGCGGGGCCATTGCCTCAGGCAGGATCTGGCCCTGCCCTCTGGACCTGGGGCTGAGCTGGGCTGAGGGCTGTGAGAGGCTGGGGCTCCTGGCCTCTCCCACCTGCCACCTGCCGCCTGCCACCTGCCCACTCCGGGCGGCAGCCCTGAGGCGTGCGGGCTGGACGCCGTGCCAGGCGGGTGCGAGGTGCAGTGACTGCAGGGAAGTCCTCTGTGTTCTCTAGCTTCTGCCCAGGAGAGGGCCTTGCAGGGGCCCCCTGCCCCCAGGGTGCAGCCCTCCACCCCGGTGGTTCCCGGCCCCTCCGAGGGAGGTGCTGAGAGCCAGGTTTGCAGCCAAGGCCGAGTGCGAGCGCCCTCCCCTCCCCTCCCCGGCTGCCTTCCAGGGGGGAGATTCCTGCAGGGGGAGGGGAGGGGAGGGCGGCCAGCGCTGAGGAAGCAGGAAGTGGGGAAGGCCCAGGGCTGCCCTGCCCTTGGCTGTGAGGCCAAACCCCTGCCAGGTGGTTGCCTGGCCTTGGACCAGACACTGTGCCTCCTCCGAGGGGTGCAGGGGGAGGCCGGGGGAGGGATGGCTGAGCTGGAGGGGGGGTGGGGGGTATTCAAGCTGCTGCCTTAGCGCCCACCACGTGGTTCGGGTGGTCCCCCCGGTGCCCAGGGTGGAACAGGCTGCTCCCCGGTGGTGAGCGCCTGCCCCGCGCGGCAGCCAGGATGGAATGGTCGCTGGAGAGGTCCGGGCCAGAGATTCTCCTGGGAGGGGCCCAGGGCCCAGGCTGCTCGGAAAGGGAGCCGGGGGAGGGGTGCTGGGGGCAGGATGGGGGCTCCAGCGTTGAGTGCAGGGCTGTAAAGCTGAGGGGGGTTTGGGACCCAGACCTGTGGTGGGGACCTGGGCTCAGCCTCTGCTCTGAGGGGCCCACGAGGCCCCGCCTTCATCTGCCCAGCGGGGGCCCTCAGGACGTGACCTGCCCCGCGGCCTCACAGAGGTCTCTGCTCGCTCTGCTGCCTGCGGGGCCTCAGACCAAGGCCAGAGCAGCCGGGGCGGCGAGGCCTGGGCAGCCCAGAGGTGCCCGTGGCCAGCATCCGGCCACTGACTTCCCTCCCGCCCGCCCTCGTGGCGTCCATCTGTCCTGAGGCTGCAGGTCGGCATCCTGGTCACCCAGGCGCCGGGGCCAGGCGGGGCCACCCTGCTCAGGCTGAGCTCCCGCCGCCTCCCGATGGCGGCCCCGCGTCCCTTCTGTGCCGGGACCAGGAGAGAGGCCGGGAAGGTCTAGGGCCCGGCCTGGGTCAGGCCGAGCGGCCAGGGCTGCAGGCAGGCGATGCTGACCCCTGCGGAGCAGGCTGGGAGGGGGACAGGGGAGAAGAGCAGGTGGGCTGTTGGGGGAGGCAGGAGAAAGAGCAAGGGGGTGGGGGGCAGGGAAGAGGAGCAGATGGAGGAGGGAGGGGGGCAGGAGAGGAGCAGGCGGGGGGGGGAGCAGGAGAGAGGAACAGGTGGAGGAGGGAGGGGGCAGGAGAGAGGAGCAGGCGGGGGGGGGCAGCAGAAGAGAGGAGCAGGTGGAGGAGGGAGGGGGGCAGGAGAGGAGCAGGCGGGGGGGGGGGAGCAGGAGAGAGGAGCAGGTGGAGGAGGGAGGGGGCAGGAGAGAGGAGCAGGCAGGCTTTTGGGGAGGCAGGAGCAGGGCCTGGAGCGTGGCCTTGCTGTGGGAGGGGGCGGGGACCTCCACGGGGGAGTGCTAGGCCCTCTGGCCTGAGCCCAGGCATTCACAGTGGCCCTGGATGCCCAGCAGAGTCCGGACGTTTCTGAGGTCAGGGTCAGCGTGTTGGGGTCCCAGTGAGGGTGAGGTTCTGATGCCGCAGGGTTAGCACCGGCTGCTCAGGGCGTGGAGGCCCTGGCTGTCCTCGCCCACCTCCTGCCTCAGCCCCGCCACGCCCCTGCTCACCGCCGGCCTGTGCCTGTGCCCAGCCTGCCTGGCTCTCTCCGGGCGGAGACCCAGGTGCCAGGCCAGGAATGCCAGCTCTGAGGGGAGGGCGGGGGGGGGGGTGAGCGGGCGGACGCTCCGCTCTCTTCCCGGGAACACTACGGGCAGCGGCGAGCTGAGCGGGCAGCAGCCTGGAGCCTGCGGGCAGGGGACCCGCCCCCCGTGGCAGGGACTGCTCTCCCCATGGACAGATGGGCACACTGAGGCCAGAGCAGAAGGAACGCAGCATCCCAGGCTGGACTGCAGCCCACAGCTCACTGTGAGATGGGAAACCGAGGCCCGGGGGGCGGGGGCCGGGGCAGAGGGGGGCGCCTGGCCCAGCGGCACCTCTTCCTGCCGCCAGGCCTCCCTGTGCCTCGGCCAGGGGCTCCCTCGTCCCTGTCCAGCATCCGATGCCCGTGGCCGGGGTGCCCTACGCCTCAGTTTCCTCATCTGGAGGCAGGCGGGGCCTCTTCTGAGGAGCCGGGCGGGGGGAGGTGAGACTGGCTGGATGTCACTCAGCACAGCAGGCCTTCTGGCCGGCTCCTTCACAAAAGTGAGGCCTGGGCCTGCGCCTGGCCTGGGCCAGTGAGGGGATGGGCTGATGGCTGGGGGCGGGGGATGGGGCCGGGATGCCACTCAGCACAGTGGGCCTCTGGGGGGGCCGCAGGGATGAGGGGACAGGTCTCTGGGGGGGGGGTGCTGAGGCCAGGCTTGCTGGCCATCCTCACGTCCCCCACCCCTTGCAGGGCCCAGGCCAGGGAAGGGAGGGCTGATGGGTCCCTGTGATCAGATGAGAAAACAGAGACTTGCTGGGACAGCCTCGTGTGCCCTCCCAACTCCGGGATGTCCCCGCGCCCGCGCCCTGAGCCGGGCCCTGAGCGGAGGGCGGAGGGCGGCGAGGATGCACTCGGAGGTCCAGACAGGGCAGCGTGAGCTCGGGCCCTGCACCAGCCACCGGGCTCCGACCCCTCTGCTCCCTTCTCGCCGCTCATTCGCAGAGGGAGGCTGCGGGGACCCCCCCGCCCGCCCCCTCTGGCTCTGACCGACGGGCCGGGGTCTGCTGCACGGCCCAGCCCTGGGGGCCTGGGGGCCATGCTCTCCCCAGCGGCAGGCGGGACCCCGGCGGAGGGAGCGCTGGCCGCCCTGCACCTGCGGGCGCGGCAGGAAATGGCCGCGGTTGGGAGGGGGGGAGGTATTGCGAACACTTCCTGGACGAGTGGCCCGCTCGCCTCCCTGGCTGATGGCAGATCGTTGGAACATTCCTCAAATACTTCGCCGAGGATGCCCAGGAGGAAGGACTGCAGGCTCCGGACAGAGCGGGGGCGGCGGGCGGCGGGCGGCGCCAGGGGCGGGGCCGGAAGGAGGCTGGGGCTGGGCCCAGCTCGGCCAGCGTACCCCCCTCTCACAGGCAGCTGGGGCTGGGGTGGGGCTCAGGCCCGAGGCCAGCTGGGGGATCCCTGGCCCGGGGAGCCCAGGGCAGGGGGTGGCAGCCTGCCCCGAGGGGGTCCAGCACGGGCCCTCTCCCCGGGGGAGCGGGGGTCCGTGAGGCCGTGTCCGTCAGCCTGGGAACCCTGCTGAGCCGCCGCCAGCGCTGTGGGCAGGACGGCGATAAGGCAGCGCTGGGCCAGTCTGGCTGCCGCCCAGGGCCCCGGCCGCTGTCCTGCCCGGCGGGGAGGGCAGGCTGGGCGTGAGCGGTGCGGCCAGAGGGCAGGGGGCTGGTGGGCTGCCCTGGGGGGGGGACGGGGCAGGTGCCCAGGGCCCCTCCCAGGCCAGGGGAAGGGCCTGGGGTGCTGAGGCCCACGGGGGAAGTGGGGATACAGCGGCTTTTGTGACCGCAGTGAAGGTGGGGCGGCCAGACGGCCCGGGCGGCCACCTGCCCGTCCCCCGGAGATGGCCTCGCTGGCCGTCCTGCTCCCCCAGTGATCCCGGGCGTGTCCCTGGCCACGGGCCCTGCGAGCTGGGCAAGGCCAGCCTGTCACCCATCGGGGAAGGCCCCCTCCCCAGGCTCTGCTGTCCGTCCTCCTCCCGGCCCCCTGGGGGATGGGCGGCCACCTCTGTGACGTCCAGGCGGGGCGGGGGGGCAGGGGCAGCCCCCGCAGACGGGCCGGGAGGCCTCTGCATCGGGGGTCTGAGAGCCTGGGCTGGGGTGCACTCCTGCAGGGGAAGCCCCGGGCGGGCACACACAGACGAGGCGCGTGGCGGTGGTTTCACTGTTCACGCCCTTTTCCGGACACGTGTCTTTGTAAGAAGCCCTGGCGCCTCACCCGCCCCGATCGCCGGCCTGGCCTGTGTGTGCAGCCACGTGAGGTGCGTGCAGAGGTCGCGAGAGGACGATGGGGTGCGTGCTTCCCTCTGTGGGCACCTGTGTGATCCTGACCAGCGGGGACAGAGAATGTTCCGGAACTCCGCAGGCTCCGGCCCTCCCAGGGGTGCCTTCCACCCAGGGGGACCGGTCTGAGTGCTGTCTCCAGGGAAGCTGGGCCTGCTCTGCAGCCTGCCCCGTCTGGCTCCTGCGGCTGTGTGGCTGGGAGGGTCCCCCACGTGGACGTGTCCCCCACGTGGACGTGTCTCCCACGGTGTGAACGTGCCCCCACGGTGTGAACGTGTCCCCACGGTGTGAACGTGCTCCCACGGTGTGAACGTGTCCCCACGGTGTGAACGTGTCACAGTGTGAACGTGCCCCCACGGTGTGAACGTGTCCCCACGGTGTAAACGTGCCCCCATGGTGTGAACACACCCCCACGGTATGAACATGCCCCCACGGTGTGAACATGCCCCCACGGTGTGGATGTGCCCCCACGGTGTGAACGTGTCACGCTGTGAATGTGCCCCCACGGTGTGAACGTGCCCCCACGGTGTGGACGTGCCCCCACGGTGTGGACGTGTCACGGTGTGAACGTGTCCCCACAGTGTGAACGTGCTCCCACGGTGCGAACGTGTCACGGTGTGAACATGTCCCCACGGTGTGAACGTGCTCCCACAGTGTGAATGTGTCACGGTGTGAACATGTCCCCACGGTGTGAACGTGCTCCCACGGTGCGAACGTGTCACGGTGTGAACATGTCCCCACGGTGTGAACGTGCTCCCATGGTGTGAATGTGTCACGGTGTGAACATGTCCCCACGGTGTGAACGTGCTCCCACGGTGCGAACGTGTCACGGTGTGAACATGTCCCCACGGTGTGAACGTGCTCCCACGGTGCGAACGTGTCACGGTGTGAACATGTCCCCACGGTGTGAACGTGTCACAGTGTGAACGTGCCCCCACGGTGTGAATGTGTCACGGTGTGAACATGTCCCCACGGTGTGGACGTGTCCCCACGGTGTGGACGTGCCCACGGTGTGAACATGTCCCCACAGTGTGAACGTGCTCCCACGGTGTGGTCGTGCCCACGGTGTGAACATGTCCCCACGGTGTGGACGTGTCACAGTGTATCTGCCCTTCTCCGGGGTGACCCTGCAGGGCGGTTCCGGCTTGTGTGGCTGTGGTGACACAGAGCTCACCTCCTCAGGGTGTGCCCTCCATCTGGAGCTAGATGCGGGTCGGGAGTGGATCCCACGTGGACAGCTTGGAGGCACCGCTGGCTCCAGAGCTGCCGATGGACGCTCCTCGGCCCCCACATGGCTCACGGAATGACCTCAGCAATGGGCCCCCGGCTCAGGCCCCGAGGGCGAATGTGACCCCACCGTGACCCCTGGCCACAGGCCGGCTGCAGAGTGCTGAGTCCTTCCAATCACGTCCTCCGGCAGCAATGTGGGGCGACAGGCCCGCGTCTGCTCCATTTCATAGATGGGGAAACTGAGGCACAGAGGGTCAGAAACTTGCCTGAGGCCTCACAGCTCAGAAGAGGCAGAACCAGGTCTCAGGCCACGTGGCCGGTGGGGCATATGCTCTCACACTTTCCCGGCTGCCAGGTGGGGAGGCGGGGCCAGCTCATGTCCCTGCCACCACTCTGCACCCACCTGTCACCTGGCATAGCCCCTCCCCCACTGGGACGCTTTGGGAATCTTCCTTCATTTTTTTAAAAAATATATATTTTATTGATTCATCACAGAGAGGTAGAGAGAGGGACAGAGAGCTAGAAACATCGATGAGAGAGAATCATCGACCAGCTGCCTCCTGCACACCTCCTACCGGGGATGTGCCCGCAACCCAGGTACATGCCCTTGACCGGAATCGAACCTGGGACCTTTCAGTCCGCAGACCGACGCTCTATCCACTGAGCCAAACCGGTTTTTGGCATCTTCCTTCCTTCTGTTATCCCCTCCTTGCGGGAAGCCCACTCGAAGCCGCGCCAGGCCCTCTGCTGGCCTCACCACCTTCGGCCTGAGACTGGTGTCCTGCCATAACCATGTCACTGCCATAACCATGTCACTGGGTGCAGCCTGGAGCTGAGAGAGGCCAGGGGACCCGCCGAAGCCACACAGCCGGGCCGAGAGCTGTCTCTGCTGCTTGTCTGCCGGCCCCCGAACCTTGAACCTCTTCTCCGACTGGCCCTGGCCGGGATCGAGGGACATTTCTGGACGTTTAGTTGTGTCCCCTCCGTGCCCCGAGGCCCTGAGCAGGGCAGGGGTGAGCCCAGAGCAGAATTTTCCACGGAAACGTCAGCGGCTGCCTCCCCGGGTGCCCGGCCCTCGGGTGTCCTGGCCAGCAGCTCGGGCAGCCGCAGGCGGGAGGGGCCCCGAGGTTCTCCCGACTTTGGGGGAGAGCCAGTCCCCTCGCGGGGGGCGTGATGAGCCCTCCAGGGCGTGCCGCACCCTGAGGCCAGTCACCCCAGGATGCGCCTGCTCCGCCCGCCTCCACCCGGCAACCGGCTATCTGGTTGTGAGGTATTTTTATTCCCATCCCACGCCAATGGCTCCCTGAGGACAGCCAGCCGGGCCTTATCAGCCGTCCCTCCCTTCCAGGCGGAAGGAAGAGCGTGGGTTCACCCAGGACTTGCCCACAGTCCCGGGTGTGGCAGGGCCAGGCCTGCCTGCGAGGGAGTGGCCAGCCCCGGGCATGGGGCTGTGGGGAGAGGGTGATGGCGGCCGCAGCAGCTCCGGCCTCCAAGGCCAGCAGTGACCGTCCACAGCCCCGGGCGAGCTCAGGAGCGCCCGGAGGACTCCCGCCGTGCGGGGAGGTCAGCTGTCCTGGGATGGGAAGGGGTGTGGCTTCCATTCCTAGCGACCTCTCGTGTTTGTAAGGCACCTACTACGCGCAGTGCCTGGGGCCACAGCGCTGCGGCCACCTGCCTCTGGCAGCGGAGACAGCTCCCGGCCCGGCTGTGTGGCTTCGGCGGGTCCCCTGGCCTCTCTCAGCTCCAGGCTGCACCCAGTGACATGGTTATGGCCGGGCTCTCCCTGCCAGGAGAGGCCGAGGCTCAGAGCAGCAGAATCTAAAGTTGTTGGGGACGAAACTCTAAGTCTAAGGAAGACTGTTTTGAAGTTATTTCTGAGGTACCAATCGTATCTGATTATTCATGCTCTTGTGACTCTTGAGCGGTGCCTGTATATATGTGTATTTATATACACCAGTATCTACACTAATAAAAGAGAAAGATACAAATTGACCATGCTTTCGCAACACCCACCGGCCAATCAGCAGTGAGCATGCAAATTAACCCAACAAACACCGTGGGTTAATTTGCATTTGCAGATGCCAAGCGCCGGGGGCAGGGTGTGACACCTGCGTTCCCCGCTGATCCGGCCTCTCTGGGCCTCTGGGCAGCGTGGCAGAAAGGTGGCTGCAGGCGGAGCGAAGGTGGTTTCTGTGGTGCATCCCCGTGGCGTGGGCCGGCACCCCTTCCTCTCCGTGGCCTAGTGGCATCCCATTCCACAGCACAGCAGACCACATTCTATTTGTTTTTTTTATCCTAACCCGAGGATAAGTTTCCACTGATTTTAGGGAGAGTGGGAGAGAGAGGGAGAGACAGAGAGAAACATCGGTGTGAGAGAGACACATCAATCGGCTGCCTCCTGCATGCGTCCTGACCCGGGCCCGGGCTGGGGAGGAGCCTGCAACCGAGGGATGTGCCTTTGACTAGAATTGAACCCGGATCCTTCTGTCTGCAGGCCCATGCTCTGTCCACTGGGCCACACCGGCTGGGGCCACATTCTGTTTGTTCATTCGTATGATGACGGACATGGGGGTGGTCCCGCCTCTGGGCTGATGTGTATCGCAGCTGTGAACGCGTGTGCTCAGGGTTCTGCTGGAACCCACCTTCCACGCTGTGGCTGCGCCCCGAAGTGTGGAGTCCAGGGCCTGGGCCTCACCGTCTCACGCTCCGCCAGCTCGAGGGTCCCACAGCCGCGCCAGCACGGTGTTCCGTCCTGCTGAGCAGGCGACGCTGGCAGGTGCCCCGGGCCCGGCCACGGCTCTGACGTCGTTCCCTGGTGGGCGCCGTGCTCACAGCCCCTCGCTCGCAGGCCGCCGGCTGCCCCCGTGTTCACCTGTGATATGGGTGGTGGCGCCGGGCAGCCGAGGCCCCGGGTGCGGCTCGGAATGGACCCGCCTTCTCGGTGGGAAACTGTGCCGGGCGGAGGGGCTGCCCCCCGGGGGCCTTGCACGTGGCCTGGAAGGGCGGGAACCTCTGCCACAGAGAAAGGCAGCGAGCTTCCGGGAGAGACCCCAACCCCGGGCGGCGGAGCCTGGCACTGGGGCTGGGCTGTGGCCCGGAGTGCGTGGTTGGTGTGGGCGTTGTGGCTGCGGGGCGGGTGGGCCACGCTCCGTTTCACCCCCAGCATCCACCCGAGTCCACAGGAGTCTCCCCGCAGGCCCGGCCGACCCCTTTCTGCCCCGGGTTCCTCTCCGCCTGGGCCGCCTGGCGTGCTGGGGCGGCGGGCGTGGGCGGCGGCTGCGGGACCCCGGTGGCTGTGACCAGTGGTGGAGGCTGTGCCCGCAGGGTTCCCATCGTCTCAGTTCCCAGGCTCGGCTTTCGGAGGATCTACAGTTACTCCGGGCGAATTCCCCGGATTCCAGCGCCTGGAGCCCAGAGCTTCCCCCACGCCAGCCTCCCACTGCCCATTGTGCCCGTGGGAGACCGGGGGGTTCCGGGCCAGATTAGCGGGCGGGCGGGCGGGCGGTGGGGATTGGGTGTCGGCCTGGCTCCGGGTCCCAGCACGTGCTGTGGGCTCGGCCTCCGGGGACTTTCCCAGGTGGCGGTGGGTGCCGGCCGCCCCGGGGGACGCCGGCTGGCTCTCAGGGAAGGGCCACGGCCGAGGGCATCGCGGTGGGGGCCCCGGGGCTCCCCCTCTCCCTCCTTCCGGCCTCACTGAGCAGCATCCGAAACCAGCTGTCGCCTCTGCGGAGACCGCGCCCCGCCCCCCGCCCGGACGACAGCTGGCGGTTCCCCGAAACGCCAAACCAACGCCCGGATGACCGGCAGTTCCCCTCCTGGCGGGAGCCCCAGGGAACGGGCGAGAGGGAGGGATCACTCTAGCCCCCGGCCCTCGTCCGCAGCAGCCCCGTCCCCCGGCGGGAGGCGGGGCCGCCCCCCTGTGCCAAAGGGGGACAGAGGGCATCTCTCCAGAGGCTGGGACGCTCCTGCCCCTTAAAGAGAACGGAACCACAGACACCTGCTCCCCGTCACGACCCCTGGGAACACGCGCTCCGAGGAGGAGCCAGGCTCAGGCACGGCGGGTGTGCGTGTGTCTCTGCGGCGTCCGCAGGGCAGAGCCGGGGAACCGGGCGCTGGGGCGGGAGGAGGGCTGTGGCCGCGCCTGGGAGCTCCGGGAGGCGGTGGTTGCACAGTGAAGGAACATGTCTAACCTCATGTGATGGCCTTTCACTTTGTCAGACACAGTCACGCCGATAACAGCTCGAGGCCAGAGCTGGGGCCTGGCAGTGCCCTCCCGCCTCCGTCCAGCTCCCGGGGATGCTGGGAGAACGTGCCAGGGCGCCCGCAGGGACTGCTCTGAGCTCTGACACAGCTGCCGCCCAGCACCCCGGGCCAGGCCGGGATTGGGGCGTGCTGCTGGGCTGTCGTGGGCAGACCCGAGGGGATGGTGCTTCCCAAGTGTCCAGCCGCTGGCCCCAGGCTCCCTGTCCGTGGCCTCCGGGTTCCTGGGGCCGGACTCCACGTTCTGCCGTCCCAGTCCCTGTGAGGAAGGCTGGGGCAGGGGTGCGTCAGCGGGCCGTGGCTCACCTGCCCTGTCCTCTCCCCGCAGAGCGCTGTCGTCCGTCGTGGCCCTCGGGGCCAACATCATCTGCAACAAGATCCCCGGGTTGGCCCCTCGGCAGCGCGCCATCTGCCAGAGCCGGCCCGATGCCATCATCGTGATCGGGGAGGGGGCGCAGATGGGCATCAACGAGTGCCAGTACCAGTTCCGCTTCGGCCGCTGGAACTGCTCCGCCCTCGGCGAGAAGACGGTCTTCGGGCAGGAGCTCCGAGTAGGTAAGGGCGCCGCCGCCGCCGGGCTCACGGGCCGGCACCGGCTTCGGGGAGGGGCCAGGCCAGGCCCCGCCCCCTGACCGCCAGGCCCCGCCCCCACCGACCGCCAAGCCCCGTCCCCACTGACCGCCAGGCCAGGCCCCGCCCCCACTGACCGCCAGGCCAGGCCCCAACCCCCACTGACCGCCAGGCCAGGCCCCGCCCCCCCACTGACTGCCAGGCCAGGCTCCGCCCCCACTGACCGCCAGGCCCCGCCCCCACCGACCGCCAAGCCCCGTCCCCACTGACCGCCAGGCCAGGCCGCCCACCGACCGCCAAGCCCCGTCCCCACTGACCGCCAGGCCAGGCCCCAACCCCCACTGACCGCCAGGCCAGGCCCCAACCCCCACTGACCGCCAGGCCAGGCCCCGCCCCCACTGACCGCCAGGCCAGGCCCCGCCCCCACTGACCGCCAGGCCAGGCCCCAACCCCCACTGACCGCCAGGCCAGGCCCCGCCCCCCCACTGACTGCCAGGCCAGGCTCCGCCCCCACTGACCGCCAGGCCCCGCCCCCACCGACCGCCAAGCCCCGTCCCCACTGACCGCCAGGCCAGGCCGCCCACCGACCGCCAAGCCCCGTCCCCACTGACCGCCAGGCCAGGCCCCAACCCCCACTGACCGCCAGGCCAGGCCCCAACCCCCACTGACCGCCAGGCCAGGCCCCGCCCCCACTGACCGCCAGGCCAGGCCCCGCCCCCCCACTGACCGCCAGGCCAGGCCCCCACTGACCGCCAGGCCAGGCCCCGCCCCCCCACTGACTGCCAGGCCAGGCCCCCACTGACCGCCAGGCCAGGCCCCCACTGACCGCCAGGCCAGGCCCCTCCCCCCCACTGACTGCCAGGCCAGGCCCCGCCCCCACTGACCGCCAGGCCCCCACTGACCGCCAGGCCAGGCCCCGTCCCCACTGACTGCCAGGCCAGGCCCCGCCCCCTGACCGCCAAGCCCCGTCCCCACTGACCGCCAGGCCAGGCCCCGCCCCCCCACTGACCGCCAGGCCAGGCCCCGCCCCCACTGACCGCCAGGCCAGGCCCCCACTGACCGCCAGGCCCCGCCCCCACTGACCACCAGGCCAGGCCGCCCCCCACTGACCGCCAAGCCACCCCCCACTGACCACCAGGCCCAGCCCCGCCCCCACTGACCGCCAGGCCCGGCCCCGCCCCCTGACCGCCAGGCCAGGCTCCGCCCCCACTGACCGCCAGGCCCGGCCCCGCCCCCTGACCGCCAGGCCAGGCTCCGCCCCCACTGACCGCCAGGCCGCCCCCCACTGACCCCCAGGCCCGGCCCCGCCCCCACGACTCTGCCACAGCACCTCCTTTCTCCACGCCGGCCCGCCCCCAGGGACCCTGCCCTGTCTGGGACGAGGGAGGCGTCGCTGGGAGCCAGCCCATGGGAGTGAGGAGGGTCCTCGCACCGGGCTGTGGGCTGTGGGCTGTGGGCTGTGGGCTGTGAGCGGGGCAGGCTGGTGGGGGGCAGGGTGGGGCAGTGGTTGGAGGCGCTCCCTGCTGCTGGGCGGCGGTGCGCGCCCAGGACCTCATCTCCACCCTCCACTCCCCGGGTCTGCAGTGCTGTTCCCAGAGCCCGGGTGACAGTTGAGGATCCCACCAGGGGCTGGAGGGCTCCGTGGGAACGGGGCCCGGCCCTCAGGAGCTGTGGCGTGAATGTCGCCACGGCCCTGAGCGGGGAAGGGGTTTCAGGCAGAGGGAAACGTGGCCACAGGTGGTCACACGTGTGTGGCATAGGGTCTGAGAGTGGGAGGCGGGGTGGGTAGATGTGCAGGTGGAGTCAGGACTTCGGGGGGGAGGGGTGCTCCTCCAATCCCCTGGGCAGGGGCAGTTCCATGTCCCCCCAGCCCCGGGAGGCTCCGTCGCACCCATTCTACAGGCAAGGAGACTGAGGCCCGGGAGGGGCGGAGGGGACGTGTGACTCCCAGGTCTGGCCTGGGTTAGAATCCAGCCGTGGGGCCTCCTGCCACTCAGGGCCGCTCTGCTGGGCCCGGGCCTCCCCGTCTGTGCAGCCCCCGAAACCGCTGCTGACTGCGGAGGTGGGGCCGGCACACAGCGCCCGCCGTCGGGGGCTGGGGGAGGGTGCCTTGGGGTGCAGCGCCGGGCATGAGGGCACCTTCTCTCAGGCCCCAGGCGAGGGCACAGGTGGGCCTGGGAACGTGTGGGCACGGCGTTCTTTCCGGCCCCAGAGCCAAGCGCCACAGCTGCTGGGCCCCGGGCCAGGCAGTGCTCTGCCGGGCTTGGTACGCGGGCACGGGCTGGGGTGGCGCAGGGAAGCGCCGGGGCCTCTGCGGTGAGCAGCCGTGGGTGGCACCTGGCACGGCCGGCGAGGGGCCCGCCCCTCCCTGGGGCCCCACCACCCAAGTGCAGCTCATCCTCCAGGTGCCAGCGGGGAGGGGGGCTGCCCGCCCATCCAGCGCCGCCAGGTGCCCGCTGCCGGCCTGGCCCGGCCCCGCGGCTCCGGCGGGGAGGCAGCTGCGAGCACCCCCAGGCCCGGCTGAGCCGCCGGCCCGGCCTCGGGGGCTGGGTTCAAGCCCCCCTCCTCTCTGGAATCCTCGGCGCCTCGCTGGGCGGACGGGCAGTGGGTGTGGTCCCGGGGCCTGGCCAGGGACGGGGTCACCGCTGGGTGAGGGGGTAATGGGCTCCCCTGCCTCCAGGGGGGCTGTCGGTGTCCTCATGCCCTGAGCTCCTGCAGCATCTGCGTTGCAGGCTCTGCTTCTGGGGGCCCCCTAGAGCCCCCTCCAATGAGCCCCCAGAGGCAAACCTTCCAGCCGGGCTGCCACCTGCCCCCGTGCTCCCCTCCTCTTGTTCCCCTCACTCGAGGCCAAGCCGTGTGACCTCTGTGTGGCCGAGCGACCCCTCCTCCTTGGCCGCCCCCCCCGCCCCCCGCTCCCCGCCGGCTTCCTCTGTGTCCGCTCCCTCCGGGCCCCGCTCCAGTCTGCGCCTCCGGGGGCCACCCCATGGCCGCGCCCTGTGGACCGCCAGAAAGCTGACCACGGGCCTGTGGCTCGGCCTCCTGCCGCGGACATCCCCACGCCCCGCCTCCCCCCCTCCAACCCCCTGGCCAGCCCACCCAGGCGTCTCAGCCGTAACCCGGTTACCCCTCTGTCCACCTCTGCCCCCTGCCCCCCGGCCTTCCCCTCCTCCACCACCTGCAATGGCTCCCTATTGCCCGGGACACAGGCAGTCTCAGCTGGTGTCTGAGTAGCCCTGCCTGTCACTCCTGCTCCCTCCTCTCCCCACAGCATACCAGCCCCTTCCCTCCCCGGGCCACCCTCCCTGCCGCTCTGCTGCCTCCCCAGGGGCTCCATCTTTCCAGCCCCCACCCCCGCCTGCCTCTCCCATGCCCTCAGCCAGGCCGCAGTCACGTCCTCCTGCCCACCCGCCTGCCCACCCACCTGCTCTCAGCCCAGGTCAGCACAGCACCCGCCCGAGCCCACCCTGCACGCTGCCCGGGCTGGGGGCTCTCTGCCCAGGCCAGGCCCCCGCCCCCTCCTCCCCAGAGGCCCGGCGCTGGGCTGGGCTGCTCTGCAGGCAGCGGGCTGGGGGACGGCCTGAGCAGGCGCCCGCTCCTCCGGGGCGCGGGCT
Organism: Pipistrellus nathusii; assembly: GCA_963693515.1. Taxonomy (NCBI): domain Eukaryota; kingdom Metazoa; phylum Chordata; class Mammalia; order Chiroptera; family Vespertilionidae; genus Pipistrellus; species Pipistrellus nathusii. The sequence goes on along the minus strand of OY882860.1, from coordinate 189,011,474 downwards.
GGGCGCGGGCGTCACGCGCAGGGACTGGGCCGAGGAGCCGCCAGGCCTTGTCGGAGGCATGCGGGCTCTGGCACGAGACGGGAGCCGGCCGGGAGCTGGCAGCCAGCCGGGGGGCTGTGGGAGCAGCCACTCAAGCGGCGACAATGAATGCGTGGCCCCAAAACGGGGAGCGGCCTGGTGGGGGCACCGCCCTCGGGCCTTGCGGTGACCTTGGCCAAGCCTGCGCCTTGAGGGCTGGCGGGACCCCCGAGGGGCTCACCCTGTGCAGGGCCCACCTCCTTTTCCTGCTCCTGAGCCCCCGGGGCCGGGGGCTCCCTGCTCCCCAGGAGCTCAGGTTCCGGTGAGGCCTGCGCTGCCTCCTCCGGGCTCCTGCTGCCCGTGGCTCCGGCCCTTCGGGGAGGGAGGTCCCTTTTGCTCCTCAGCTGCTGCCCACGGTCCCGCTGTCCGCAGCCCCCTGTGCCCACAGGCCTCTCCTCACCCGTCTCTCCCGAAAATGAGCGTGTGTACATGTGTGCCTGTGTGTGTGTGAACATGTGCCCACGGGGTGAATGTGTCCCTGACTTAGCCGTTTCATGAAGCAGGGAGGGAAGGAGGGAACAGAACTGGGGGAGGCTTGAGTTCCAGGGCACTGGGCAGCGTAGGACATGGGCAACGGGCCTTGTGTTCCGTTCAGGATGGCGGCCTGGGCTTCCTGGTCAGGGCGGCAGGTTAGGGGAGACCCGAGGGCAGATCAGAGGGGCCTGGGGGAGCACAGGGAAGGGGGCTCCAGGAGGAGGGGACAGCATGCGCCAGGGCCCAGGAGCCAGAGAGCCCCAGGTGTTACCCAGGAACCGTGGGAGGGGGAGCGGGAGGGGAAAGGGAGGGGGAGCAGGAGGGGAGCGGGAGGGGAGCAGGAGGGGGAGCAGGAGGGGAGCGGGAGGGTGCGGAGACCCGGGGCGGAGGACGGGGCAGGGCAGGCGCTGGGGCAGGTGTGAGGCTGCCGGCCTGGCAGGCGAGGGAGGACCGCCCCGCCCCCACCGGAGCCCTGGGGACCCACCTGTGCGGGCGCCGGGCCCACCCCCGCGGCCATGGGACACCGCGCCTGCCCGTCATGTGGCACTCAGACATGACCAGGCATAGGGGCACCCTAATCCGCTCACGTGGCCGCCGGCCACTGTCTCCGTCTTGCTGGCTCCGGAGAGGCTGGCCTTGGAGCCGCCCCAGCCCCGTAGCCACTCTGGGGCGCAGCGAAGTCCCCGAGGCCGATGCGGGCAGCACGGGAGATGCAGATCCTCCGGGGACCGAGCTCCCCACCCGAGGCACGGGTCCTGGACAGTCGGAGGTCGCATAGGCACTCCTGGGGCAGGGGCCCTGGGAAAGAGGGGACCAGGTCCCGTGCGCCCCCTGTGCGCCAGGGGCCCGCCGGGTCCCAGGAGGGCCCGGCCCTCTCGGCCACGGGGCTCAGAGATGTGGCAGTGCAAACCGACCGCGCACGAGGCTGCGGTTCCGGAGACAGAGGGGGCAGGAAAAGCTCTTCATGGCCGCACTGCCGACCCGGGCCGGTGCTGTAGGCCCGATGGGCGGCCGGCGGGGTCAGGAGCTGTCACCCAGCCACGGGGCGCGGAGATTTGAACCCTGACCTGACTTCCTCCAGCCCCGCTGAGGGCGGAGGTGGCCGGCCAGCTGCTTCCTGGGCAGCCCCATCCCCGGGCAGCCTGTGCAGGGAGTGCCCGCTCTGTGCCAGGCCTGGGCGAGGCGAGAGGTGTCACTGAGGCTTGGGTCCCATGGGGCGGACGGGCCGGGCTCAGGCCCCGGGTCTGAGGGAAGCAGGTGGGTTGTTCTGTCCGCTCTCACTCCCGGCCCCACCCTGGCCTGGGGTCGCAGCCTGGGGCAGCACAGAGCCGTCTGTGAGGCTCAGGGTCCAGCAGCAGGACACCGGGGACAGCTGGGCTCACTGTCTGTCAGGGGGACGTCCCCGGGCACGAGCGGTTCGAACCCATTCCTGCCTCAGGACCCCGGGGAGGCCGGGGGCCAGTGCTGTCCCTCCGGGTGCAGGCTCCCGGACAGGACACGGACGCCCCTCGCCGAGCGGCCTGGGCCAGCTCCACGGGAGGGGCGGCTCTGAGGTGCCTGTGGCCTTCCCATGGGGGCGGGAAGCCCGAAGGTCAGCGAGCCCTGGCCAGCGGGGTGCAGGGCTGGGCGAGGCTGCCCACTCACGTGGCCCTCGGAGGCCGTCTGGACCGAAGCCAGGGAGGGAATTTCCACCCTCGCCGGCCGGGCCCCAGCGGGCAGGATGGGCTGTGGCAGGGTGGCTCAGGAGGGGAGAGGGCATGCCAGGGGGCAGCCCGCCCGGCCAGCTGCCCACACCCTGTGTGACCGGGGCACGGCCTTGCCCTCCCTGGGCCTCAGTCTCCCCATCGGGGCAGGGCCGGGGCGGGGCCCAGTCTGCCAGGAGCTGGGGTCTCTCCCCAGAATGGAGGCAGGCTGGCCCTCACCTCTCCAGTGGCCACATCAGGGTTCCACGAGGGGTTCCATGGATGGCGGTCTGAAGACCTGGGCTCTGGTCCCCTTAGCCTGGCCCGGCCCTGACCATAGCCACGTCCGAGCCACCACCTCCGGGAGGGTCATGTCTGTGCTGCAGCCCCTGCCCACTTCTAGCAGCGCCACTCACTCCCACGCTGCTGTGCACACAGCGCAGCGGGGACACTGAGGCACACGGGGCCGGGGCCGCCCCGGCTCACCGGGGAGAGCTGCGGAGTGACCTGAGGGCCAGCTCTGCCCTGGCCGGGCGGGGCCTGTCCCCCACAGGCTGTGCAGCTGCTGCGGAGAGGCCGGCTGCGGCGGTCAGGAGGGCGAACAGGACGGGACAGGGGGGCTCCGGGACGCAGCCCAGCTCAGGCCCCGGCCCCGGGTTCCCGTCCAGGCCGCCCCTCGCCGTGTGGCCCGGGCGCGCCGTGCCCGGCGGCAGCGCGACCCACCTGCGGGCTGCGCGTGTGCGGCCTCGCCGGTCAGAACAAAGCCCGGGGCGGCGGCCGGCGTGTCGGGGCTGGCGGAGCGCTGCTGTTTATGACAGCGGCCTGGGCGGGCTCCGGAGACACTGACTCAGCCGCCGGCCGGGCGGGGATGCCGGCAGGACGGGGTCAGAGGGACGGAGGGAAGCCAGACACGAGAGGGAGGACAGAGGTGGCAGCACCTGTGCACACACGCACAGACATGCACACACAGACACACACACAGAGACACACAGAGACACACAGATACACAGAGAGACAGGCACACACAGACACACACACAGAGACACACAGAGAGACAGGCACACACAGACACACACAGAGACACACAGATACACAGAGAGACAGGCACACACAGACACACACACAGAGACACACAGAGAGACAGGCACACACAGACACACACACACAGAGACACACAGAGAGACAGGCACACACAGACACACACACAGAGACACACAGACACACAGAGAGACAGGCACACACAGACACACACACAGAGACACAGACACACAGAGAGACAGGCACACACAGACACACACACACACACAGAGACACACAGACACAGAGAGACAGGCACACAGACACACACACAGAGACACACAGAGACACACAGAGAGACAGGCACACACAGACACACACACAGAGACACACAGACACACAGAGACAGGCACACACAGACACACACACAGAGACACACAGAGACACACAGAGAGACAGGCATACACAGACACACACACACACACACACAGACGCGCACACAGAGACACACACAGACTCTCACACATACACATGCACACAGAGACACGCAACACAGACACGCACACATACACATACCCACAGAGAGACAGACATACACACAGAGACACATACACAGAGAGACACGCACACACAGATATGCACACACAGACACACAGGCACGTGTGCACACACAGAGTCACGTGCACATGCACAGACACACACAGACACACATGCACCCACACAGACACGCGCACACATGAGCATGCACAGCATAGCATGGCCTCCCCGCCCTCGAAGCCCTGGCCCGGGGTTTGGCCCGCTCAGTGGATGGACGGTCACAGCAGCCACTGCTCCTGTGTGCGGGCTCCTAGCTCATTCTCTCCCGGGCCTTAGCATGGCTGTTCCTCTGCCTGAACGAACACGCCCCCGCAGCTGCGCACGGCTCCCGCTCTCAGCACCAGGCCCCCCTCCCCGGCCGCGCCCTGCCCCTCCCTCCAGCCGCCCTGCCCGGCCCCTGCCCCCGGGCTGCAGTGGTCAGTCTTGCCTGCTGGGTGCTTGGTCTCAGGCTGGGGGATGGATGGGGCTGAGGGGCTTGGTGGGGAGGGAGGGTGGTACTGGTGCTGGAGAGACATTGGATGGACTCAGAGGCGCGAGGAAGGGAGGGGGAGAGGGCAGCCTGAGCCTGGCCTGGGCAGGAGGTGGGAGGCGGGGCCTGAGGCTTCCCTGTCCGGGTGCGTGGCGAGGGGTCGGAGCACAGACTTTGGGACCCCGGGTCAGATCCCTGCTCTGTGGTTGGCCTGCCACGTGACCTCGGGCCAGTCTCCTGCCTCCTCTGCGCCGAGCATCCTGACTGCAGGGAGGGGAGGTGGGGGGCGGGCTGTGAGGGTTTAAAGCGAGTATGACAAGCTATATACAGTCCCCTAAAACCATCCGCTGCTGTCTTATCACACCTCCCTCACACCACACACCTCACCGGTTTGCCGTGTGCGTGCCGTGGCATGGCGTGGTCGGTGTGCCGCTGGCACCACAGTCCAGGTCGGGATCTTTTCATCTCGTTCAAAAGCCGCTCTGCACCCCGAGCCCCTGGCCACGTCCCCTGCTGTCTGTATGCCGTGGGATGGATTCACGCACACGTGGCCGTGGCCGGCAGCTCTGTGTCCAGGCCGCCGGGCGCAGCTCCTCTGCCTCGCGGCTGGGCAGTGTCCGCGGGGCGGACGGGCCCAGCTTCTCTGTCCCTCCTGCTGCTGTGGCCGTTGGGGATGACCACACCCGGGCTCTGGTTGTGTGGACAGTGTGTCCTTCCTCTGGAGTCGGTACGAAGGAGGGGGCCTGGGTCCTTCGGGAACGATGCTCAGCACCGGCGGACGCCTGAGCGGCTGCAGCGTGGCTGCCGGCAGCGTGCGGGGTCCGAGCCGCCACCTCTGTGCCGCCGCTGTCTGTCTGTCTCAGCCACGCATCAGGGGTGCGGGCTCTCTCTCGGCGGTTTTGAAATACGTATGTATTTGTATTGACTTCAGAGAGGAAGGGAGAGGGAAACATCCATGGTGGGAGACTCCTGGATCGGCTGCCTCCTGCACGCCTCACTCTGGGGTGGAGCCTGCAACCCAGGCCTGTGCCCTGACGAGGAATCGAACCCTGGCCTCCTGCTCCGAGGTCGATGCTCAGCCGCTGAGCCCGCCGGCCGGGTGGGGGTTTTCATGGTGCTTCCCTGAGGGCTGTGGCGCTGAGCACCTGGTCACGGCTCCCTGCTGTTGCACCTCTCGTTTGGAGAAAGGCTGTCGGGTCCTCTTCCTGGTTTTAACTGGTTAGGTGCTTTATGTGGCTGAGTTATAGAAGAGCCAGTTTTTAAAAAATATATTTTATTCATTTTTTTACAGAGAGGAAGAGAGAGAGAGAGGGAGTTAGAAACATCAATGAGAGAGAAATCGATCAGCTGCCTCCTGCACACCCCCCCCCCCCCCCCCCACACACACACACTGGGGATGTGCCTGCAACCAAGGTTCATGCCCCTGACCGGAATTGAACCCGGGACCTTTCAGTCCGCAGGCCGACGCTCTATCCGCTGAGCCAGACCGGTTTCGGCCAGTTTTCTTTTCTCTTTTTAAACAAGGGCAGCGCAGCTCGACGGGGGCAGGGTGAGCGGAACAGTGGCCACGGCCGGGCCGGCACACGGAGCACATGCCGGCGCGCTCGCTCAGAGCCACAATGTTTCCCGTACCCCTGCTTGTGTTTGGGGTCCAGGAAACATTGAGTTGGGGTGCACCAAAGGGTCAGATGCCCACCACCCTGAGCCCCTGAGCAACGGGGCTGCCAGGAGAGGGGCCGGCCAGGTGTGCCGAGCCTGGCCAGCCTGTGGGCAGTGGTAGGCACCCCAGGCAGGGCCAGGGCCGGTGCCCCCAGGGCCGTGGCAGGGCCCAGCTGGATGGTCCATTGGGCAAGAGCGGTGCACCCTGGCGGCCACCGACCCGCCTGCAGACGGGCCAGTTGCCCATGGTGGGCGGAGTCCTGTGGAGTCAGGCCGTCAGGGCTCGGGTCATCTCAGAGGCCAGGGGCCAGATAGCTGCGGAGCAAGGCCCAGGATTTGAGGGGCTTCCTAAGCCCTCGTGCCCACTCCCCTGGGGCAGCAACCTGGGGCCTGGCCGGGCGGCCGGGAGTGATCTGGGAGGGACCCTCCCAGCCCCACGCTGGGCACACTGACCCGGCGAGCGCCGAGGACCCGAGCCAGTGCCCAGGCCTGTCCGGGCCGCCGTGACAGTTAAGCAGGATGCGTGTACAGCGTGCGGAAGCATGGATCCAGGACCTGGGGCCAGCCTCCTGGTTCTCCCCTAACGAGGGCTCCCTCCTGCCCCCTCCTCCCCGTCTCCATGGTGAGACAAGAGGGTTTGGCTCATTAAAACCAAATAAAAAAGGAATTAGCGGGAGTGGCAGCGCGGTGAGTAACTGATGAGTAACCGAGTCTGAGCCGGGCCTGGGCTTGGCCAGGTGGGAGCGCACCGGGCGAAGGTTGGGGAGCTCCCGCCACGCCCTCCACAGGCACAGTCAGCAGCCTGCGGGGCGCAGGAGGAGTCCCGTGGGCTCCTGGGGGCGGCGGGGGGGGGGGGTGGAGAGGAGAAGAGGGTCAGGCCGGGCCCAGACCCGCCTCCTGCTCGGGCAGGACTTTCCCTCCCGGCCGGCCTCCCGGCAGGATTGCACAATTGTCTGTGATTTCTCTGCCCGCACCCAGCGCGCACCTGCTGGCTGGCTGCTCCCACCCCCCCCCAAATCCAGGCTGTCCGAACGTAGCGACCCCTCCCCTTGTGGCTGCACCTGCAGGTTGGGAATCGCTAGCAGGGTCGCCCGAGACCTTCGGAAAGCACAGATGTTTAGTTAGATTCATAAGAGCAGCAAAATCACGGTTATGAAGTAGCAACGAACATAACGTTATGGTGGGGTCACCACACGAGGAGCTGTGTTAAAGGGCCGTGGCACCAGGGAGGCTGGGAGCCACTGGCTAGAGGATGCTGGGATGCGGGGCAGCTGCTGAGAGCGGCCGCCTGGCCCCACGGCTCTGCCGACCTCTCCACCAGTTCCGGGCCGCCCCCCTCGTGTGGCTGTGAGCTCTCATCCCGCTGCAACGCGTCCACCCCAGCCCCGCACAGGGCCCCCATCCTCCTCCTCTCCTTCCTGTTCCTCCGACCTCACCCTCCCCGGCCTCAGCACCAAGCTGCCACCCTCTGCGCCTGGCTCCTGCCGGGGCAGGAATGTGCACACACACCCACGCACCACGCGTGCACACACCATACATGTCTACACACACTCAGATGCCACACACGCTCACAGGGAGTTAACACACGCTTCTTCTTCTTCCTTTTTAATATATATATACATACTTTATTGATGTTTTACAGAGAGGAAGGGAGAGGGATAGTTAGAAACATCCATGAGAGAGAAACATTGATCAGCTGCCTCCTGTGCACTCCCTACTGGGGATGTGCCCGCAACCAAGGTACATGGCCTTGCCCGGAATCGAACCCGGGACCCTTGAGTCCGCAGGATGATGCTCCATCCACTGAGCCACTGGTTAAGGCAACACGTGCGTCTTGTTAAACTTTAAGGGGTCACCTCCTCCGGGAAGCCTCCCCAGACTCCACCCCCCCCCGAGGAGGGCCAGGCGTCCTTTGAGGTGCCATGCCACCTGCCTGTGGCCCCTTATTACTGAGCCCACAGTCACCTCCTTCCCCGGTCCCCCGCCCGGCGGACCGCTCCTGCCCGTGTGTCCTGCGACCTCGTCAGCAGGCTGTGCTGGGCTTGGGCAGCACACCGAGGGTTTCACAGCCAGTGGGCTGCCCTTCCGAGCGCAGGGGCCTGATTTAGAGCCGGGAGGTCGACCCCCATGGTCCCGTCCCTGTGTCTGGGAACCCCTGGTCAGCCGGCCTTGATGGCTCAGGACTGGCAGCTCAGGCCACGCCCCGGGCTGCAGGGAGGCTGGTTAAGGAGCCAGGAGCAGGGCCCTATGGTCAGCTGGTCCCAGAGGCGGCTGTGGGGCAAGCGCCCAGGGAGCAAGGCCTTCACCAGGGTGAGCCCCCAGGAGCACGGGGACCCTCTGAGTGAGCCCCCAGGAGCACGGGGACCCTCTGAGTGAGCCCCCAGGAGCACGGGGACCCTCTGAGTGAGCCCCCAGGAGCACAGGGACCCTCTGAGTGAGTCCCCAGGAGCACGGGGACCCCCTGAGTGAGCCCCCAGGGGCACGGGGACCCCCTGAGTGAGCCCCCAGGAGCACGGGGACCCCTGAGTGAGCCCCCAGGAGCACCGGACCCTCTGAGTGAGTCCCAGGCGGATAGCGGTGAAGAGGTGGACCCGAGCACACAGTGAGCGCCAAGCACAGGCAGGCATACAGTCAGCGCTTGTGGATGCTTGTGGGACGGGCCTGACCTGACCTGGAGGGTCACCCAGCCCTGGCAGCAGGGACAGCGGCCGGGGATACAGGTCCGGGCTCATGGACGGCAGGGTGGCGGGTCCCAGCTGTTCCTCCTGTGGACTCCGGCTCGTCCCCCGGAGTGGGGCTTCGGTCCCCGCGGCACTGCCGAGCCCTGTGCCTGCAGCGCCGGCTGGGCCCACAGGGGCCTCTGGTCATGGGCACGGGGACGGGGGCCGAGAGACGGGCAGGATGGGGGGCACAGGGCCTGCCCCGGGGCCGTGGAGAATAAGGAGCTGGAGCTGGACCCGTTCCTCCGGGGCCTCGGACCCGTGTCGCCAGGAAGCCGCGCCATGGGGCTGAGGCGGACAGCGTGGAGAGCGCGAGGTCAGCTGCCGTGGAGGCGCCGGCAGCAGGGCTCATCTGGCGGTGCCCTGGAGGGCTGCCCGGAGGCGGCATGGGGACGGGGTAGGAAGGGCAGGATCTGGGCAGGAAGGAGAAGGGATTCCACCAAAAGACCAGGTAGCCCCAGGGCACGTGAGCAGCTGGAAGGGGCGTCGTTTTGGTGGGTGGAGGCCGGGGTGGGCACGGGCTTGGAGGGCGGGTGCAGACTGGGGTCGGGGCCGGGCTCCTGCCCAGCTCAGGGGGAGGAGAGCTGCAGAGGGAGGTGTGGGCGGAGGTGCCAGGCCTGCCCCCTGGGCCCACCAGGCGGTGGCTGGGGGGCGGGAGGCAGGGAGGCCCGCACCCACATCCTCGGGGCTGGGTTCAGGCCCCCGGGGCAGGCCGGTCGGGGTGTAGAAGGGAACAGGAGGCCTGCGGACAGGTGACTGGTGGTCACGCAGAGATAGGCCGGCAGAGGCCACGAAGCTCTGGGCTCTGTGGGTCCTGCTGGGGCCCGCGGGGCCTGCAGCCGGGATGGTCCCTGGGGGGGAAGAGGGGAGACAGAGGCCGGGCGCGCCTGTCCCAGGGGCGCCTACGCCGGGGGATCTGCAGCCCGCTGGGTCAGGGGCTCCGGGAGGAGGGCGCCTGGGCCCCGGGGCCCCGGCCTCACGTGTGTGCCCCCACCCCACCCGCAGGGAGCCGGGAGGCCGCCTTCACCTACGCCATCACGGCGGCCGGCGTGGCGCACGCCGTCACGGCCGCCTGCAGCCAGGGCAACCTGAGCAACTGCGGCTGCGACCGCGAGAAGCAGGGCTTCTACAACCAGGCCGAGGGCTGGAAGTGGGGCGGCTGCTCGGCCGACGTGCGCTACGGCATCGACTTCTCCCGCCGCTTCGTGGACGCGCGCGAGATCAAGAAGAACGCGCGGCGCCTCATGAACCTGCACAACAACGAGGCGGGCCGCAAGGTAGGCGGGGCTAACGGAGGGCGGGGCTACGGTAGGGGCGGGGCTAAGTGAGGGGCGGGTCGCAAGGTAGGCGGGGCTAACGGAGGGTGGGGCGGGCCGCAAGGTAGGCGGGGCTAACGGAGGGGCGGGGCTACGGGAGGGACGGACCGCAAGGTAGGCGGGGCTAACGGAGGGTGGGGCTACGGGAGGGGCGGGCCGCAAGGTAGGCGGGGCTATGGGAGGGGCGAGCCGCAAGGTAGGCGGGGCTAACGGAGGGTGGGGCTACGGGAGGGGCGGGGCTAAGGGAGGGGCGGGTCGCAAGGTGGGCGGTGCGGGACGACCGGAGGCGGGGTTAATTGAGGGGCGGGGCTACAGGGGCGGGGCTATGGGAGGGGCGGGCCGCAAGATAGGCGGAGGGGCGGCGAAGGGCGGGGCTACGGGAGGGGCGGGGTTGTATGGGCGTGGCCGCGGCGGGGGCGGGGCTATGCGGGGGGCGGGCGGTTAGGTCACGGCCTTGACCTCCCCGCGCTGGGCGCCCCTCCTGAGGTGTGAGCTGGGAGCCTGGGCCTGGGGTGCGGGGTGCGCTGTGCGGTGTGGGCGGTGCGGGGCAGAACAGTCCCTCCCCCCTCCCAGCAGCTCTGAGAGGCCCCCGCTGTACCCATTCCCCAGGTGTGAACCCTGAGGCTGGGAGTGGAGGGATGTGCCTGCGCCTCCTCCCGGCAGGAACCACTGGGAGGAGGAGGAGACAGCGACCCCGTGTGCAGGCAGAACGGGAGCTGGGCCTGCCTGGGGACCGGGGTGGGGCAGCCCCCTGGCTGGTCCCAGGGGCCCACGCCGGCTTACCGATACAGGAGAGGCTCTGGAGGAGGCAGGCCTGCGGAAGGGGTGTTCCCTCAGGGGGAGCGGGCGGGAGGGTGGGCCCACGCCGGGGGGGGGGGCGGCACTGTGGACAGGGTGGACGCAGCCTGGGGGAGGATAATGGAGGACATTCGGGAGGGACACACTGGGGAAGAGGTCAGCACGGGCCCAGTCCTGCCTCGGGGAGATGCGGGCCCCAGATACTGGGCCGGGAGGAGCGGCCACCGTGGCGGCAAGATGGCCAGAGATAGGGCAGGCAGCGGAGCAGAACGCCGCACCAGGCGCCAGGCCGAGGGGCGCTCAGGCGCGGGCAGGCTCGCCTTTCCGGGCAGGGAGCAGAAAGGCCCCCAGGGACCACCCCGGAGGCCGCTGCCGCTGGCTCATTCACTCACTCCGCCAGCGCTCGGTGCCCCTCCTCTGTGCCAGGGCCAGGTGGACACGCGGACGGGGAGAGTCCCACGTGACCCTGGCCGGGAGCTGCCCCCGCTCCGACGGGCACCTGAGGGAGCAGAGGCCACACCCGGGGTCCCCGAGAGCCTTGGGGCCAGCGGGAGGCGAGCAGACGCTCCCTGGAGGCGGCCGGGAGCCTGAAGGACACAGCAGAGCGGAGATGCAGAGCAGGAGGCGGCCCCGGAGGGTGGGGGGTGTGCCGGAGGGGCGAGGCTGCCACCCACTCCAGCGGCCGCAGCAGGAAGGGCGGGCGAGCTGGCGGCCAGAGCAGGCCTTGAACCCAGGCCGAGGGTTTGGCTTTCTGCTGAGGTCGTTGCAGTTTGGTCAGATGGATAGTGAAAGGAGGGGAGGGACGCGGTCTGCCTCAGGAGCTCAGACAGGCAGTGGGCGAGCACAGGAGCTCCTCGCACACGGGAAACACGTGTCCTGGTTGTGCTGATCCCCGTGTCACATGGACACAGTTTTCACCCCTCCACACCACGTGGCTGCCGTGCTGCGCACGTTTGACACACGCCTGCGATGCGGGCGTGAAAACCGCTGCTCTGCGCACAGGCGGGTGGAGACCCGTGCCCAGGGGCCGAGGGAGGCATTGGGAGCCGGGGGGAGGCATAGCCGGGCCCGCCATGGACCACCCCCCGAGCCTGCAGCGGCCGGGCCGGGAGTGGGGGCCCCCCACACCCCTGGGAAGAGGGTCTCACTGTCCCCTGGGCCCTGCCGCTGCTCCCTGGGGAGGTGGCAGAGTGAGCGGCGGAGACGGGGAGCCCGAGGAGGGACCAGCACAGCACAAGCCCAGCCGAGGGGTTTGGGCGGCCCAGCAGGCCAGGCCGATGGCGGCCCCTTGGGCACAGGTGCCAGCGCTTGAGGGAGCGGGGAGCCGAGCAGCTCGGGGGCCAGGGTCGTGGCTGGTTCGGTTCTGAGGCCCATGTGAACCCACGGCCGGCCTGGCGGGGACTTCGGGCGCTCAGAGACTGACTGGTGGCGAGAGGCATCGAGGAAGAGGCCAGCGGGAGGGGGCCCGGTTGGGGGGAGGAGTCAGATGGGGGTAGGAGAGCTAGGGGGCTGGAGATGCAGAAGGAGGAGGGCCAGCATGTGGGGGGCACTGGGGTGAAGCTGTGAGCTGAGGAGGAGAGATTGTCAGGAGTGGGCGGGGCGCCCCCTCAGAGGGCTCCAGCCCTGGGGGCGCCCGGTGCTCCTGGCTCGTGGCCCCAGCATCCAGGCTCTGCCTTTGTCTGCATGTGCCCGCCCCCCACCCCGTGTCCTCAGACACAGGGCCCGCCCTGTCCAGAATGGTCTTGGGTCTCACCTCAGTTACAGTTGCAAATAAGATGTAACTGAGTTTTCAAGTAAGATCTCAATCTGAGGTCCGAGTGGGTGTGTGTTTGAGGGGGGCACTCTGCAGCCCGCCCTCGGCTGGCACGTGGTCCCCCCACCCGTGGGCCAGGGGCAGACAGGCAGAGCGTGAGACCTGCCCCCCCTCTCCCTAACCCGGCATTCCTGAACTCTGTCCCCAGAGGGGGGGCGCCCTTATTCCAGGAGGAACCTCCAGGTCAGCTCTTTCCGGAGCCCCATCTCTCCACCCGCCTGGCCCTCCAGGTGCAGCGGCCACTCCGCACCCGCCCGGGTGGTCTCGGCCGCGGGCTGGCGCCACCTCCGCTGTCGCTCTTATCTCGAGGGCACATTCTTCCCTCCTGTGATCACTTCCCAGCAGGCCGGGCGTGGGGACCAGCCAAGCGAGGATGCGGCCCCTCGCTCTGCAAACAGCGGCCAATCGGCTCCATCTGCCCCGGTCCCGCTCACAGGGTCCCGTGGGGGGGGGGGTGAGGAGGGGGGTTGTGGTCTGATGCCGCAGGAAGATGGGACGGAGGGAAGGGGTTAGGGCAGGTGGCACGGGGGGACGGGCAGCTATTCAGCCAAACTGGACACTCAGATGGCGGCTAAGCTAGGACCAGCCGGCTGGAATCCCAGCCCCCACCCAGGACCACGGCCCTCACCCGGGACCCCGGCCCTCACCCGGGACCCCGGCCCAAACCCAGAACCCAGCCCTCACCCGGGACCCAGCTCTCGCCCGGGACCCCGGCCCTCACCCGGGACCCAGCCCTCGCCCGGGACCCCGGCCCTCACCCGGGACCCCAGCCCCAACCCAGAACCCAGTGCTCACCCGGGACCCAGCCCTCACCCAGAACCCCGGCCCTCGCCCGGGACCCCGGCCCTCACCCGGGACCCAGCCCTGCCCAAACCCCAGCCCTCACCCGGGACCCAGCCCTGCCCAAACCCCAGCCCTCACCCGGGACCCAGCCCTGCCCAGACCCCGACCCTCACCCGGGACCCCGGCCCTCACCCAGGACCCAGCCCTGCCCAGACCCGGCCCTTGCCCGGGACCCCGGCCCTCATCCGGGACCCGGCACTCATCTGGGACCCCAGCCCTCGCCCGGGACCCAGCCCTCGCCCGGGACCCAGCCCTCGCCTGGGACCCCGGTCCTGGCCCAGGACCCCAGCCCTCGCCCGGGACCCCGGCCCTCGCCCGGGACCCCGGCCCTCACCCAGGTTCCCGGCCCTCACCCGGGACCCAGCCCTCACCCAGGATCCAGCCCTGCCCAGACCCCGGCCCTCACCCAGGACCCAGCCCTGCCCAGACCCCGGCCCTCACCCGGGACCCCGGTCCTGGCCCAGGTTCCCAGCCCCCACCCAGGACCCAGCCCTCGCCCGGGACCCAGCCCCCGCCCGGGACCCCAGCCCTCACCCAGGACCCCGGCCCTCACCCAGGACCCAGCCCTCGCCCAAAACCCCTCCAGCGTGGGCGCCCGGCCAGGTCTCTGGCCGTCACGGACGAGGAGGAGGAATCCGGGACAGGAGCCTGGGGTGTGGGTGCCCAGCCGTGGGGCAGTGGCCAGGGCAGGGCCAGCGATGGAAGAAGGGCTTTGAGGAGAGGGGAGCACAGACATGAGCGTGGAGAGGGCGGGCGAGGAGGGAGCAGGAGAGGAGACGTGGGGGGAGGGACAGCAGGGCTTCTCCCTGGGAAGGGGTCCCACCAGGGCCCACCCTGGACCCAGACCCTCACACCGGCCTGCGCCCTGTCCCTGCCGGCCCAGCCTGATCCGCCCCAGCGTGCCGTCCCCGCAGCAGCAGGGGGCCCGCCCCCCGCCCCAGGCGGCCGGCCTCAGCCGCCGCACACTCAGGCTGTGGGCCAAATGCTCCCCCGCTGCGCCTCCCCATGCCCCTCCCCCACCTAATGATCCACGGACGCGCAGTGGTGTTCGCCGCCTCCAGGAAGCCCCCGGCCGGCACCCTGGCCCGGGCAGGCGGAGGCCAAGCCCTGCACTCGGTGCCTGTGTGTCAGTTTCCTCTGTTGCCCACACTGGGCCATGAGCCCGGGCCACCAGGGCAGGAAGGGAGATGGGGCAGCGGCCGGCTCTGTGGGCAGCCCCTCTATCCCCTTTGCATTCCTGCCCTCCCCGTGGCCGCCTCCTCTGGGCAGGGCCGAGGTCCCGGGTGAGGGCTGGGTCCCGGGTGAGGGCTGGGTCCCGGGTGAGGGCTGGGAACCTGGGTGAGGGCTGGGTCCCGGGGTGAGGGCCGGGAACCTGGGTGAGGGCCGGGTCCCGGGTGAGGGCTGGGTCCCGGGTAAGGGCTGGGTCCCGGGTGAGGGCTGGGTCCCGGGTGAGGGCTGGGTCCCGGGGTGAGGGCCGGGAACCTGGGTGAGGGCCGGGTCCCGGGTGAGGGCCGGGTCCCGGGTGAGGGCTGGGTCCCGGGTGAGGGCCGGGTCCCGGGTGAGGGCCGGGTCCCGGGTGAGGGCCGGGTCCCGGGTGAGGGCTGGGTCCCGGGTAAGGGCTGGGTCCCGGGTGAGGGCTGGGTCCCGGGTGAGGGCTGGGTCCCGGGTAAGGGCTGGGTCCCGGGTGAGGGCTGGGTCCCGGGTGAGGGCTGGGTCCCGGGTAAGGGCTGGGTCCCGGGTGAGGGCTGGGTCCCGGGTGAGGGCTGGGGTCCCGGGCTGGACTGGGGTCCCGGGTGAGGGCTGGGTCCCGGGCAGGGCTGGGGTCACGGGTGAGGGCTGGGTCCCGGGTGAGGGCTGGGTCCCGGGTGAGGGCCGGGAACCTGGGTGAGGGCTGGGTCCCGGGTGAGGGCTGGGTCCTGGGTGAGGGCTGGGTCCTGGGTGAGGGCTGGGGTCCCGGGCAGGGCTGGGGTCTGGGCCAAGGCTGGGTCCCAGGTAAGGGCTGGATCCCGGGTGAGGGCTGGGGTCTGGGCAGGGCCGGGGTTCTGGGTGAGGGCTGGGTCCTGGGTGAGGGCTGGGTCCCGGGCAGGGCTGGGGCCCCGGGTGAGGGCTGGGGCCCCGGGTGAGGGCCGGGAACCTGGGTGAGGACTGGGTCCCGGGTGAGGGCTGGGTCCCGGGTGAGGGCTGGGTCCTGGGTGAGGGCTGGGGCCCCGGGTGAGGGCTGGGTCCCGGGTGAGGGCTGGGTCCTGGGTGAGGGCTGGATCCCGGGTGAGGGCTGGGGTCTGGGCAGGGCTGGGGTCCCGGGTGAGGGCTGGGGTCTGGGCAGGGCCGGGGTTCTGGGTGAGGGCTGGGTCCTGGGTGAGGGCTGGGTCCCGGGCAGGGCTGGGGCCCCGGGTGAGGGCTGGGGCCCCGGGTGAGGGCCGGGAACCTGGGTGAGGACTGGGTCCTGGGTGAGGGCTGGGGCCCCGGGTGAGGGCTGGGTCCTGGGTGAGGGCTGGGTCCCGGGTGAGGGCTGGGGTCTGGGCAGGGCTGGGGTCCCGGGTGAGGGCTGGCGTCTGGGCAGGGCCGGGGTTCTGGGTGAGGGCTGGGTCTGGCCAGGGGCAGGGCAGCCAGTCCTCCAGCTGGAGCGGAAGTGAGGCGCGGGGACAGCTGACAAATGGCCCCGCAGCCAGGGCTAATGATTCGCATCTTCCATCAGCGCTGGCAGGCCCTTCGATCCGGGTAAATGTGTAGCCGGGGTCAGGGCTGGCGCTGGGAACCGGCCCTCACGCCGCTCAGAGCCGAGGGGGAACACTTACCAGCAGACGGCTCGCCTCGCCTCACTGACGGGCTCATCCCACCCCCTACCCCCTAACCCCCCCCCCTAGCAAACGGGGCGCGGGGATTCCCCACACACAGTGGGCAGGCACAGACCCTCGGACGCCAGGCCCAGCAGGAGGGCAGGGAGGGAGCCAGGCCGGAACCCACACTGATGCAGCTCCCGCCCCCGCCCGCTCCCCCTGCTGCTGGGGACCTGCACACGCCCCCGGGCAGCCAGGCCTCCGTCCCCGCGGCCATCGCCCGGCTCCCCGGGGCTGCGAGAGACAGTGTGGCCGCTCTGCCCGCTCCGATGTCCTCACGGCCCCGCCTGGGAGGGCGGTCAGCACCCTGACTGGTTCTGCCAGGGCTGGAGGCTGGGGGCCTGGACAGAGGGGTGCCCCGGGCGGAGGGAGCTCTGGGCGGAGGGTGCCCCGGGCAGAGGGGTGCCCCGGGCTGAGGGTGCCCCGGGCGGAGGGTGCCCCGGGCGGAGGGTGCCCCGGGCAGAGGGTGGAGGGTGGAGGGTGCCCGGTGGAGGGTGCCCCGGGTGGAGGGTGCCCCGGGCAGAGGGTGGAGGGCGGAGGGTGCCCGGTGGAGGGTGCCCCGGGTGGAAGGTGCCCCGGGCAGAGGGTGGAGGGTGGAGGGTGCCCCGGGCAGAGGGTGGAGGGTGGAGGGTGGAGGGTGGAGGGGTGCCCCGGGCGGAGGCTGCCCCAGGCAGAGGGTGGAGGGTGCCCGGCCGCTCAGCCCGCTCTGCCCGCAGGTCCTGGAGGAGCGCATGAAGCTGGAGTGCAAGTGCCACGGCGTGTCGGGCTCCTGCACCACCAAGACGTGCTGGACCACGCTGCCCACGTTCCGCGAGGTGGGCCACCTGCTCAAGGAGAAGTACAACGCGGCCGTGCAGGTGGAGGCGGTGCGCGCCAGCCGGCTGCGGCAGCCCACCTTCCTGCGCATCAAGCAGCTGCGCAGCTACCAGAAGCCGCTGGAGACGGACCTGGTGTACATCGAGAAGTCGCCCAACTACTGCGAGGAGGACGCGGCCACGGGCAGCGTGGGCACGCAGGGCCGGCTGTGCAACCGCACCTCGCCCGGCGCCGACGGCTGCGACACCATGTGCTGCGGCCGCGGCTACAACACGCACCAGTACACCCGCGTGTGGCAGTGCAACTGCAAGTTCCACTGGTGCTGCTTCGTCAAGTGCAACACGTGCAGCGAGCGCACCGAGGTCTTCACCTGCAAGTGAGGCCGCCGCCACGCCGCCCGCCACGCCGGCCACGCCGCTCCAGCCACGCCGCCCGCCACGCCGCCCAGGCCACGCCGCCCGCCACGCCGCCCAGGCCACGCCGCCCGCCACGCCGGGCAGTGGCTGTGGACGGTGGGGCTCCAGACGTGGGAGGAACCCCTGGGCTCAGCATCCTCTCCCCGCCCCGTGGCTCCTTCCTGCCGTTCCTGGTGCTTCCTGTGGCAGAACGGCGCTAGGGATGCCTCTTCTTTTCTCTGGAAAGCAAGCCTCGAGGACACACGTGACCCTGGAGAACAGAGACGCCAGGACTCCGCGTGTCCCCGGCCCGGCCTGGTGGGGTGAACACGGACAGGCCACGCCGGCCGGCCCCTGTGAGACTATCTCAGCCACATCAGCTGCGGGACCCTGGCGTGGCCGGGCGGACGTGGACAGGTTATTTATGTTTCCGTAGAACCAGAGGGGACTCGGCACAGGGCCAGGTGGTCCTAACCCCGCGCCCAGCAGCACACGCCCTCTGCCCCGCTCCTCCCCCAGCCCACCCGGCTCTGCCCGGGACAGGCGGCTGTGGGCTCGGTCCCCGGTGAGCGGGCAGGGTGTGGGGACCAGCACGGCCCCAGAGAACCCGGAGGGCACCCTGCATGGGGCCTCTGCTCCGTCTCAGAAAGATCTTAGAAACCCCGTCACCCGATCACACTGGCCCACATCAGGTCCAGGCTGCGCCCCTCCCGGGCTGTGGCCCCAGCCCTCACCAGTCTGGCCCCTCGCAGTTTACAGAGCCCCTCGCACCCGGAGCCGTGGGACCCCGGGCCAGCGCTGGGCGGGGTGTGGGGGGCCGGGAGTCTTCAGGGCGTTGCCTCATTGGACAGAGGGGGCCACAAAGGCCCCAGGACCCGAGTGGGGTGCCTGCCATGCTTGGGTGTCCTGACCCACGGCCACGGCTACGGCCCCAGGGGACAAGCTCTGGGGACCCCAGGCTGGGTGAGGCGCCCCCACGCCCGAGACATCGGTTGCGCCCTCCCCGCTGCCTCCGGGCTCTGCGCCCTGAGACGCCTTTGACGGTGTGTCCTTGCCCGCCCTGGCCTTTCCCCCGGAGCCCGGTGTGGGGAAAGCTTGGGGCCAGGCAACCCTGTGCAGCGCCCACCTGACCCCCCCCCCCAATCCCGCACACGCAGGCCCTCCCTGCGTCGCTCACCCTGGACCCTGGGAGACGGGAAGGGGGGGGGTGGCTCATTCTGATCCCCGGGGGCGGGAGAGACGAGAAACCGCGTCTTAGGCGTATCCTCTGCCGACACTCCCACCTCCCAGGGGGACCGAGCCGCAGAGGTGACCGCTGGGAAGCCCGGTGTGGGGACTGCGGGGCGCCCTCCACTGCCCACCATCACCCCGAATCAGGGTCATTCGGGGCGGGTGGAGACGTGTCCGCGGGCGGCCGGCCGGCCACAGGGGCTGGACATTAGTCTGGGCCTGGCGTCCACCTCGCGTGCCCCCAACGGTGCCAGGACACCCCTTAGCTGCTGTCCTGGGACCCTCCAGGCCACGTCCCCCCACCCCGCCCGCCCCGCCCCGCGGGCCCCAGGACCCACGGCCGCCCTCTGCCGGGCACCGTTAACTTATGTTGTGATATAGTGAGATGTCTATAGTGTCTTAAGTTATTGTGACCTACACTGGGTATGGGGCTGCCCGAGACCGGCTCCTCCTGCTTGAACGGACTCTCGGGCCCTGGAGCCGCCAGGAGCCGTGCGCCCTGTCCCGGCCTCCGGGCCTCCCTGGCTGTCCGTGGGCCCTCGGGGGTGAGGGTCCGTGTGGCCCGGGAGAGAGCCGGGGCTTCTGACGCTGTGTCCGCTCCTGGGAGCAGCGGCTCCAATAAAGCTGGGATCAGAGAAGACACGTGTGTGACACGCCGACCTGGGCACAGACACGCAGGGACAGACACACGGGGACAGACACACGGGGCGCAGACACTCGGGACAGACACGTGGGGACAGACACACGGGGCGCAGACACGCGGGGACAGACACGCGGGGCGCAGACACACGGGGCGCAGACACGCGGGGACAGACACACGGGGCGCAGACACGCGGGGCGCAGACACGCGGGACAGACACACCGGGCACAGATACGCGGGGACAGACACGCGGGGACAGACACACGGGGCACAGACTCGCGGGGACAGACACATGGGGCGCAGACACGTGGGGACAGACACGCGGGGCACAGACACGTGGGGACAGACACGCGGGGCACAGACACTGCCCTCGCGGGCGCCGCCTGCCGTCCCCACCCGCTCCCTCCGCACCTGGCCAGGGCCCAGCCGGACTGAGTCACACCTTCCAGGTGCTCTGGGCCGCCCCACCCAGCGCGCACCCAGGAGGCCGTGGGGGCGGGGCCTGCACAGAGCGAGGCTCCCAGGGCGGGCTGGGCTGCAGGGGAGGGGGCCTGGCCTGGAGCGGGCTGACTCGGGGGGCGGGCCGGGCTCTTCTCGGGAGAATGGGGAGCCCGTGGGTGGGGAACCCCAGCCGGGTGGCCCTGGCGCCATCTGCTTCCCTCGGTGTCTCCCTCCCCCGACTCCAGCTGGCCTGGGCCCGTCCAGCCGTGTCTGCTGGGCTTTGGCTCATGTGCCCTGGGGTGCCCCCCCGCCTCCCGCTCTGGTGATGGGAAGGCAGCGAGGCCCCGGGCAGCACCAGCCTCCTCTGAGGCCGGCCTCGCCCGAGGTAACCATGCCCGGAGGGTGAATGGCATTCCTGCCCAGGGCCGGGAGGCATGCCACCTGGCCGGTTTGGCCACTGCCCGCGGCCCAGCAGCCTGGCATCGGCGGAACCTCTGATCAACAGCCCGTCTGCCCTCTGCCCACCGGGCACCGCGGAGCCTGGCCCCAGCCCCGGGGAGGCGCTGCAGGTGGGCGCCCGAGGGGGCGGCCCTCCAGTGTGCAGGGGGGCAGGTGGACAGGCCCCGTGCTGACCGAGCCGCCCTGACATGGGCCTCAGTCTCCCCGCTAGCAGGAGGCGGGGCAGGGGCTGGGGCGGGGGCCCAGGGTCGGGGCTGCCGGCGGAGGAGTTTGGCAGGAGGCCCCGTTCCCCGTGAGACGGTAAGCAGATCCGAGGTGGCGGCCGCGGAGGAACGCCAGGGTCCGACTACTCCCACAAGGCCAGGAATGAGGAAAGAGCCGAGGCCAGGCCCCGGTGCCCAGACTGTTCTCATTTCTTGGCCACAGTTCAACCGGGCCCAGCCTCCCCGGCGGCGGGCACATCCCCGCGGCCCTGGGCCCCCCCACCCCCCGAGAGCCCACTCTGCCCACCCGGCCCTGGGCCCGAGACCCCGCCCAGCCCTCCGCCCGCTCCGAGCCTTCCTCGGGCCGTGCCCG
Source organism: Pipistrellus nathusii (assembly GCA_963693515.1). Taxonomy (NCBI): domain Eukaryota; kingdom Metazoa; phylum Chordata; class Mammalia; order Chiroptera; family Vespertilionidae; genus Pipistrellus; species Pipistrellus nathusii. Next base: position 188,990,614 of record OY882860.1, on the reverse strand, counting down.
TCGCCTCGGCCCCCTGCTCTGCGCCCGGAACAGGGCTCCTGCTCGGGTGGGCTGGTTCGTGTGCCCTGGCCCTGCCTGGCAGCCGGGAGGGCGTGGGGATGCCCGTGAGAGTGAAGGGAAGGGGCTCGCTCGCTGCCACCTGTTCACCCATTTATTTACGTGGGCCCGGGCCCAGGCAGCCCTGCCGGGGGCCATGCCCTGGGCTGTCCCTGGGGGAGGGACCTCAGGGCCTTCAGCTCTTCACCCGCTCTGCTGCCCTGAGCGGCAGCGGTTCTGGGGGTGCATCTGCTGCCCGAGGGGCCTGGGAGACAGGAAGGGCGTGCGCTGGCTCCGACGCCCCCTCCTTCCTCATTCCAGATGTGCACGGGGTGAGCGTGCCCGGCCGCCGGCCCCCCTTCCTGTTGGGGAGACAGCTTAGCACCCCGGCCTCCAGCACTGCCCCCTGCCCAGGCTGACCCCCAGCAGGCCTGTGGCCCGGGGGGAGGGGGGGCAGAGGCCTGCTCCTGGGGTGGCCTAGGAGGTCTTTCTGACCCCTGCCTCCTCTGCAGCTCCCCCAAAGCCCCGCTCACCCAAAGCCCCGCCCCTCACAGAGCCCCGCCCCTCACCAAGCCCTACCTGCCAGCGAGCCCCTCCCCCGCCCTGGTCCTGCCCCACGCACCCCTGGTCCCCAGCTGTACCCTCTGCCCCTGCCCACACCCTCCCGTCTGCCCAAGCTCACCAGGCTCCTGCCCTCCCCTTGCTCTCCCCCGTCCCCATCCTGAGGGGCAGGCTCTCATTGCTGCTGCCCCTGCCCCCAGCAGGCTGAGGCCCATGGGACACTGAGCAGCCCACCATGCCAGCTCCTGGGTCTGGCCCCCAGGTGCCCACAACCTCCCCAACACCCTTCCCCCAAACCGGTCAGTGCCGGCTCCAGGTTACAGACGGGGAAACCGAGGCCCGGGGAATACAGGGTCCTGTCCAAGGTCACCAGCCGGCGAGAGGCAGACCCAGGACTTGAACCAGGCCCTCTGGGGTCCTCCTCCCGGGAGCGGGCGGCGGCGAGGGCAGGTCTCGGCGGCGGTGACAGCCACAATCCTCGCCCGGACGGAACAGGAAAGACCAGGCCCCACGCGAGGATCTGGGTCAGGCCTCGGCGTGAACCCACGAGAGCCCGCGCTGGGGGAGGGTCGGGAGGGCAGGGCGGGGGCGACCTGGGCTGAGGGGCCTGGGACAGGGGGGCTGCGGTCTGGGGCCACGGGGCCAGGGAGGAGGGGGGGGAGGGGGCAGGCGGAGTGTGAGCTCCTGGGGCATGGAGCCGGGAGCAGGGCCCGAGCGGGGGGTCAGCCTGGGTCTCCCTGCGGCGGTCCCGGCCGTTTCCTTTCTCTGGGCCTGGCGCCACCCCCTGCCTCTCTGGGATGCCCCGTGCCTGCCCACAGGTCCTCAGTCTGGCAGAGCCTGGCACCCAGATCCCCGGCCTGGGCGTCCCGGGCCCCGGGCATCTGAACTGTGAGCCCTGGGAGCGGCAGGTGGTCAGCCAGTGGACAGGTGAGGGGAGCCCAGGGGCCCGGAGCCGGGGCCCCCGGAGAGCAGTGCCCGGCTGGACCCGCCTGCCCGCCCCCCTGGACTCAGCTGGACCTGCCACCACCTGGGAGGCTGCGAGGGCCGCTGGCAGGGAGCAGCCGGCGCGGCGGCCGGGCCACGGAGGCCCTCTGACTCCACCTGCAGGCCAGGCCCGCGGCCGCAGGGCAGGGCGGGCCTCCAGGTGCCGGGCAGGTGTCCTCCCTGGGGCCTCGCTGGCCTCCTGGTCGCCCGCCCCCTCCCCCCTGAAGCCCGAGTGCTAATCCGGCGGGGGTCCCGGCTGCCCCTGAGGACACGCTCTCGGGAAGCCCCCTGGCTGCTGGGCCGTCCCGCCGAGGGGCCTGGGGCTCTGCCCGTTCCGGCTCCGGAGCCTCTGCTTCCCCAGAAGCAGGACGGGGTCTGCCTCTGTCCGTCCGCACATTCCTTCGCTCCCCGTCTGTCTGTCCGTCACTGAGCTGGGCTGGGGAGGTCAGGGTCCCAGAGCAGAATCCAAACTGAAGTCTTCCTTTAAGAGCCCTGGACAGGGACAGAATGAAGGAAAAACCGGCCCTTTGCCCCCCAGGGGCCCACCCTCTGCCCCCGAGGCTGGGAGGGCAGAGGGCGTGGAGCCCGGCGGGGGGGTGGTGGTGGTCAGGGAGGGCTTCCTGGAGGAATCGGCACCGGGCTGGCCCAGGAGAGAAGGCAGGAGAGGGAGGCCGGGAGGGAGGGGGGATGGCAGAGATGCTTCAGGCCTGAGAACGGAGGTGAGCGAGGCCGGGGGTGAACTGACGGGACAGGGAGCGTGGAGCTGGGGGGCCGGTGGGCGGACAGTGCAGCCCGGAGCGCGCCCCACAGCTGACGAGGATCGAAGGTTCCGGAGCGGGACCGTGCACTGAGTCCCAGGCTTTGCAGCGTTTGGCAGGACCTCTCGCTGCCCCCTCCCCCGCCCACGGCCGGTGCAGCCCCTTCCTCGGTGGGCGGAGGCTGCGTGCCAGCTGGCTCTCCGCTCGCTCTGCCCAGGGCGCTGCGTTTTCAGTAGGAAAGTCCTCACAGGAGAGTCCCGGGCTGTGAGGGGCGGGGGCAGGGCTGGGCGCCGGGCCAGCAGGGCTGCTCCTGCCCCCCACCCCCACCCCACCCCGTGGGGCCTTGGGACAGCCCAGTGCACACACTGGAGCAGGGCCTGGCTGAGCCTCCGCTGCCAGTGGGAGGTGGGGGCAGACCCAGGATGGGCCCAGCCGGGGAGGGGGCGCGGGGGGAGGGGCGCTGTGCAGGCCGCCCCGCTCCCCATGCCAACCCTCCTCCGGCTCCCCATGTCCTCCCCCTGGCTCCCCATTTCCCCCTCCCTCCCCCCTGGCTCCCCATTTCCCCCTCCCTCCCCCCTGGCTCCTCATGCCGCCGCCTGTGGGTCAGCAGGCCCACCCTAGGCCTAGGCTTCTCCTGTCTGTCACTCAGCCACGGGGCGGGGCCTGCTGCTGGGAGCCTGGGGTGGCCGGGGGTGGGGGGGGGGAGTTTCTGACACCAGCGGGGTGACTAGCCCTGCTCCCCGCCTGGGTTCCCAGAGGGGAGAGCTCCATGGACCCTCAGCGACAGTGCTGGGCGGGAGGGCAGCCAGCGCCAAGATCTGAGCAGCCAGGACTGTGCCCAGGCTCGGGGTGCCCAGGCTCGGGGTGCCCAGGCTCGGGGTGCCCAGACTCGGGGTGCCCAGGTTCGGGGTGCTCAGGCTCGGGGTGCCCAGGCTCGGGGTGCCCAGGCTCAGGGTGCCTAGGCTCCGGGTGCCCAGACTCGGGGTGTCCAGACTCAGGGTGCCTAGGCTCCGGGTGCCCAGACTCGGGGTGCCCAGGCTCGGGGCGCCTAGGCTTGGGGTGCCCAGACTCAGGGTGCCCAGGCTTGGGGTGCCCAGACTCCGGGTGCCCAGACTCGGGGTGCCCAGGCTCGGGGCGCCTAGGCTTGGGGTGCCCAGGCTCGGGGTGCCCAGGCTCGGGGTGCCCAGGCTCGGGGCGCCTAGGCTTGGGGTGCCCAGACTCAGGGTGCCCAGGCTCGGGGTGCCCAGGCTCCGGGTGCCCAGACTTGGGGTGCCCAGACTCGGGGTGCCCAGACTCGGGGTGCCCAGGCTCGGGGCGCCTGCAGCAGGGAGGGCCGCTCTCTCAGGACCCGCTGAGGCCCAGGGCCTGCCAGCGCCTCCCGTGCAGCGGGTCCCTGGGCGGCCGGCGGGGACCTTGGGAGCCTCAGGGCGGGCCCAGGACTCCCTGAGGAGAGCTCGGGCGGACAGAGGGGAGTGGGGGCTGGAGCTCAGGTGGGCAGGTGGACCCCCAGGTCCCGGCTCCGTCATCCTCGGGGATCCCCTCGGCCGGTGTCCCCCCTCTCATGCTTTTCCTGGTCCCCGATGGAGGCACCTCCCGTCCCCTCACGGGCTCCCGTGGGTGTCACCCCGCTCGTCCCCGACTCACCTGCCCTGGACTCCTCCCTGCAGCCTAACAGCCCCTCCCTGAAGGCCCAGGTTCCTGTGCCACCGGCACCGGACACTGCCCTGGGCACACCCCCCTTAGGCAGCAGGCTTCCCCCCACCCCCCGCTCTCCCCATCACCAGCTCTGCTCCCTCTGGACACCCCCACGTCCCCACCCCTCTGCTCTGTCCCCCTCAGCGGACACATCTTCCCGTCCCCCCCCATCTGTTGTCTGCTCACTCTTCAATGGGGGGGGGTGCTGTGGGGTACAGGGGCCCGGCTGGTGTCCAAGCCCCTCCCGGTCCCGGCCCCAGGGCCGCCCGCCTGGGTGTGGCACCCGCAGCTGAGCCTCCTGCAGCTCGGCCGCGGGCACCTTAATCCCATAATCGCTTCTGACACCTGCACCCGCCCGTCTCCGTCACCGTCCCTGCCGGCCTTGGCAGCAGCCCGGCCTCGCTCGGCGCTCGGGGGGGGGAGTGCGCGGTCGTGGCGGGCACCTATTTTTGGCTTCACGAAGAAAGCGAAACCCCGACACACACAACACGCAACACAAATATTTGTTTTTATTCTTAAAAGGGCGTGGGCGGCGGGTTTGGGGCTGCAGCACACGGGGAGCCTCGCCTGTCCCCACACGCCCCACCCGCACCTCCTGCGGCCCCACCCGGCCCCTCCCCAGGCCTCCGTCTGACCAGCCGGGTCCCCACCCGCCCAGCGCCCTCCTGCGGCCCCACCCACCCGGCCCTCCCGGGCCTCCGGTCCCACCGCCCGGTCCCGCCTGCCGGTCCCCGCCCGCCCGCCCAGCACCAGCCTTGGCCGAACTAGCCAGGCAGCTCCCGCCTCCGCCCGCGCAGGCCCGACCCTCCCGCGGCTCCTGCGGCCGCCATCCCAGGGCTCCTCCTCCGCGGAGCCGTCCCTCAGGCCCCGGGGACCGGCCGCATCGGATGTCGGGGCAGGGCCCACAGGCGGGTGCCTCTGATTGCTCCGTCAGCGCCTGGCTCCGTCCTGCAGAAGCAGCCGTGACACAGCACCCAACGGTGCCCAGCTCCCGTGCGGGGGGCACGTTCTCCCGTGGCCGCCGGAGGCCATGGCTGTGACTCCCCGCGAGCTGTAGCGGGGACCTCTCCTCCCTCACAGCCCCGGCCAGCAGCCGGCCAGGGGTCAGCAGGGCCGCCGCCTCGGGGGCTCAGTTCGAGGGCAGGATCCGCCGGCTCCTGGGCGGCCCCGGTCCCTGGCCTGTGGCCTCATCACCCCAACCTGTAAGGGACCTTCCAGGCTTCTGGTCACACCTGCCCTCCCCCCGGCCGCCCTCCCCCCACTGCCCGCCCCGCCCACTGCCCGCCCAACGCCCCACTGCCCGCCCCCCGCCCACTGCCCGCCCCCCGCCCACTGCCCGCCCCCCCCACTGCCCGCCCCCGCCCACTGCCCGCCCTCCCCCCACTGCCCGCCCCCCGCCCCACTGCCCACCCCCCCCACTGCCCGCCCTCCCCCCACTGCCCGCCCCCCTCACTGCCCGCCCTCCCCCCCACTGCCCGCCCCCTGCCCACTGCCCGCCCCCCGCCCACTGCCCGCCCCCCGCCCACTGCCCGCCCGTCCCCCCACTGCCCGCCCTCCCCCCACTGCCCGCCCCCCGCCCACTGCCCGCCCTCCCCCCACTGCCCGCCCTCCCCCCACTGCCCGCCCCCCGCCCACTGCCCGCCCCCCGCCCACTGCCCGCCCCCCGCCCCACTGCCCGCCCCCCCCACTGCCCGCCCCCCGCCCACTGCCCGCCCCCGCCACTGCCCGCCCCCCCCACTGCCCGCCCCCCCACTGCCCGCCCCCCGCCCACTGTCCGCCCCCGCCCACTGTCTGCCCCCGCCCACTGCCCGCCCTCCCACTGCCCGCCCTCCCCCCGGCTGCCCGCCCCCCCACTGCCTGCCCTCCCCCCACTGCCCGCCCCCCGCCCACTGCCCGCCCTCCCCCCCACTGCCCGCCCCCTGCCCACTGCCCGCCCCCTGCCCACTGCCCGCCCTCCCCCCACTGCCTGCCCTCCCCCCACTGCCCGCCCCCCGCCCACTGCCCGCCCTCCCCCCCACTGCCCGCCCCCTGCCCACTGCCCGCCCCCTGCCCACTGCCCGCCCCCCGCCCCACTGCCCGCCCGTCCCCCCACTGCCCGCCCCCTGCCCACTGCCCGCCCCCCGCCCACTGCCCGCCCTCCCCCCCACTGCCCGCCCCCTGCCCACTGCCCGCCCCCCGCCCACTGCCCGCCCCCCGCCCACTGCCCGCCCTCCGCCCCACTGCCCGCCCTCCCCCCACTGCCCGTCCTCCCCCCACTGCCCGCCCCCTGCCCACTGCCCGCCCCCCGCCCACTGCCCGCCCGTCCCCCCACTGCCCGCCCCCTGCCCACTGCCCGCCCCCCGCCCACTGCCCGCCCTCCCCCCCACTGCCCGCCCCCTGCCCACTGCCCGCCCCCCGCCCACTGCCCGCCCCCCGCCCACTGCCCGCCCCCCGCCCCACTGCCCGCCCTCCCCCCACTGCCCGCCCTCCCCCCCACTGCCCGCCCCCTGCCCACTGCCCGCCCCCCGCCCACTGCCCGCCCCCCGCCCACTGCCCGCCCCCCGCCCACTGCCCGCCCCCCGCCCCACTGCCCGCCCTCCCCCCACTGCCCGCCCTCCCCCCACTGCCCGCCCTCCGCCCCACTGCCCGCCCTCCCCCCACTGCCCGTCCTCCCCCCACTGCCCGCCCCCGCCCACTGCCCGCCCCCCGCCCACTGCCCGCCCTCCGCCCCACTGCCCGCCCTCCCCCCACTGCCCGTCCTCCCCCCACTGCCCGCCCTCCCCCCACTGCCCGCCCCCCGCCCACTGCCCGCCCTCCCCCTACTGCCCGCCCCCCGCCCCACTGCCCGCCCTCCCCCCACTGCCTGCCCTCCCCCCCACTGCCCGCCCCCTGCCCACTGCCCGCCCCCCGCCCACTGCCCGCCCTCCCCCCACTGCCCGCCCCCCGCCCACTGCCCGCCCCCCGCCCACTGCCCGCCCTCCCCCCCACTGCCCGTCCTCCCCCCACTGCCCGCCCTCCCCCCACTGCCCGCCCCCCGCCCACTGCCCGCCCTCCCCCTACTGCCCGCCCCCCGCCCCACTGCCCGCCCCCCGCCCACTGCCCGCCCTCCCCCCCACTGCCCGCCCCCTGCCCACTGCCCGCCCCCCGCCCACTGCCCGCCCTCCCCCCACTGCCCGCCCCCCGCCCACTGCCCGCCCCCCGCCCACTGCCCGCCCTCCCCCCCACTGCCCGTCCTCCCCCCACTGCCCGCCCCCGCCCACTGCCCGCCCCCCGCCCACTGCCCGCCCCCCGCCCACTGCCCGCCCTCCCCCTACTGCCCGCCCCCCGCCCCACTGCCCGCCCTCCCCCCACTGCCCGCCCTCCGCCCCACTGCCTGCCCTCCCCCCACTGCCCGCCCTCCTCCCCACTGGACCCAGGCTTCTGGCAGGTTCCGCGGCATGCCCGGCCCACGGAGGGGCGAGCCGGTGGCAGGCCCAGGACACAGGCCTGGAGCGCGGTCTGGTGGGCCTGCAGGTGGGGAGTTGGCAGAGCCTGGCTCAACGAGAAAATGCCACAAAGGTCTGAAAACAGACCACAGAACGGCCAGTTTGCCCCGCCCGCCCTGCCCGTGTCCTGAGCTCCGTCCTGTGTCGGCAGTTAAAGATCAGGAGCTCCGTGATGCCTGCGCCCAGCGAGCACACGCCTGAGCGCCCGCTGTGCGCAGACGGCCCGCGAGCTGCTGCTGACTGCCAGGCTGCCGCCCGCAGGCCCGGGGCCCCCGAGGCGGAGGGGGGCGCTGGGCCGGGCTCCCGGCTCCGTGGGCACGTGGAGGCGAGGAGGGCGCACAGCTGGCAGCGGCCGGCAGGGCTCTCCGGGCTCAGTGGGAACCCCCCTCAACCTCGCAGTAAGAGAGAGGGGTTTGGACCCCACATCACAGTCTGGGGTGGCCCGGGGCGGCCACAGGCCCAGGTGCTCACCGGGGAGGGTGCCCTCAGGGGGTGCCCGACCCAGGGCGGGTGGGCAGGGCACTGGCCTTGGGACCCCCTGCCCTCCCACAGCAGCTCTGCCCTGACCTGCTCCACGTGGGGTTCCACAGAGGGCCAGTTTGACGACGGGCTCTGCTGCTGAGCACGTGTGGAAACCACGCAGGGGGTTCCATCCCCACTTCCCCGAGGACGGCGGGCGACTGTGGGCCTCAGCCGCGGCCGCTGCTCGCCGGCAGACACCCCACCCGGCGCTGGGCGTGCCCCTCCCGGGGCTGGGCGACCCCCGGCTTCACGTCGCGCGGCCTCGGGGCAATGGCGGAGGCGGCTTCCTTTTAATTAGCGATCGGCCGGCGCCCCCGGAGGGCGATGAGCTGGGGATCGCCAGCCAGACAAAAGGCAAATCCTCTTAGCCTCGCTCCGGCCGCGGCGGGGTAATTGGCCTGCGCTCCGCCCGGCAGGTCCGGGCCAGACTCCGGCTTTCCCCGGCCCCCCGCCGCGCGCTGACCCCCGAGGCCACACCTGCCCCGCGGCCGGCGTGGGAACCCAGCGGGGCTCCGTGCCCTCTGATCTGCCCCCTGCCCTGCCAGGCCCTCCGCTCGGCCCGCCCCTCCTCGTCCCCCAGTGAGCGGCCTGGCCCCGCTGCCCGCCTGGAGCGCCGGGGCCTGTGCAGGTGCCCAGGGCACCCCGAGGCACGCTCTCCTGTGGCTTCCGCCGGGCCTGGACCTGGACCCCCCCCACCCCCTGACCCTGGGAGACGGGCTCCGGGGACAGGGCTCTGAACGGCCCTGTCCAGAACGGCCGCAGCTCCCAGCTCTCTGGGTTGTCCGGTCCTTACTGTCCCCAGCAGAGACGGGTCCCCAGGGCCAGGTCGGGACTCAGGGGCTGGGAGGCCCCGAGCCCTCAGCAGGCCGCCGGCTGGAGCTGCCCTCCTGCCCGCCTCTGCGAACGGCACCCCCTGTCTGCGGGAGGAAGGAAGGAGCCGGTCACCAGCAGGCAGTCCCCGGGCGATGCTCCTGGACCCATGTCCTCCCACTTTGTTTATTTTATTGATTTTTTACAGTGAGGAAGGGAGAGGGATAGAAAGTCAGAAACGTTGATCAGCTGCCTCCTGCACACCCCCTACTGGGGATGTGCCTACAACCAAGGTCCATGCCCTTGACTGGAACCAAACCCGGGACCCTTCAGTCCGCAGGCCGACGCTCTATCCACTGAGCCACACTGTTTTCGGCCTTCCCATCGAGGTGGCCGCCGCCCTCAGAGCGGAGGCCCGGCCCTCGGCGGCCTCGGCGATGAGGCCACGGGCCCGGAGAGGTCAGGGGCAGCGGCTGCAGGGGGACGGGAGCCCCTGCCCTCCGGCCCGGCCGGGCGGGCGAGGCCTGGGTCACCGCGGGCAGCCACCGGCCTCTCGCGGCCCTGCCAGCGGGTGAGTCAGCCGGGCCGGGCCCAGGCGGGCGGCGCTCCAGGGCGGCGAGGACAGCTGTTTGTTTTTCTTGCCGTGGAGGGGGCGGGGGGGACAGAGGGAGCTGACCACTGGTTCTCACACTGGCACCGGCTCCCTGGGAGCCGCGGAGGGAAGGGGCCTCAGGGACAGGCAGGGGAGGGAGGGGAGCCTGGGGCCTCCCCACTCGCTCCCGGGGCAGCCGGCCAAAGCCCGGCCGCAGACCAGTTCCTGGAGCGGGATGCTGGGGTTTCCGAGGTCGGGAAGGAACTGGCAGCATCAAGTCATGATGTCACCGGCCCGGCCCTGGCCTCGCTGTGGCCGCCTCCTCGCCAGGAGAGGGGGGCCCGGGCTGCTGAGGGCCGCGGGGTGTGTGTGTGTGTGTGTGTGCGCGCACGCCCAGGACTCGGGTGCCCGTCCCAGAGCGGCCCTGGGCGTCCCAGCCCCTCCAGACCCGGTCCCAGCACCGGGCTACCCCTCCCACCTGCCCCGGGGCCCTCGGAGCAGAACCGGCCCCAGAGAACGCCCCTCAGCAGAGGCGACCCAGCCCGAGGCCCTGAGGACGCCGCCCCGTCCCGGCCTCTCCAGGGGACCCCCCCGCCCCCGGGGGGAGCGTGGGGACCAGAGAAACCACCTTCTCCTCTTCCTCCGGGATTTCCAGTTTCCGCCGCAAACACTGTTTTCCCTGGAGTTTAATGACGCCGCCCGCAGGGAGGGGGGCGCAGAGCGCGGCTCACAGATCCCCCCGAGGCCCGCGGGCGGCCCGTGGACCCGCGTGGACCGCGTGGACCGCGTGGACCCGCGTGGACCCGCATGGACCCGCGTGGACCGCGTGGACCCGTGTGGACCCGTGTGGACCCGCGTGGACCCGTGTGGACCCATGTGGACCGCGTGGACCCGTGTGGACCGCCTGGACCCGCGTGGACCGCATGGACCCGTGTGGACCCGTGTGGACCGCGTGGACCCGTGTGGACCCGTGTGGACCGTGTGGACCGCGTGGACCGCGTGGACCGCGTGGACCGCGTGGACCCGGGGCGCAGCCCGGCCTCGGCCTCTTCGCCGACATCGCGTTTACAAAGTGTGACCCCGGGGGCGGGGCGAGGACCCTGCTAACAACAGCAGCGCCCCTTTCGGGCACCTCCTGCTCCGGGTCCCTGAGAGGCCCCCGCGCCCCCGCGCCCCCGCGCCCCGCCCGCCGGGAGGCGCACAGACCTCACTCCAGGCTGTCTGTGGAGTCGCCCCCGTGGTGCGTGTGGTCGTAATCCACGTGAAACCCTTTAAGAAAGACTCCTGAGCCAAAACCGGTGTGGCTCAGTGGATAGAGTGTCGGCCTGCGGACTGAAGGGTCCCGGGTTCGATTCCGGTCAAGGGCATGTACCTTGGTTGCGGGTACATCCCCAGTGGGGGGTGTACAGGAGGCAGCTGATCCATGTTTCTCTCTCATCGGTGTTTCTAACTCACTCTCTCTCTCTCCCTTCCTCTCTGTAAAAATCAATAAAATGTATTAAAAAAAAACAAAACAACAACAACAAAAAAAAACCCAGGCCCCTGAGAGCCGTGCTGGTTCACACACAGGCTGTGGGGAGAGCAGATTCCCACCGACCCCGGACCGCCCTCCGCGCCCGCCGCTGACTCCGGGCCGCCCGGCCTGCTCTTCCCCAGCCCACGGGGCGGCTCCGCGGGCGCCGGCTCTCGGGGTGGGATGAATGTCTGCCCGTCCTTAGGCGTCACCCGGGGCTCCCCGCCCGGACCCTCGGGCTCCGCCTCGCCCCTCCTTCCCCGCCCCGCAGCCCCGAGCCCTGCCTCCGCCAGCGCCTCAGGGCTGGGAGCACAGCGCGCAGATGGTCAGACCCTCTGCTCTGACTTAGGGTCGGGCCCTGAGGTTCCTGCCTGCGTGTCCGGCTGGACGGCCGTTCTTGGCGCTCAGGAGACACCGCTGTCTGGCCCGGGCTGAGCGTCCAGTGGGCTGAGCGTCCGCCTAGGAACCAGGAGGGTGAGGTTCGATTCCCGGTCAGGGCACAGGCCCCGGTTGTGGGCTCGGGCCCCAGTGGGGGGCGTGCCAGAGGGAGCTGATCTGTGGTTCTCTCTCCTCAATGTTTCTCTCTCTCCCCCTCTCCCTTCCTCTCTGACATCAATAAAAATGTTAAACAAACAAACCCTGTCCCCATCCGGCGGACCGAGTTCACCGCCATCGCGTGTGTGGAGGGGCTGCCGTGTGTGGAGGGGCTGCGTCAGGGCCACGGCAGGCTCTGTGTGGGAATGAGCCTCGGCTCCTCGGGGAAATGCCCCGGACTGGGCTGGCGGATTGTCCGGGAAGAGGACGCCCTGTTCCGTAAGGAACCGCCCGGCTGTCCCCACGGTGTCAGGCCATCTGATCCCACGGCTGACTGAGGCTGCCCGCCCTCCCGTCCACGCCCTCCCGTCCACGCCCTCCCGTCCACATCCTCCCGTCCACCCCCTCCCGTCCACATCCTCCCGTCCACGCCTCCCACGCCCTCCTGTCCACGCCCTCCCGTCCACGCCCTCCCGTCCACGCCCTCCCGTCCACGCCCTCCTGTCCATGCCCTCCCGTCCACCCCCTCCTGTCCACATCCTCCCGTCCACGCCTCCCACGCCCTCCTGTCCACCCCTCCCACACCCTCCCGTCACCCAGGCCCCTGAGAGCCGTGCTGGTTCACACACAGGCTGTGGGGAGAGCAGATTCCCACCGACCCCGGACCGCCCTCCGCGCCCGCCGCTGTCTGGCCCGGCGCCTCCCATCCACGCCCTCCTGTCCACCCCTCCCACACCCTCCCGTCCACGCCCTCCCATCCACGCCTCCCACGCCCTCCCATCCACATCCTCCCATGCACGCCTCCCACGCCCTCCCATCCACATCCTCCCATCCACGCCCTCCCGTCCATGCCCTCCCGTCCATGCTGGCCTCCGTGTCACCAGCATGTTGGGCGGCAAATCCACTGCAGCCCCCGAACCCTGGCTGCCCAGGGCCAGGCCCTGACCAGGAGCCCGGAGCCGGCAGGAGCCCCGGCCCGAGAGCAGGCGCCCCAGCAGTCAGCGCGGAGAGGCAGGCGCCGGAGGCCGGCTGCAGGCCCTGGGGTTCAGGCGGTGGGGCCAGGGCTCTGGGGGTTCAGGCGGTGGGGCCAGGGCCCTGGGGGTTCAGGCGTTGAGGCCCTGGGGGTTCGGGCGTTGAGGCCCAGGCTAGCTCTCCCGTCTCCGGGCCTGAGTCTCTCCCTCGGGAAACGTGTCTGAGGGCGGGCGGCCACCCTGGGCTCTGGCTGGGGCCGGGAGGGCTGCAGACAGCACCTCACCGTGGTCTTCGCTCTGATGGGACTGGGGGGGGCTCAGCCTCTGGGCCAGCGGTGACCTCCTCCCTCTGTGGCAGCCCGATTCCTGCCCGCATCCAGGCTCCCCTCCTCCAGGCTCCCCTCCTCCAGGCTCCCCTCCTCCAGGCTCCCCTCCTCCAGGCTCCCCGCCACAGGTGCCGTCCGCGCTCGGGGCCCTGTGTGTGTGTGTGCGTGTGTGTGTGCGTGCGTGTGTGTGTGCGTGTGTGTGTGTGTGCGCGTGTGTGTGTGTGGGGGGGGGCTCTCCCAGCTCCCACGTGTTTGGGCCCTTTTCGCAGATCAGGAACGGAGCCCAGGGGCGCCCCCCGGGGAGCACACGGGCCGGGGGGGTGGCAGGCCGTCCAGATGGCCGGAGCTGGGCCTGTGGCCGCGGCCACGGGAGGGGGAGGGGAGGGGGTGTGACCGGGTCAGCCGGAGCCGCTGTGTGTCCGGCCGCGCCGCCCGGGCTGTGGGAATTCCCGGTCGCCCTGAGAGCCGGAGGCGGTGCGGGCCGGCCGCTGGAGCGGAAGGCCACTCGCTCTTTGTGGGCGAATTATCCAAACACCGAGCGCCGGCGGCTGTGAGCTGGCGCTTTGTCCGCAGACAAAGGCCACGCTGACACGGCTTTTCCATGGTCCCGGGGAGGCCGCACAAAGCCCGTCGGAGTGCGGGGCTCAGCTCAGTCCCCAGGGGGGCAGCCCCCACAGAGCGCCGCCTGCCCGAGCACGGGGGCCCGAACGGCAGGAGCCTCTGGCCCCGGGGCTCTCGGCTGCGGTCCACCCACCTCACAACCGTCCCCCCCAAGGGCCCTCGGGGTCCTGCAGCCCCCCCCCGCCCCAAGGCCAGGCCAAGGGTGGGACAGCCCTACCTCACACCTGCGTGGACCAGGCCTCCAGCCAGCAGCCCCAGGAGAGCCCCCAGGAAGGGCCAGAAAAGGGTGACATGGGCCGTGGGCAGGGAGACAGCCCCCGGCCACCTCACTTTCCCTCAAACACCTCCTCTCCCTCCGGGCCTCTTGGCTCCCAGCCCGAACGCAGCCCGCTGCCGCACTGCCCTGAACTCGCGTGGCTGTGGCCGGGGTCTTCCACGCCTCATCGCCGAGACCCTGAGTCCCTCTGCGGCGTAGCTCGGGCCCAGGTCCCCAAGGCCGCGGCCACGGGCCCCTCCGCTCACGCCGGAGTGTGCGCGGCCCGGCCGGGCCCTGCTCTGGCCTCCCTGCCGCGGAGGCTGCACGTCACTGCATCCCGCCGACCGGGACCGTCCTGGCCGGTGGCCGGGGGACTGTCCTGGCCGCCGACAGGGGGACCGTCCTGGCCGATGACGGGGGACCGTCCTGGCCGGTGGCCGGGGACCGTCCTGGCCACCGACAGGGGGACCATCCTGGCTGGTGGCCGGGGACTGTCCTGGCCGCCGACGGGGGGACCGTCCTGGCCGATGACGGGGGACCGTCCTGGCCGGTGGCCGGTGGCCGGTGGCCGGGGACCGTCCTGGCCGGTGGCCGGGGACCGTCGTGGCCGGTGGCCGGGGACAATCCTGGCCGGTGGCCGGGCGCCGGGCCCAGTGGACCCACTGCAAAGCCATGAGCCGGCCGAGGGGACGGGCATCGCTCTCCGAGGTCCCTCTCCACGGACACGGACGCCATCGCAGCCGAGGACGCAGAGGGACGGTCCGCGGTCGGGTGGCCGCGCGCCCATCGGCCTCGAGGGACGCCCCAAGCGTGGAATTATGGTTCCCGAGCCTGTACTTACCCGGGTTTGCGTTTGAGAAGGCTGGGATTTAAGTGTCGCCCGATAACACACACAGGCCCAGCTACACGGCAATTACAGCGTGGCCGCCGGCCGGCCCGTGCCCACGGCTCCCTCCGGGGGGCAGTGTTCGGGGGGGGGGCGGCTCCAGCAGCTGCCCACCTGGCCATCGCGGCGGGGCCCTAGGGGGCGCCCTGAGGACGGGCAGGAGGGCGCTGTGCCTGAGGAGGGGCCGGGCACAGAGGGACCCTCAGCCGGAGCTCGGGGCCCTGGGCCGTCTCCTGTCCTCTCCGCACCTCGGTTTGCCCTCTGTCCAATGGGCCCACAGGCTGTGGTGGAGAGACGGGGCCCTGGAGGCGGGTGCCGGGGGCGCTCTGCAGGCTGTAGCCAGTCCGGCAGAGGCCGAGGCTCCAGGGCAGCCCGTACGGGAGCTCCTGGAGAGCACGGGGCGCCGCAGGCCCCGAGGCAAACGGGAGCCGGCTGTGCAGGGCCTCCCCGCCCCCTCCCGCCCCCTGCTCCTCACCCAGCTTCCTGGCTCCCCACATGGCAGGACACCCACCAGCCCCCTCCCTCCACACCTGCTGTCCCCCAGCCCCGGTCCCCTCGCTGGGACCGGCTGTCCGCGCGGCACCAGGGGCTGGAGCAGGGGTGATGGGACCGGGACAGGGAGCTGCAGCCCAGCCATGGGGGGATCCGAGGGGGGCTCCTCGGGTCCCTCCCTCCGTCCGTGGAGCAGGGTCTCCTTCCTGCCCAGGCGTGGGGTCCAGTCCCTCCCTCCTCGCTGCTGTGTGGCTCCGGGAAAGTGAGTTTGCCTCTCTGTTCTGTTCTCTGTCAGTCACAGGGATGCTTCCCCCACCCCCAACGCCACAGGCCGGCCTCGGCCCACAGCGCTGGCACAGGTGGCATTGGAGATGGTGCCCGAGACCCGGCTGGAGGCCCCCGGCTGGCCTGACCCCCTCACTTCCTCTGCTGCTCCTGCTCAGGGCGCGGACACGGGCGGCCCCCCCGAGGGGATGGCAGCCGCCAGGACACGAGGGTTTCTCACTCTGGCAGGCGGGGAGCGACGGGGAGCCGGACGGGCGCAGGGCCTCCCGCAGGCGGCCGTGGGTGAGTCTGACAGACCCCGGGAGAAGCCCACAGCCCCACCCCTCCCCGGGGCGGTCCCAGCCCCCACCTCTCCCTGGACCCGGGCAGCCCCCAGCCCTCACCGGGGTGGTCCCAGCCCCCAGCCCTCCCCAGGGCGGTCCCAGCCCTCACCGGGATGATCCCAGCCCCCAGCCCTCCCCAGGGCGGTCCCAGCCCCCAACCCTCCCCGGACCCGGGCAGCCCCCAGCCCTCACCGGGACGGTCCCAGCCCCCAGCTGGGCACTGGCCCCACCCTGAAGGGTGCCCGGGCCTGCGGGATTGTCCCGGGACCACTGTCCCGGGGGCCGGGGGTGAGGGGGCGCACACGGGTCACCCCGCTGCCGCTCATTCACCCGCCCCTGTAAGGGCTGCCCGCCTCCCCCCCCCCTCCGCCCCGGGAGCTGCGTGGGGGAGGGTGGGGCAGGAGGGGGCGGGCTGGGCTGGGAACAGAGTTTTTCTGTTCTCTCCTCACAAACAGAATTCCCTCCTCAGTCAGTGAGGCGCAGACTCCCCAGACGGGTCCAGCCCCCTCCTGCACCCACAGGGGCGGCGCGAGGGGATCCCATGAATACAAATCACTCCAGTCCCTCCAGCCCGCCGCCCCCGCCCCCGGGGTGTGCCAGCAGCAGCCGCCCAGGAGGGGCCAGGACTGGGCCGGCGGGCTGCCTCCTGGGTGACCGGTGGTCAGGGCGTCTGAGCCCGGAGCTGGGAAGCTGCCCCCCTCACCCCTGCAGGGTCCGCGTCACCTCTGCTTCCTCCCTGTGGTGGCCGCCGCCCGGCCGGCCCCTCTCGGCCACAGGGGTCACGGGGTCAGCAGGCCCCTGGGCTGTTCCCGATGGCCACGCCCCCAGGCCCTGTGGGGAGGGGCAGCGCGGCGGGGGGGGGGGCAGAGCCTTTGCACGGCTCCCCCCTCCCGCCCCCGGGAGCCCCCCGGCCCGCTGCCTTTTCCCGCGGAAACCCGCCCGTCCTGCCTGCAGACCCAGCCCCCCCAGCTGTGAGCCCCGGCACCGGCTCAGCCCAGCGGAGCCCCCACAGCAGCCTGTCCCGGCCGCAGGGTGAGCGCCCTCACAGGGACCCGGCCCCTCTGTGCGGGCGCACCTGCCCGGGAGGCCGGGCCAGGCTGCACCCACCCCGCGCCCACCGCTGTGGGGAGGCCGGGCTGCCGGGGCCGGCACAGCCCTGGGGGTCTGTGCGGGGCGGGCTGGGCCAGTGCTCCGGCGGCGTGGCCGGGGCCTGGCCGCGCAGTGACCGGTGGCCACTGTGCTCACGGGGGTCTGGGCGCCTCGCCAGGCTGTCCGTCCCGGCAGGTGAGACCCCGAGCGGCCAGGACCCCAAGGGGCGGAGCCTCCTCTGCGGGGGGCCATGGGCAGCGGGGAGGGGGGGTCTTTGTGCCTCTGCCTCTGGGTGACTGACCAGGTTCCCCATCGGGGGAGGAGAGACGGGCACGGAGCACAGGGGGGAGCTGCCAGGGGTCATCGCCATCCTTCGGTGCAGTCGCCCAGGAGGGTTACCATGGCAACCTTCTCTGATTGGAGAGGAAGGTGGCACCAAATCTCCCCTCCTCCCTCCTCCCTCCCTCCCTCGTCCTGTCTGGGACCCGCTCCAGAGCCGGCCTGGCGAGTGGAGGGAGAGGGGGCAGAAGCCTGGTCTCTGGCAGAGGGCGAAGGTCAGGTGAGGGCTTCAGCTTCCCAGTGGTGCGGCCGCTGCACCTGGCACCTGGCGGCACGGTCCCCTCACAGCCGGCCACGGCCTCAGGGGTCAGACGTGTGCTCAGGGTCACGGCGGCGAGGATGGCATATCCCACCTGGCTCTTCAGGTGGGAGGGAGAGCAACCTGCTACTCACCCCGGGCAGAGCAGAAGCACCCCTCCTTCATTTTACATTTCTTTATTTTACTATTTGTTAAATCCTCACCCAAGGATATTTTCCCATTGCTTTTAGAGAGAGTGGGAGGGAGGGGGAGGAGTGAGAGAGGAACATCAATTGGCTGCCTCCTGCACGCACCCCACTGGGACCAGGGATCAGGCCGCAGCTGAGGTGCACGCCCTTGACCGGAAGTCAAACACGTGGCCCTTCGGTGCAAGGGCCAATGCTTTGACCACTGAGCGAAACTGGCCAGCTGTGCCCCTCTTCTTGAACCAAGGATTGGCCACCCCCTCGCTGGGTGTGTGCTCCCATGCACAGCCGGACAGGGGGGGCTCCACGGAGCTCAGCGAGAGGGGGGTGGGATGTGACTGGACACGGTTGCGGGGTGGGGGGTCCTGGCCGAGTCAGGCCGCCTGCGCAGAGGGGAGCGGCCAGGGCCTGTGCAGGAGGCAAAGAGCTGGCTCCCTTGTCTGGACGATGCCAACCGGGAGAGCCTGGCACCCGGATTGGTCCAGCTGCTGCTCAGAGCGTTGGTACCTGAATTAGAGGGACGGTCGATGGCCCAGCGGGAGGCGGGAAGTGTGACAGGTCAGCAGGCGGGGGCCCCTCCGCCAGGGGAGGCACGGTCCCCGCCAGCAGCGGGACTCCCTGGCACTCAGGCAGCCGAGGCCGAGCTGGGGGTCATGGTGGCAATGACCACGGTCACGGCCGTGGCTCCTGACTGCTCGTCTACAGCGACCGGGGGACACTTCTGTCCATTCCCATGGGGGGGGGGGTGGTGGCTGCAGCAGACGCTTCCTCAGGGGTGCCCTCCCCCCGCCCTCCGCATGGCATCATGGGGCAAGGCAGCCGGACTGGGCACCAGGGACACAGGCCATGCCCTCGCCTGCCTGTGCAGCAGACCCAGGGAGGCGTCCTGACCCAGCCCCGCCCGGCCTCTGTGCCCAGCGGAGCCAGGGCAGCAATAACCCCTGGCACAGCGGAGCCCTGGCTCCCTACCCAGCGCTGTGCTAGGAAGCGCGTGTGAGCATGTGTGCACACATGTGTACACATTACACGTGCATGTGAGCATGTGTGTGCGAGTGTGCCCATTGTGTGTGAGCATGTGTGTGTGCGAGTGTGCCCATTGTGTGTGAGCATGTGTGTGTGTGTGTGTGTGTGCCCATTGTGTGTGAGCATGTGTGTGTGCGAGTGTGCCCATTGTGTGTGAGCATGTGTGTGTGTGTGTGTGTGCCCATTGTGTGTGAGCATGTGTGTGTGCGAGTGTGCCCATTGTGTGTGAGCATGTGTGTGTGTGTGTGCGTGTGCGTGTGCATGGCAGTGGGGACCTCCGGGGCCTTGGTCTGAGGCTGGAGCCGCTGAGCGCCCCCAGCTCACAACAGTGGTGGCCGCCGGGCTAAGCCACGGCTGATGGGGCTTCGAGGCTGAGCCTCAGGCCGCTGACAGGGTCAGGCCCCCCTCTGGCCCCAAGAAACGGAGCGAGAGTCCGGCTCCCTCCGGGCAGCAGGGGAGCGGCAGGAAGGCTCAGCGCCTGGACATACGGGCCCCCATCCTGCCTGAGCCCCTGGGTGCAGGGCCTGCGGGGTCCCCCCTCCCCGTACCGAGGCTGGGCCCCCCAGGAGAGCGCCAGGTGCCGTGGGGGGGGGGCGAGGAAGGGGGTGCAGGAGCCCCTGGGCCGGTCCGCAGCCGGAGGGCTCTCCCCGGAGCGGGCACCGCCCACCGCTCAGGCCGCTGCCGGGAGGTCCTGGGCATCCCTTTCCCACTCCCGCCCCCAGACGCCCTGCTGAGCCGCTGCCGGGACCTCGGCGGCCATGAGCACCCCCCTCCCCTGCGGGGACGGGACGGCGACTGCCCGAGGCCCCGCCCCCTCAGGCTCCCCTCACCGTGACCTTGTCACCTATCAGCCTTGGCCTTTGGCGCTGTCCCGGCACCCGGTGGCCACAGCTCCAGGGCTGGCCCACACGGAGGGGAGGGGGGAGGGTGTGCAGGGGGGAGGGTGTGCAGTGGGGGAGGGTGTGCAGGGGGGAGGGTGTGTAGAATGGGGGAGGGTGTGCAGGGAGAGGGGGAAGGGTGTGTAGGAGGGGGAGGGGGAGCTGGGTAGGAGGGAGGAGGGTGTGCAGGGGGGGAGGGGGGGAGCTGTGCGAGGGTCTGGAAGGTGCAGTTTTCCCACCTTTGAAGCTAAATCTGTGCCCCACGGAGCCCGCCCTCGGGTGAACTGTGGGGGCCGTGGTGACACCTGTGCCCAGGCCACCTCCGTGCCCACCCTGTCCGTCCCCAGGGTCCTGGCCCCTCCCTGTGCGGGGCTGGGCAGCCAGGGAGAGAGAGAGGAGAGGGGGGGGGAGGAGAGGGAGGAGAGGGAGGGAGGGAGAGAGTGAGAGAGAGAGAGAGACAGAGAGAGAGAGAGAGAGAAAGAGGGAGGGAGAGAGAGGGAGAGAGGGAGGAGAAAGAGAAAGAGGAGAGAGGGGGGAGAGAGAGGGGGGGAAAGGGAGAGAGAGAGAGAGGGAGAGAGGAAGAGAGAGAGGGGGGAGGGAGAGAGAGGGAGAGAGGGAGGGAGAGAGGAAGGGAGGGAGGGAGAGAGGGAGGGAGAGAGAGAGAGAGAGGGAGAGGGAGAGAGAGAGTGAGGGAGGGAGAGAGGGAGGGAGGGAGGGAGAGAGGGAGGGAGAGAGAGAGAGAGGGAGAGGGAGAGAGGGAGAGAGAAAGAGTGAGAGAGGGAAGAGAGGGAGAGAGAGGGAGAGAGGGAGAGAGGGAGAGAGAGGGAGAAAGAGAGGAGAGGGAGAGAGAGGGAAAGAGAGGGAGAGAGAGGGAGGGAAAGAGAGAGGGGGGAGAGGGAGAGAGGGAGGGAGAGAGGGAGGGAGAGAGGGAGGGAGAGAGAGGGAGAGAGGGAGAGAGAGGGAGAGAGAGGGGGAGAGAGGAAGAGAAAGAGTGAAGGAGAGAGAGGGGGGGAGAGAGGGAGGGGAGAGAGAGGGAAAGAGAGAGAGAGAGAGAGAGAGGGAAGAGAGGAAGAGAGAGGGAGAGAGGGAGAGAGGGAGGGAGAGAGGGGGAGAGGGAGGAGAGGGAGAGAGAGGGAGAGGGGGAGGGAGAGAGGGGGAGAGGGAGGAGAGGGAGAGAGGGAGAAGGGAGCAGAGCGGAGAGGGCGCAGCTGGCAGGGGGAGGGCAGGAGGCGCGGGCGCCGGGCCCTGGCGGATCCATTCTTCACGGGGCCGCCGCTGCGAACAGCCTGGCGGGAAGCCCTCTGAGTGCCAGCTCGGAGCCTCGGAGGAACCGACGAGCGGGGCTGGGAACAGCCCCAGGCAGCACCCGCGGGTGGGGTCCCCGACTCAGGCCTCACAGGGCCCAGGAGCCGGACACTGAGCCACAGGCTCGCCGCCCGCTGCGCGCTGGGGGGGGGGGGGGGGGGCGCGGGGCCTGAGCAGCGGCCCCAGGAAAGCCTGGTCCCCCGAGGGCGCTGCCCACCGCCCAGTCCCATGCAGCCCAGCCCGTGAAACCCGAGACGTGCCAGCTGGGCGGCGGGAGGGACCTGGCCAGGCTGCCTCCTGGCAGAGCCGGCGCCCAGCGTGAGCCTGTGTGGTCCCGGCGTGGAAGTGGCCGCCCCCTCAGGCGGGGACACGCAGGCCCAGCAGGCGGCCTGGAGGAGGAGGGAGCCGGGGGCCCCGGGGGGGGGTCTGGGTCGGCCACGTGCACCCCCCGGCCACCGAATGGTCACCAGTGGGCCCTGCGCAGTCCCACCAGCCTCCGCGGAGCAGGTGCCCGTTTTGTTGATGGAGTTAAGGCTCCAAGAGCTGCTCATGGCCGCTCCCTCAGCTCCTGCCGCAGCTCCTGCCCTGGGCACTCTCTCCCCACGGGCTCGCTGCCCGGTCCCCCGTGGGCCTGCCACACCCACACCCACACCCACACCCACACACAGACACACACACACACGCACACGCACACACAGACACACACACACAGACACACACGCACACACAGACACACGACGCACACACACGTACACACACAGACACGCACACGCGCACACACACGCACACACAGACACACACACGCGCGCACACACAGAGACACACGCACGCACACACATGTACACGCACACAGACACACACACACATGCGCGCACATGCACACACACACACGCACACACAGACACACACGCACACACACGCACACACACGCACGCACACAGACACACGCACACACACACGCACACACATGCACGCACACAGACACACACACACACACACGCACACACACACGCACATGCACACACACATAGGCGCACACACACACAGACACACACACGCACACACACACACGCACATGCACACACACATACGCGTGCACACACACACAGACACACACATGCGAGCACATGCACACACATACGCGCGCGCACACACACAGACACACACGCACACACACGTACACACACAGACACACACACACACACGCACGCACGCCCGGCCGTGCCCACTGCGCCTGCAGACCGTGGCACAGCGGGCGGGGGCGACGCGCTGGCCCACCCACGAGCTGGGCTCTCCCTTAACCAGGAAGATGTGTTCTGGAGTAAGAACCGCATCAGCACTTTCATTTTCAAGTTCAGACAAGGCTTCTCTCCTTCCCCGTTCCCCTCCGCAGGGCGAGGCCAGCCCTGCCGTCCGGCCGGCCCACGGGAGGAGGGACAGGGACCCAGCGCGGGGACTCCCTCCCGCGTCTGTGGGGTCAGTGAGGCCACAGCAGTGCGACCGCCAGCGAGTCCGAGACACATGCAAAGGCTGGAGGCTTCTCGCTTCCTCCCCGGGCCTGGCAGGAGGGTGTCCCCAGGGAGCTGGGCTGGGCTAGGCCGGGCTAGGTGCTGGGAGCTGGGTGCTGGGAGCCGGGTGCTAGGAGCCAGGTGCTGGGAGCCAGGTGCTGGGAGCTGGGAGCTGGGCTGGGAGCCGGGTGCTGGGAGCCGGGTGCTGGGAGCTGGGAGCCGGGTGCTGGGAGCTGGGAGCTGGGCTGGGAGCCAGGTGCTGGGAGCCGGGTGCTGGGAGCTGGGAGCCGGGTGCTGGGTGCCGGGAGCTGAGCCGGGAGCCGGGAGCCGGGAGGGGACCCTGGCCCACGCTGCACCTGGGGGAGAGGAGAATTGGAAGCAGCCGTGCGGAGGTGAGGGAGGGGGGAGGGAGGGACAAGGCCGCGCAGGCCCCTGAGCCTGAGCTCTGGAAACCCTTCGGACCAGGGAGCTGGAGGCCGGGGCTGGGGACGTGACCGGCCCCACGGGGATGCTAGAATTCTGCCCCCTAGTGTTTTCTGTTTTCTTTATTTTTAACCTTCACGGTGGAGAGTACAAAAGAGGCCCCCACCCCCCCCCCATGCCCCTCCCAGTTCCACTCAGAGTAGGTCTCTGCTCCGGGGCCTGAGATGGCCCTCTGCTGGGCCAAGGGCCGTGTGAGTGTGTGTGGGAGGGGAGGGGGCAGACTCCCCGCAGTAACTGGCCTCAGTTTGGGAGGCGGAGTCAGAACCCCAGGAGAGGAGGCGAGGGCTACGGGCCAGGGCAGGCCTGACCCCCGGGGGAAGCCGAGGCAATTTCCCAGGCGGGACTCCGAGGGGCTCCCGGCAACCTCTGCAGGCGCAGCCCTCCTGGGGGCCTGCTCCCAGCACTGCTGGATGTCTGACCCCAGCTTCTGCCCATGAATGCCAGGGACACCCTATGGTGGTTGTGGCAATTCATGCTCCTACACATCCCCAATGCCCCCTGGTGGGGGTAGGCGGTACTGCCAGGGTAGAAGTGGGGCGGGGGAAGAGAGAGAAGGAAGGAGGAGGAGGAGGAGGGAGAGGAGGAGGCAGGGAAGGAGGAGGAGGGGGAGGAGGATGAGAGGGGGAGGAGAGGAGAGGGGGAGAAGAAGGGGGGGGGGGGAGGAGGAAGCCAGGGGACATGAAATGGGGAAGGGTGGAGGTTGGGTTGAGGCAGGCAGCACCGGGTCAGGTTGCCTGGAATGCCCCCCCAGGGTGCGAGCTGCTGAGGATTCTGGGTGCAATGACACCACAGGGGTTGCTCTGGACAGATCCCTGGTGGGAGGGGAGGCCACTTTGGAGGGTGCTGAGCCTGAAGGCGGAGGCTGGGACTGTCTGTGGGGAGGTTGATCACACATCCAGTTTGTTTTAAAGAGACAGAGCTCTTTGAATTTCATTGATAATTCATGTCTTTCACAGAGAAAAACTCAAGTTTTTCAATATTTTTTGACAAAGTTGTTCGTATTCCCCAGTCCATTGTTTTTCTTTTAATATCTGTAGGGTTTGGCCGAAACCGGTTTGGCTCAGTGGATAAAGCGTTAGCCTGCGGACTTTAAGGTCCTGGGTTCGATTCCGGTCAAGGGCATGTACCTTGGTTGCGGGAACATCCCCAATAGTGGGTAAGAGGCAGCTGATCAATGATTCTCTTCATCGATGTTTCTAACTCTCTATCCCTCTCTTCCTCTCTGTAAAAAATCAATAAAAAATATATTTTAAAAAAATATCTGTAGGGTTTGTAGTGATGCCCCGTCTTTCGTGGCTGATATGGATCATTGGGGGTTTCTTGAGCAGGCTCATTGGAGATTGACCTCCTTCGCTGACCTTCCAAAGAGCCAGCTTTTCCGTATTGATTCCGCATTTGCTCATAACTGGTTTCGTTTGCCCTCTTCCTGACCCTCTTGCACTGGAAATCCAGATAATCGCTCTGAAATCTTCCCTCCTAACAATGCACCCTGGAGCTCCACATTCCTCGTCAACACTGTTGTAGCTGCTTTTAAAGAATTTTATATGCTGTTTTCCTTATCATGCAGATAAACAGACTTTAATTTGTTTAAAGATTTCTCCTTCCACCCACAGGTTAGCTAGGAGTGCATTTTTAAATTTCCCAATATTCATGCATTTTCCGGGTATCTGCTTGCTATAGATTTTGATTTACTTCTGTCGTGGCCAGAATGTAATTGTGTCTGTGCAGCCCTGCGTGTCCTGAGTGATTTCGAGCGTAAAAATAACACATTAGGGTGAAGCTCTGTGAGAGAAAGGACAGGAAGGTGCAGATTCCAGAGGGAAAGTGTTTCCAAACGTTAAAGAAAAGCAGCCTCGTTTTTAAATGGATGGAGGGGGCACATTTGTCTGTATTTTGACTCCATGCTCGGTCACAGGGAGGACAGCATGGCTGTTAAAGTGTCTCTGACATCGGCTGCCAATGACAGGACCTGCAGCTGGGAAGACGTCCAGTGAGAACTTAGGGATCGGCTGGACACGCTGGTGTCCATCTCCCCCGGTTCCATTTGGGAGATGGGCACAGAGTTTGAATGCAGCTGGGGGTCAAGGCCCGTGCCTGCAGGGGGTGGGGGAGGAGGCGGCGGCTGGGGACCTGGCCAAGGGGACATGAGGGCTGGTGGGAGGCGGGGAGGGAGCCAGTCTTGTTCGGGGAAGGTGAGGGGCAGAACTGGGGTGTCCCAGCCCTGGGGAGCTCGGGGTGCTGCCAGGAAGATGTACAGGCGCTACATTCGCCCATAAACCTTCGTCTATGTGCCCTGTGCCCGGTAACCTGTTCCTCTGTTAACTCTGAACACCTCACGCCCAGGCTTTCTGCTCTGGCCACGCCGACAAGCCCACTGAGCGCTGTGCAGGCATCGTCCTTCCACCTTTCTCCGGGGACTTCACTGGCCTGTGCCCTTCCCAGTCAGGCCGAATGGAAGTGAAGGTGACCAAGCTCGCCAACTTAACGTCCGAAGAGCATTTGGACCCTTCACCTTGCCTGACCCTCGCTGTAGCCTTTAGAGACTCCATCAGAACGAGGAACTTCCCTCCCAGCCCTAACGACTTCCTCTTAAAACTCACACCAAAACTGGATGTTGAATTTCCCCGTACTTTTGTCTGAATTGATCATGATTTTCAGTTAATGCTGTGAAGTTTGCTTTGAAAAACGCTACGCCAAGTTGCATCTCCAAGACGCATCTAGTCAGTGACATCCGCAGGCGGCCTGGACCCATGTTCACATGTGAGATGACCTTAGCGTTTTTCTCCTTCTCAGGTGTCTCACAGAGGTGTGTCTGTTCCCTCTTCACTGGGAGAATGTGTGACGGGCAGGACTTCCTAAATGGGGGTAGAATTTGATGATGAAACTGCGTCCAAGTCTTAAAGATTAAACATGGAAATATAACCACGTTTATATCGCCTTTGAGAGCAAAATTGGGGAAGACAGAGGCGTCATGTCCCTCATCTGATCCGCTCGCACAGACAAAAGCCCAGGACAGGGCCAGCCTCCTCCGCCTTTGCCGGGGGGCGAAACATGGTGTGTGTGTGTGGGGGGGGGCGAGGAGGGAGAGGAGGCTTGGGGGACATGAATGGCGGCTTGACTCCAATTGCTGGGATGTTTGGAGGCAAAGTTGCTCTTTTTAAAATACATTTTCATTGATTTCAGAGAGGGAGAGGGAGAGATGGAAACATGGATGATGAGAATCATGGATCGGCTGCCTCCTGCACACTCCCTACTGGGGGCCTGTGCCCTGACCGGGAATCCAACTGTGACCTGACTCCTAGGTCGACGCTCAGCCCCTGAGCCACGCAGGCAAGGTTGCTCTTTTCTAAACCACCCTTAGCCCTGACCTTCCCTGACCCCCGGGCGCTGCCTGACCAGAGCTGTCCTGTGTCCACTGGAGCGCTCCCAGGGAGAAGGACGGCCTGGTGAGGAAGGCCTGGCCGCGGCCACTGCTTGGATGACGAGAAGGGTTTTTAGTGGGTTTTCCACTCGCTGGCCATGCAGCTGGGACTATCAGAACCTTGGACAGCACCGTGGGGGGTTTCTTCTCCAAAGGACTGGTTTTGTGTTAAATCTTTTTTTTTTTTTTAAATGTACTTTATTGATTTTTTTTTTACAGAGAGGAAGGGAGAAGGATAGAGTCAGAAACACTGATGAGAGAGAAGCATTGATCAGCTACCTCCTGCACATTGATGAGAAACACTGATCAGCTGCCTCCTGCACACCTCCTACTGGGGATGTGACCACAACCAAGGTACATGCCCTTGACTGGAATCAAACCCGGGACCCTTCAGTCCGCAGGCGGACGCTCTATCCACTGAGCCAAACCGGTTTCGACATTAGTGTTAAATCTTAAATGTTAAGGTTCGCTCTCAACTTCCCTGCATTTTAAGTCTCAAACGGATTCCTTCAGGTTCATGTGCAGAACTTCCCGAGGAGAGAACACGCTTTCAAAGGCCTCCTCCTGTGTGTGCAAACTGGCATTTTTGTTCCAGCATCTGTAATTCATTTGTGGATAGACATTAAAAGGTAGTAAAAAAAAATTTAAATGACATTTAAGTCATAGGTGTTGTTATAAGAGCAGTATGTGTATGCCTTCAAGATAACGCTAGAGACTTACAAAATTTAAATTTTGATTTAAAATGTAGTGATTGAGCCTGACTGCGTGGCTCAGTGGCTGAGCGTTGACCTATGAACCAGGAGGTGTCAGTTCTATTCCGGGCCAGGACACACGCTCAGGTTGTGGGCTCAATCCCCAGTGTGGTGTGAAGGAGGCAGCCGATCAATGATTCTCTCTCCCCCTTTACCTTCCTCTCTGAAACCAACACAAATATGTTAAAAAAATTTTTTTTAATTAAAAGAATTTTCTAATTGGTAGCCCAAATGACCACAATCATTTCTCTATCTCCCATTTTACAAGTAGACATCTGAGTAATTTGCAAAGCCATGTTGTTAGACTTATAAGTTATTGAACACAAGATGCATCTCAGTATTAGCATCCCTCAAAAACCCCAACCCAGGAGATGTGTTAATATGGATCTACCCACATGCGTTTATACATATACGAAGAACTCACTAGTATGTTACTAAAATCGTAACAAAGGTGTTTCTGAAACACCAGCGGCCGCTGTGCAGGGACTTGGTGAACGTCACCTGCAAGGATGGGGACGAGATGGTGGGCAGAAGCCTTGCCTGCAGCATTAGCCCTGATGGCCTTGCCGGTTTGCCCTTGGCAGCTCGCTCTATGGAGGCGGCCTGCCCCCCCTTCTCCTCTCTCCTTCTCAATGGCGGACGGAGAAGGAGATGTAACCCTCGGCAGCGTGTGAAGCGAGGTGCTCAGCGCTGTCCCGGGCGGAGGGCGGCAGCTGCTGTGGGAATTAATGCGCCGGAGTATCTGCAGCCACAATGCGGCTGTCAGCGGGTTCCCTGCGAGCCCCCACCTCCCATTCAGAGCACCCCCCCTCCCCCCGGTCTTCCCACGGCTCCCTTTATGGCCCCGTTGTTATTCCCGCTCCATGGCACGTTTGTGCGGTGCCGGGGTGCACACAGCCATGAGGGCGCAGAGTGTCTATTGCAGCCTGTTCAAAGGGAGGGACCCCGCTGGGTCCCTCCGCCCGCTTCCATCCAGAGAACCGTTTAACTCCTTGTGCCCCAGGACAGAACGCCCTCTGGTTTGGAATTCTGCAATGGCTCCTTCCCTGGTGGGATGCCACAGACAGAGAAACGAGTGCTGCGTGCCGATCGGCGATCCCGGAGGCTGACACCTCTCAGAGCGACACAGGACACGGAGCACCGCGGGCAGCCTGACAGCCTTTATTCATGCTCAGGCTGCTACAAAGCGTCAGGGCGGTACAGGGGGTGCGGAGGCGCGGACTTCGGGACAGCGTGGCTGGGCGTCTGCTGGGCCCTGCTGCTCTGATCTGGAAGGGCCTCAGGCTGCAGGCGCTGTAGGGGTCTGACTGAGAGCAGGCTTCGACCTCCCGGCAGAGGTCCCGGGGCGCTGCGGACCGCCGGCCTCACTCACCCAGATCTACTCTACGAAGAAGATACAGAGAAGGTAAAGACAGACGGACGGACAGGTCCGGGTCAAGTCGCCATCGGAGAGCGGGCTCACGGAGGACAGCCGTCCCCGAACGCAGACCGCCCAGAGGCACCACGGGCCAGCGAGCCAGCAGCGCCAGCACATGGGCCAGCGAGCCAGCAGCGGGGAGCTCGGAGCCAGAAGAGTTAACGGCCTTCTCGGCTCCGGCGGAATTCCGAGGGCAGCGCGGTGCCCTGGCGCAGAGGGAGGGAGGGCGCGCTTCAGCATCTCCCGAATTAATTAGCTGGGAACGGTCTTGTCCGCGCTTGGAGGGGCGGAAGGGAGAGAGGCAGCAAGAATGGATCGGCGAGCGCTGCCAGCTGCCCGGCTTGGGAGACCCGCGGGGGAACAAAGGGCAAACGGGACCCCAGCCCGCGTCTCCCCACGCGGCCTCGCAGGAGCCCGAGTGCCCGTGGCAGGGGACGGGCGGCGGACGCTAGGGTTTAAAGCACAGAAACAACAGAACACGCATGTACTCTCACGCTGACACGGAAACACATGAACGCTAGATCTAAGCATGACGAGTTCCTGAATCGGGCCGAGTCTTCAAACACTGCACTTTCCGGACGCCAGGCTCCGGGAGGCCGTCACTGCGGGGAGAGAGAGAACTGCGTGGAAGCACCCGTTTCCGAGTCGGGGCGGGGGGGGGGGGGGGGGAGCAGGAGCAAGAGGAGCAGCAGGAGCCGCCTCTGCACCATCTCCTTCCGGCCAGAACCAGACCAACAGGGCGACGTGCTCTAGAGTCGTGTGTCTCCCCCCCCCCCCCCCCCCCCCGCCCGCCCATGAGCCTGACATTGAACTCGTCAGAAACAACAGCCAAAGGCTGGGAAACTGGCGGCTGCTGGGTGTCAGGCCGCCTTCCCATTCTGGGGTGCAGCCCCCCCCTCCCCCCTCCCCCCTCCCCCCTCCCCCCTCCCAAGCCGGAACCCTGCTGTCCAAGGTGCCGGAGGGGGGGCCTCCCTGCGGCTTACTCACCGGCGGGGGGGTGCCAGTGGCTTTCAGAACCAGCTTGTCACCCCTCTTCTCCACCTCGAACCCCATCTTCTTCAGCAGGGACGTGTCGGCCAGGCCCTGCTCCTCCATCTTGGCGATGAGGTCCTGGTTCTGGCTGTGGTCCTCGGTGAGGTTCCGGATGGCGTACACCACCCACTGCGTCAGGACTGGCTCCGAGTGAAGGAAGCTGCCGCACGTGTGCGAGGGCCCCGCACCCCCTCATGGACGCTTTTCTGGAGGCTGTGCTACAACTATGCATCCCAAGCGGAAACACACACAACAGGGCATGCACACGTGTCCCGTGTGCGATGGCAACATGTGCTGATGAATGGACGCAGAAGCAAAGGCGCAGAGTAGCCACCCTGAAGTTTACGAACACGGGCATGTGCACTCATGCACACTCACACACATGCACGCACACACACAGGGAAAGGACCAGAACGTCACCGGACCAGACAAGGAACCATCTCTCCGAAGGCAAGCCCACTGAGGAGCAAGGTGGTTTCCCAGGAGCCGCGTGGCATCCCCACTCCCACGTCCGGTGCCCCAGGAACCCTCCACGGTGTGCTCTCAGCCGCCTCGCCGCCCCCACCTTCACATGCTGTGCACGCAGCCCCCACAGCCGACAGAGCTGCCCCCTAGACAGAAACTGTGCAATCCGAGGCCTGTGCCTTCGTCCCTGAGCCGTGCACACCTAACCCCCCCACCCCCATGTAAGGGCAGGGGGCCACACCTACCAGGTGCCCGAAGCCCAGCTCTGGCCCAGTCCCCACACGACACGGATCACGGATAAGCAATGTGAGCTGACCACCTGTGTATGTCTGCCTGCCCAGCGCCCAGCTGGACCTCCTCAGCAAGGGGATCCCTTATTCCCCCCGGCCCTGCTCCAGCCCAGTGCTGGCAAGTGTCTGCCAGTGTCCCTGTCAACGGGGAGCGTGTCTCCCACTCCCTGTGGGAGGGGCCGGGGCACCACAGACCCACAGCCCTGACTCAGGCTCCGCAGGGCTGAGATCAGAGGAGAGCGAACCAGGCGGACGCTGAGCTGTGCCCATAAAAGGCCCTGACAACAACCTCAGAGGCCACGCGGACGGGCACAGCGGGGACTTGAATCATGTTCATCTGGGAAGGCACCACCACATTTGTGAAAACACTGCTGGTTGTTTTCTTTCACATTTCACTGGAGGCCGAGGCACCTCGTTCCTGCAAGACGAGGCCTTCCTTCCCCGGCTGCCGCCCCGGCCTTCCCTCCGGCACCCGGATCCGGCTTCGTCCGGAAGGATGTCCGGTCTAATTAGCATATTATACTTTTATTATTATAGATTGCTTTCAGAAAGGAAGGGAGAGGGGAGAGAGAAACATCAATGATGAGAAAGAATCATTGATCAGCTGCCTCCTGCATCGCCCCTCACTGGGGCCTGAGCCCACAACTGGGGCCTGTGCCCAGACTGGGAACTGAACTGCGAGCTCCTGGTTCCTAGGTTGACACTCAGCCACTGAGCCACGCTGGCCGGGCTGTTGTGGTATTTTAATGGCATTTCATTCATGAAGGGTTTGGAGGCTAATTTCTGCTGAGAAGCTGACCGGATCCCCATCTGACTCCAGCAGGAGCGCAGAGGAGGTGAGAGCCGACCCAGCGCCAGGGGCCCGGTGAGCGGACACCCTCAGAGCAGCACCGAACCGCCCGGAGGTGGCGCTTCCTGCTCTGCCACAGCCGGTCTCGGGGGACATGCGGGGCAGGGGAGGGAGCGGAGCTGCTCGGCACCTTGAACACCAGAAAGAACAGACGTGTGTCCGCATTCTTACCCACGTGAAACTAACCCCGCTTCTAACTAACCCCCTTCTGTGAGGAGGGCCCGTGCCCTGGAGCGCTACATGTATGTGATTTGGTATTGGCATGTGCTATTCTTTATTGACAGCAAGCTTCTAAACTTCCTGTCAAATTTGCTCAAGGGGTTAACATCATATTTTTATGCTTAAAAATGTTGAATTTTGTGCCAAAAAAAGAGCATTTGTGGGAAGTCTTAATTCATTATTTTGAAGAAAAAGTTATCGGGAAGCTTATGGTGAGCATGCTCCACTTCAATATACTTGTGAACGCTGGTTTAAACGCTTTAAAAGTGGTGATTTTGATGTGAAAGACAAAGAACGTCCAGGTCAACAGAAAAAGTTTGAAGACCAACAATTGCAAGCATTATTGGATGAAGATGCGTGTCAAACTAAAAAACAACTTGCAGAAAGATTAAACGTTGCTCAAACAATTTCAGATCATTTACAAGCAACGGGAAGGACTTTAAATGGGTGCCACATCAACTGAACGAAAGACAAATGGAAAACCTAAAGTCATTAGTAAAATGTTGCTTCAATGGCACGAAAGAAAGTCTTTTTTGCATCGAATTGTGACTGGCGATGAAAAGTGGATTTATTTTGAGAATCCCACATGCACAAATCATAGGTTGATCCAGGTCAACCATCAACATTGACTGCAAGGCCAAATCTCTTCAGAAAGAAGACACTGCTCTGTGTTTGGTGGGACCAGGAAGGTGTGGTGTATGATGAGCTTCTAAAACCAGGTGAAACCGTTAATACTGATTGCTACCGACAACAAATAATCAATTTGAACCACACTTTGATCGTAAAACCACCAGAATGGGCCAGAAGACACAGCAAAGTAATTTTGCTTCATGATGATGCCATCACACCCCTCAAAACCATTTGAAGATGCGTTGAAAGATCTTGCCTGGGAAGTATGAACCCACCGCCGTATTCACCCCACCTCGCTCCTTCAGATGACCACGTGTTCCACTCGGTGGCACACGCACTGTCTGAGCAGCACCTCAAAACGTACGAAGAAGTGGAAAATGGGGGCTCTGAATGGTTTGTCTCAAAAGTTCTATTGGGATGGTACCCACAAATTACCTGAAAGATGGGGAAATGTGTAGCTAGCTATGGACATTACTTTGAATAAAGCACTTTTGATGTATCTCTTGAAATTACTGTGTTTTCTTTGATTACAAAATCCCCCATTATTTACTGGTACACCTAGTATATATATAAAAAGCCAACGACCTGAACACCATAAAAGACAGGTCGCCATGACACCACTGCGGCCAGCAAACCAGCCTGATCTGGAGGTGGGGCTGGCCGGCAACACCCCCACCCTCCCCTTCCCCAAACGCGATCAGCCCACCCCACCCGGATAGGCCCACAGCCCCCCCCAACCTCCTGCAGCCGCTCCCCCTGGCCAGCCCCGCCCCTGATGCTCCCCACCACCCCAATTAGCCCACAGCCCCTCCCCTCAGCCAGCTCCACTACTGACCGGCCACCACCCCACACAATTGGGGGTGAGGCTGGCTGGCCAACCTCCCACAGACCCTCCTCACAGCTTGCCTGCCCCCAACCAGCCCCCTCACCCCAAGTGGGGACAGGGCCCGCAAGCCAATCACCTGTGACCCTCCCAGCTGGCCCGGCGGCCAACCTCCCCGTCTCCTCCCCACGACCTAGTTTATCTGCAATGTAACACCTCACGACAGGGAGGTGAAGCTGATGCCCATGTGTCCTCTGATTGTCCCCACGTCAGGAGGACATTACAGAAGTACAGTCTAGGCTCTCCAACTTAATCGTAAAGTAAAAACCAAGCCTTAGTTGTTCCTTTGATAAAACCAGCCGGCAAGAGACACGGTGCAATAGAGCCCTTATGTGCTGCCCCTCTCCCCGCCCCCGCCCCCGCCCCCGCCCCAGCCCGGCTCATGGAAACGAGGCCTCCGGTGTCTGTGGGACCCAGACCCTCGAGTGTGACGGAGAGCAAAGAGGTCCCTCCCAGTTAATAGTCGCACTGCCCTCTTGTTCCCTCTCCAGAGGCAGCAGAAAGGAGGGGGGGAATTAAACAGCTTCTAAAGCTCTAATCCACCGTACTTCAAGCGCTTTCTTGTGTGCCTCGCTCCAGGAACAGCGCTTTGAACGTTGCCATAGCAACTGCAAACAGAGGCAGGGGCCTGTGTCACAGCCTCCGGGAAGCACCTGCAGCCAGGCTGGAGGAAGACACCATGAGGCCCTTGGGTGTCTCCAAACAGCACAGAGGACAGGGAGGCAGCCCGGGGATGGCTGAGCCTGGGGGGGGGGGGGGGGGGTGAGAGGGGATGGCTGAGCCTGGGGGGAGAGCCCAGGGATGCTGAGCCTGGAAGGGTGAGAGGGGATGGCTGAGCCTGGGGCGGGGGGGGGGGGGGATGGTGAGAGGGGATGGCTGAGCCTGGGGGGAGAGCCCGGGGATGCTGAGCCTGGGGGGGTGAGTCCCAAGGATGGGTGAGCCGGTGGAGGTGTGTGCAGGAGGCAGATGATCAATGATTCTCTCTCGTCATTGATGTCTGTCTGTCTCTCCCCACCCCTCTGAATCCATAAAAACATATTTTTTAAAAAGTGCTCACTGAAAAATATGTTATTTAAATTAAAGACATTTAAATATTAAAAGATTTTACTCACTTCCCAGGATATGTATGTATGTATGTATGTGTATATATACTTTGTCTACAGATGTATAAGGCATCTGTATTTAGTGCTTTATATAACATCTATGTTTAATTTCTGCTTTCAAGATGGGTTTTTTAGAATTGTTTTAGACACCACGCCCACGGCTGGCGAGGGCCTGCGTACTGCCCACCTTCCCCAGTGCCCTGGCCCACCGCAGACCTTCTACGAAAGGCCGGAGCCAGGCTGCTCGGTGCCAGGCAGCCTGGCCCCCGGTCTCACAGAGCCATGGGGTGACGAGCGGAGGGAGCTCATAGTCCATCTCTAAACGAGCGTGCTCCCGGACCGAGCAGGCCTGCAGAACTTTCCAGAACATGAAGAAGAGGACACACACACACACACACACACACACACACACACAGATAAACTGCCTGCAAATGCTCAAACCCCTGTGCTCCCAGCTACGCCCATTTCTGTCAGCCAGAGAGAAGCTGGTCTTGGCCTCAGGATGAGGCTCTGGCAGACAGGACACACTCTGCCCTCCTTCTCCCCCACCCCAACCCACCCACCCTACCCTCCATCTGCAGGAGCCCTACCTGCCCTGCAGCGCAGCTGGGGACACGGGCTCTGAGGGAGGGAGCACCGGTGCCCCGGCTCTGCCCCCGGGGAGGACCATCACCCACAGAGCAGGAGGACGGGAGGGAAGAACACGCCGGGCTGTGGGCAGGGGAGGGTGGGGCGGGCAGATGATGGTCCCGTGGGGGAGACCGGGAACCCCGTTCTGTTCCCCGTCCCAGCGCCACACGCTCTGCTGGGCAGGTGAGCCCGTCTACACTCAGACCTTCCCTGGGCAGCTCACACCTCTTCTGCCTCCACCTGCCACCATCACCTTTGCTTTCCCCTCTCTGCAGGCCGCCAGCTACCCGCTCCTCCGCTGCGGAGGGCCCGGCGGGGCTGCCCCGGCGAGGCTGCAGCGAGCAGACTGCGCCCAGCCCTGCCTGACGCTGAGCAGCATGTGTCAGTACCACAAACCGCCCAGCTGGGCTGCTTCCTTCTCCAAATTGCTGGTCTATGTGGTGTCTAGTCCCATGTTTTTGTAGTTAAGTCTGAGGGACATGTGTGGCTGGTGCTCCGGCTGCGCTGACGCGCACTGCTCTGGGCTCTGCAGGGCCCCCCAGCAGCACCGCTGACCACGAGCCCCTGGGGCTGCCCGGGACGGCCAGCTGCTGGCGCTGAGCTGGTGAGGAGGACGACCAGAGGCGGGACAACGGGCCGGACCTGCAGCACAGAACGCCATGGGGACAGAGAGGAGGAAGCCGCGAGGGCGCCACCGGAGGGCCCAGGGCACCTCAGCACTGCCGGGGGTCGCCTTGGAAAGCGGGTTCTTCAAACGCAGCCCAGCGGGTCTCTGCCTCTCACTCCCAGGAGCCCGACACACGTGGCAGAGGCCCAGCGCCGGCCGACACCGCCGCGTCTGCCAGGACCTGGAGCCTGCAGGGTCGGCCAGGAGGCCCCGTCCCTGCGCAGTCAGCACTGTCCCTGCAACTCGGCCACGTGGCCACGCACTGTCCTCACAGGCAACTTCCTGCCCAGAAGCTGACCCCTGAAAGCAGGGGTGGGGAACCTTCTTCCTCCCAGGGCCATCTGGACGTTTATAACGTCACTCACTAATATGATCACTTCATGCACACTCAGGCTGCTATAAGAAAGCTCCCAGGTTTTCTGAATTCTGAGTCCCACCTGTGGTTGCCTTGGCAGGGCCAGACCGAACGATTCCTCAGGCCTCATGCGGCCCACGCAGGGTGTCCCACTCGTGTTAAAGGGAGAGAGCAGCTATGCCCTGGCCAGTGTGTTCAATTGTTAGAGCATCTGCCCAGGCACCGGAGGCTCTCAGGTGTGATTCCGGGTCAAGGGCACACACCTGGGTACAGGTCAGTCACCGTCTCTGGTCGGAGTGTGTGTGGGCGGCAACCAATTGATGTGTCTCTCTCATCCTGATGTTCCCCCCCCCCCCCCTCCACTCCCTTCTCCAAAAATCCTCAGGTGAGGACACACACACACACACACACACACATAAAATAACGGCGGATCAGCTGTTCAGGTCATGGTGGGTCACCGCCCCACCAGAGGCCTGAGCCAGCTCTCCATTTCCCCAGGCCCCCACTTCCGCAGTGCCATCTCACGGGCACGGGAGGACCAAGGAGACCGGAGAGGATCGAAGAGGACCGGGGAGGACCAGGGAGGACTGGGGAAGACCAGGGAGGACCAGGGAGGACCCGAGGAGGACTGGGGAGGACCGAGGAGGATCGGGGAGGACCGGGGAGGACAGGGGAACTGCTGCCCGCCCTGGGCCCGGGTGGACTGTGCGCGAGTCCTCTCCAGCCCCAGTTGTGCACGGTGCACATATCCAGATGAGCGGGCACAATGTGGCACTGTTGTCACCAGATGCGCACCCACAGCTGGGGAGTGACGTCATGGGGAGGCCACACACAACCCCACCCCAGAATCCCTGTGGCCAAGCGGCCGCACTCGCAGGCTGCTGTGAGGGATCCCGCGCCCAGAAACTAACTCCGCGCGTCCCGCTCTGGAACCGTTTTACCAACCACTTCAAAGCACGGCGTGGCCGGGGCGGTCGCCGCCTGTTATCCCTGTCCCCCGACAGGTTTCGGGATCAGAAACAACCAAGACCACTTCTGACTCCACCACACGAAAGGCGGGCCGACGTGCTTCCTTGTTCCGGGGCAGCTCTCCAACCCGCCCAGGGAGCAGGCCAGCGCGGGCCGCTCGGCAGCCGCAGGGCTGGGTAACCGGGAATAGCCCTCAGCCAGCGCGCAGGGCGACTCTCCCTCTCGTGCCATCGTCACCCTCTGTGACTGACCCCGACTCCTCCCAGCGTGCCGACCGGGGAGGACCGGGGACTGCCGTCCGCCCCGGGCCGGGGGACTGTGCGCGGTCCTCTCCAGCCCGATGTGCACGGTGCACGCGCCCAGATGAGCGGGCACCACGTGGTGCTGCCGCCTCCCGATGCGCAAGCCCACAGTGGGGCAGGGCGCGAGTCCTTGTCACTGCGCACACTCGGGTCGGCATGCTTCCCGCATCTGCTGGGGGGCCCCAGCCCCCGGTCAGCTCCGGGCTGGCGGTGCCCAGTGCTCCGCAGCGCCCTCCACGCCACAGGGAGGAAGCGCCGGCAGAGGCGTCCGGACGGCCAACTTCCAAAGCCAGCACCGCTGCCCGGTGCCCGGTGCCCCGGCAGAGGGCTGTGGGTGCGGGCGCCAGTGGAGGAGCCCAGGGCCAGGCAGAAGGGAGGCCAGCGACCGGAGAGGCCAGAGGGAAGGCCGAGGAGGCTGCACGTTCTCTGGGCAGGGGCGACCCACACAACGGTCCTACGGTCAGCTGGTCTGCCCGCAGGGAGCACCCTGCAGCGGAGGAAGCAGCCCCAGGGAGTGTGTCCCCGGCTCCTGGGGCACACGGGAGAGGCTTTTAGAGGTGAGGCTGGGCTCCTTCCTCCGGGGGAGCCGAGTGCCTGTCCCCACGCGGGTCTCATGCTGGGCCCGGCCCGGGAACACAGGCGGTGCCACAGCTGGAACAGTGCTGCGAGGCACGGATGCTCAGAAGAGCAGAGCGGAGCATGAGAGAGGCAGGCAGAGATCGACCCCGGCCACAGGGGACAGGGCACGCGTGAGGCTTTAACATGGAAAGGCTTCACCCTCGGAGGACAGTCACAGGAGCAGGGCCGCACACGCTGAGGCCGGCACGGATCGCCACGGGAACAGAGCGCACGGAGCCGGCAGGGCCACGCCCGCGGACAGCGGCTACGGAAAGGGCCTGCAGAGCCGGGAGAGCCAGGGCTTGTCAGGGCAGGGACGGCGGGGACCACTGGAAACTGCGCCTCCGCTGTGCACCCGATGGAAACTAACTTCCGGGAGATCACAGACCCACAGGGAAGGCGGGCACTGCAGCGTCCAGATGAAAACACAGGCCCGGCCATGACCTCGGGGTCTTGGTGAGACACAAAACCACTCGCCACAGAGGGGAGAAAACTCATCAAAACACCAGCGCAGCCAGAGCAGCGTCAGCTGTGGGCCCGGTGTGGGAGGAGGGCGGGGATGCCCTGTACCCAGCGGGGTGGTGACGTGGGGGTGGACATACAGGGGACGTTTTCTCCCATCTTGCATTTTACTATATATAAATACATCTCAATAATAAACACATACTATAAAGAAAATAAAAAACAAAACAAGCCACTAGGATGGGAGGAACTATGTCAACCCAGAATTGATATCCTGAATATAAAAAAAAGTCCTCAATTAAATACAGGCAACAAAACTGAACACCTTTTTCATGACACAGGAAACGCAAATGGCCAATAAACACATTGCTAATTAGAGAAATTAAAATCACCATCACAACAGCAACACATGCTCATCCAACAGGCAAAACCTCCGCAAGCCTGACCGCGCCAC
Organism: Pipistrellus nathusii; assembly: GCA_963693515.1. NCBI lineage: Eukaryota > Metazoa > Chordata > Mammalia > Chiroptera > Vespertilionidae > Pipistrellus > Pipistrellus nathusii. The sequence continues at coordinate 188,952,397 of OY882860.1, read as the reverse complement.
ATGGGGCCAGAATGTGAGCGCAGGGCACTCTGGGCCCCGCTGGAGGGGCACCAACGGGCACAGCGGACTCTGGGGGAGTTTGGCATCATCGGGAAGAAAGCTGGAGCTACGCCAGCCGCACAAGGTCCACGCCCAGGAGATGCACGCTCACGCCCAGGACACGCACGCTCACGCCCAGGACACGCACGCAGAAGTGGTCTCGGCAGCACGAACCCCAATGGCCCCGAAGCAGGCATAAGCCGAGTGTCCGCCCGCAGCTGAAGGAACAAGTGCGAAATCCTCTCGCCACGAACACGTAACCGAATGCAATCATGGTTCTGAAGCCCAATGACAAAAGGGAAGCGGTGACGCCGTTCACACGTTGAAACACGGGCCTCCCGCAGCACGGCAGGTGCGGGCTAACAGGCAGGGCGGGCTGGGCCGGCCGGGTTTCGGAGTGGCTGGACGGGCAGGGCCCTGACCTGGGTAGTGGCTCCTTTGTGATTCTTACAAACAGTGCACACACACCCTTCGCTTTCTGGTGTGCGTATGGTGTTTCACAGTAAATCGCTGTGAGGGACTGGGTGATGAGGGAGAGAGGGAGACCTGAAGGGTGGGCCAAACGCAGTGCCTGGCCCCAAGCTGAGAACGCTACCGACACCAGGGGCCCGGGGCCCGGGGCTCAGAGACTGCGGCCCTGCGGCCCATCCACCGCCAGCACAGGGTTTCTGCTCTTTTAAAAAACCTGCAGAGAACACAGCACTCCCCGCAGAGGAGGATCTCAGAACACAGCAGCTAAGAGTTACTAACGTGCTGAAAGGGTCTGGACGCAGAGGTTTTGACCAGGCCCTGGCTGGCATGGCTAAATCTGGCCAACGTCATTTTAGGCAAAAACACTGACATTAGTCAGGGTCGCCCGGAACATGTCTCTCTGTGCCAGGCTCCAGCGAGCCGGCCTCTCAATGTCTTACAAAATACAGATCCCGTGGAATGGTATTTGAAGAGACAATACAAAAGAGCGAACACAGCCGGGAGGCACCAGGCTTTTTAATAAAGCAGAGGCAGAGAGAGAAACTGGCAAATAAGCAGCTTTGTAAGGAAATACATCTCAATAATGCCGAGCCACACCTGTCCTGGCTGCTGGGTGAGGGGCCGACGGCCACGCTGCATGCAGACCGAGCTGGCGAGGGCAGACAGGGCCGCCCGCACGCTCACCGCGCACAAACCGCTACGCTCAGCTCTAGCTTTAGACATGACAGCGGGAAGCACAGAACTGAAAGCCACGTGGCCACAATTGCAAGCATTCCACTCTGTGTCATTTTAAAACAGCCCGACTTCCACCCAAACACCTGGACAAGAGACACTCCCTGTGTGAAGGCCTCACGCGTCACATCACATCTGATCCTCCCATGTCGGCTCAAGCCCCGGAGGAGTTGTTCATCCTAAAATTCCTACGTTCGCCAAGACAAGGCGCTAACGCCGGAACTCCCACACGCACAGGGCACGGGGAATCTAACTCCCTCGGGAAAGACTGCTCGCCCTGGCCAGACAGCACCGTGCGGGGCACGCCCTCTGATGGGCACATACCTGGGGGTGGGCCTGCTGGCTGCCGGGGCAGGTGCCAGGACGTGGCATGCTCAGGCCCCTCTGGGCCCACTGGTGCCGCTGCACCTCCGATCCTGCTGCAGCCGGCTCTCGCGCCGTGACCGGCACTGCCTGGCCTCTGTGCCGCCTGCCCGTGTGCCTTCCGGCCACTCTCACCATAAGCCGAGCCGTCTCTGCCTGGCTGTGGGCAGGAGTCTTTACCCGCTATGGCTCTGAGGCCTGCCAGCTTCCGCAATGCAATTACCTTCTCATAGGTTTTTCTCTCACGGTTAGTGCTTCTCCGTTACAATTCTCCCATTGTTTTAAAAGTCTTCAGCCCTGTTCTTCTGACTCCTCACATAAGCTTTTTGGTGTTCCCCTTCACATTGAGGTCTAGGATTGGTCCTGAATTAACGTTTGTGAAAGGATTGAGGTATGGGTGATGAGTCTTTTCCATTAAGGATTTTTAAAAAATCCTTACCCGAGGATATGTGTTTTTTTGTTTTGTTTTTTTATTTTTTACAGAGAGAAAGGGAGAGAGATAGAGAGCTAGAAACGTCGATGAGAGAGAAACATCGACCAGCCACCTCCTGCACACCCCCCACTGGGGATGTGCCTGCAACCCAGGTACATGCCCTTGACCGAAATTGAACCCGAGACCTTTCAGTCCGCAGACCGACGCTCTACCACTGAGCCAAACCGGTTTCAGTCCGAGGATATGTTTTTATTGATTTTAGAGTAAGAGGAAGGGAGAGAAACATCAACTGGTCACTTCCCATACGCGCCCCAACTGGGGATCAAACCCCCAACCTGGACATGTGCCCTGACTGGGGATCGAACCCACCAACTTTGGGTGTATGGGATGATGTTCCAGCCACTGAGCCACCCGGCCAGGCCCAGCATACACTTTTAACTAGTCTCACACTATTGATGGGAAAAACCTGTCCTTTCCTCGCCAAACCACACTGGCACCCATTTGTGTTGCTGTGCACCTGTGTGCGGGCTCACCGTTCTGTTCTGTGACATCACCACCACCATCATCATCACCATGGGAGCTTTCACACTGACTCGGCACCACCAAGAGGGGCATTTACACCTCTCTCTGAGGGAGCAAGAGTTACAATAGGGTCTCAGTACAACAAGATCTATTTGTTGAGAAACTACACGGTGGGACAGAGGCTAGAGCTCAGAGGGCTCAGCGAGGTGCTCAGACTATGAGAAGTGGCAGAACCAGGTCTGTCTGCTCCTGAGATGATGCTGTGGACACCATGCTATCTAACTCTGGAGAAAGAGAGTCTGCTTATTATTCCCACAAACCGTTCCATTGCTGTCTGCAATACGAACAACAACAACAAAAACGTAAAAAAAAAAAAAAAAAAAAAAAGGAAGGAAGGAAAAAGAAGAAAGAAAATAACAGAAAAAAAACAAAACCCTGTTTTGGACTCTCCTTCTGTCCCTGTCCCCTCCCCCTCCGATAAAAACAACATAAAAAAAGCCACATCAAGGATGCTGATCAAAACAGATCGAAAAAAGAAGGAAAGGAAAACAATTCAAATAAAGCTCAGCTGTTTCTGTTTGGAAACAACAACAAAAGTCCCCTCGCCACAAACCTGACCAACAGGACGGCCTCCGCGGCCGGAGCTGGAACTTTCCGATGGCATCCGCCTGTGTCATTACTGGGACCCACAGCGCCGGGAGCGAACAGCTGGCCGCTGGCTCGTGGCGCGAAGCAGGAGCCCTGGGCTCTCACCCGCCGGCCACCCTGGGGACGATGTCTTCCCGACACTGGGAATCCCTCAGCCTCGAACTGCCCCGCCGGGGTCAGTGCCTCCCAGCCGGTCGCCAGCGAGACAACCTCTCTGACATGCAGCCTGGAGTCCCCGGTCCCCGCGGGTGGACCAGTCAGCCCTGTGGGGGGGCCAGAGGCCGCACAAGCCCTCCCCTCCCAGCGAGGAGGCTGATGGGATGGCCGATGACCCGGATGACCCGAGAAGGGAGGTACTGTTATTAACTGGTATCAACACCAGAACTGCTCCGAGTCTAAGCACACCCAAACATCTATTGCCTTTTAACATAAACGATTGAAATTAAAATTCACTAAGAGCTTGCCTGTTGTTAATCATCTAAAGAGGTTAAACCAAACAAATCTGAAAAAGTATCATTGCCAAGCCGTGCTTAATGAAGTGACAACAGAAACAACTCTTGGGAGAAACTTCTTTTGGCAAAACACACACATGCACACGTCACCATGCCGCTATGCCATGTCCATTCCTCCTTTTACCGCCAGAAACAGCGTGGCGAGGGCTCCCAGGCTTCCGGCCGTGGCCCCTGGACCATGGAAGTGTCCCCGCTGGCCAGGACAGGTGGCTGGGCGGAGGGAGGAAGTCTCACCGGACGTGTGAGCTTGGGACGTTGGTAAGACACAGGCCCAATGGTAGCGGGGAGCTGGGTACACGCCTGACACTCAGTAGCGAAGCCTGTCTGGAGGTTACATTCAAGTGACACTATGAAAGCCAGGAGAATGCTCAGAGCACCGTCTCCCCATCGCCAGGTTCCCACGGCTCCAGCCACGGTCACTTCCTGCCCGGATGATGGCACAGCCCCTGCAGTTCTGTCACTCCTCGGCCCAGAAGCGCCCGCACCTCCAGGGGCTGGGGCCGTGAGGCCAGCGGCTAGGAAGCAGCACACGGCACACACCTAGCTCAAACCCACCTGACCGTTAGGGCGAGTGGCCGGGGCTCGCAGTGCAGTGCTCGTCTGCGAAGGGCAGGTGAGACAGGGAGTAAGGAGGGGAAGCGTGCAAATGCTCAGCAGGGCCCGCTGAGGTTCCTGAAGGAGCTGAGGGAGGAGGGAGGGAGGAGGGAGGAGGGAGGAGGGATGGAGGATCTGCGCAGCCGGGCGGAGACCTGCGCAGGAGCCCCGGGAGCTGGCGTGCTGTGGGCAATAGCCTCCCGCCAGCGGGTCTTGGCTGAAGCTCCAGGCCATGAGACGAAGCTGCTCACGAGAAGGGCGGTCTGGGCCAGAGGAGTGAGCCTGGCAAAGTGCTTCTCTGTCAGAAGCCGCTTCCCTGCGCCTGCTCGTTGCCTGCTCCCTGGCGGACAGCGGCCCTCCCCTCCCGGCCTGGAGCGAGCCGAGCGGGAGCTCTGCAGTGAGCGTGGCCGGAGCCCCAGTCCCTGCTCGTCGCTCGACGGAGCCAGCTGCTCGCCCCGAGCGAGAGGCCCTGGGCCTGTCTCCCTGCGGAGCGATGGCTAATCAGACAAACGACAGTTCTTTAGCACAAGCAAGCATTTTTCGTCCACTTACTATGAAACATGTGATTTCCATCAGCTCCTTTTCTGTTCTTTTTTTAAATATATTTTTACTGATGTCAGAGAGGGAAGGAGAGGGAGAGAATCCATGATGAGAGAGAATCATGGATCGGGCTGCCTCCTGCATACCCCCTACTAGGGATGGAGTCCACAACCTGGGCATGTGCCCTTGAACGGAATTGAACCCGGGACCCTTTAATCCACAGGCCCATGCTGTATCCACTGAGCCAAACCAGCTAGGGGTCCTTTTTTATTCTTGACAGAAACCACTGTGCGCGGTTTTACTTTAAATTTAAAATGCCTTCCCCCCATCTCCTCCATCCTCGGACAGCCCCTCACTGTCCCCTGGGGTTCCACTCTCCAGTCCCCCCAGCAGCCCGTCTGCCCTCCCCCCGCTGTCAGTGCCAGGCCGTGCAGAGAAGGGCCAGGACGGGGCTGCGTGCGGCTCTCACCAGGAAAGCTCCAGAAATTGGTTTCTCTCTCAAACCGAAACAGCGGCACGGGTCTGGGGTTCCTCACTGCACCAGACCTGCTTCCTATAGCGCCGCTCCTTGGGGACACGAGTGCCAGACACCCCGGAACACACCTGGACTAGAGGTGAGGACAAGAGCCAGGCCGCAGTGCGGTCACAGAGGGCCGCAGGACAGGACTTGCCAAAACGAGAGCTCGGTGCCACCGCGGCGTCTCCCTGTGACTCCCGGCCGCCACCTGCACGGGCTGCCCAGGCCCAGGCCAGCCGCCGAGAAGGGCTTCCTTCTCAGGAAAAGCCAGCGGGCGAGCAGGCAGCTCCTCAGCCAAGGAGCGGCAGGGCGGGCGGGCGGGCGGGCACACCGAGGCGCGGGCTGCGGCCTGCGCGGGGCTCCCACGCAAGGATACAGGGGTTGCTGTCGTCCGGGCGGCAGCTGTCCAGGATCAGGGGGATGGCGTCCAGCTCGTTGACCTGCAGAGAGGAGAGCACAGAGTTACACACGGAGTTACACCTGCAGCAGCCGGAGCGCCGGGTCACGGGATCTGTCTGTCCGTTTTCTTTCCCTGCTCGTCGCTCTGCTGTCTGCAGGGAGCACGTGAACAAAGTGGAACTCTTCCTTCCCCTCCTCAGAAACGCGGGGGCCTGGGAGCCCGCAAACAGGAGGAGAGCAGATCAGGACGACGCCAGCGGGGCCTGAGGTCACGCGGTTCACTAGCCGAGCGAGCGCGGCCCTTTCCTAGGTTCGGAGCAGGAAAAGCTTCTCGAACTGGATTCAAAAGCCAGAAGCCGCAGCAACAAGTTTGACTGGGTTTTTTAAGAGGGCAAATGGAAACTGGAAAAATGATTCGTAAGCTATCATAGGCAAAGGTTTACTATTTTAATACATAAAGAACTTCTAAAAATTGAGAAAAGACCAACAATCCAAAAGAAAAATGGATGAAATACATGAACAGAAACGACCCTGAGGAAAAAAAGAAAAGAAAAACAGGCGGACCATAAAGATACCAGAATATGCTCAGCTGCCGTCAGAGGAAGGCATGCTCCTGCCCAGGCCCAGCTGCTGTGACACCAACTGTGGGAGGGACAGGGACAGGGCCAGGGCCAGGCACCCGGAGGGGCCCGGGAGACAGCACAACGTATGTTTTATTGGGACTATAATCCTCATACCAGAAAAGGCACCTTTTAATCCAGGGGACTTAGTATGTTCACCAAGCGTGTCGCCGTCACCTCTCTCTAGCTTTCCCATCCACACCCACAGCAGCCATCTCTCCCCCTCCAGTCCGTCTTCAGATGTGCAGGACCTGGAGGATTCACGCCATCGGAACCACAGCGCGTGGCCTCCTGAGTCCCTGCCACTGAGCACAGCATCTGAGTCCTCGGGAGGTGGCGGGCGGAGTGCTCCGTCCCGGGATGGCTGAACCACATGCCCCTGGTGCTGTGGCTGCACCACATCCTGGCGACGGGCACTGAGCTGTTTCCACCACCTGGGTGTGACGGTGTTGGTGAACGCCCGGTACGTGGTCCTGAGCGGACAGGCGCGCTTCCTTCCCCTGGCGATGTAGCTGGCAGCAGCAGCATCGCTAGGTTTTTAGGAAGCTCTGCAGGAAACATTCTGAGGACCTGCCAGACTCTTCCCAAGTGGCTGCCCGTGCCCACCCCCCTCCTCGGGAACAGCTGCTGTGGCCTGTCTGCCGGGGTAGCCGGCCTGGGAGTGAGGTGGATGTCACTGCGGTCCATGTGCACGTCCCTGATGGCTACTCACCAGGTGGGAGTGCCGGCCATCGGGCAATGACCAGTACCGTGGAGACGCCTCAGCCGCCGCAGCCCTGCTGGCCAATAAGCTAGGGAGAGATACAGAGGACGCCAGGGAGCTGGGCAGCGCACGGAGGTCACTGCGTCTGCGAAGGGGTGGCTGGTCATGAGAGCATGCGAGAGAGCAGGTGCAGGGAGGGAAGTGCGAAGCTCCGCTGTCACCTGGAGGCACAATAAGCACGTGTTCTTGCATCCAAACACCACAGCGGCTAAGCGAAAGCAGGGTACCCAGCGCGGAGGAGAGGACGGAAGACACAGATGGAGGCAGCCTCTGTGGGTGCCCTGCGTGTGCACTTCTGGCTTTGGAATCCTGGGTGTGTTTTACATAGTTTTTAAAAATCAAACTTCCAGCTAGAAAAACAAGTTAATCTGACGACATATGAAAGGAAGAAAACTTGCTTCACAGGATTAGGCTGGTACTGACTTCACATCTCAGTGAGATGCGCCCTGAGCTCACGGACCCCACGGGACCTTCCATGCACTCGGCCTCTGAGCAGGCCGCGGCGGCACTGCTGTCTGGATCGTTTTTTATTTTTTAAATTTTAAATAAATCTTTATTGTTCATATTATTACAAATGTTCCTCACTTTCCCCCCCCTCCTTTACTCCCCTCCACCAGGTTCCCACGCCACCCTCTGCCCTTTCCCCACCCCCCATTGTCCTCATCCATAGGTGCACAGTTTATGTTCAGTCTATTTCTGCACCCCCCCACTCCCCTTTCCCCCCGAGAATCGTCAGTCCACTCCCCTTCCATACCTCTGATTCTATTATATTCACCAGTTAATATTGTTCATCAGATTTTTTAATTCCCTTGGTTTTTAGATTCACTTGTTGATAGTTACGTATTTGTTCTTAATTTTTATCTTTATTTTCTTCTTCTTCTTAAAGAACCCCCTTCAGCAATTCATTTAATTCTGGTTTGGTGGTGATGAACTCTTTTAGCTTTTTTTTATTTGTGAAGCTCTTTATCTGGCCTTCGATTCTGAGTGATAGCTTTGCTGGGTAGAGTATTTTTGGCCGTAGGTTCTTGCTATTCATCACCTTGAATATTTCTTGCCATTCTCGTCTGGCCTGCATGATTTCTGTTGAGAAATCAGCTGACAATCATATGGGTGCTCCTTTATAGGTCACTACCTGCTTTGCTCTTGCTGCTTTTAATATTCTCTGTCTTTTGCTCTGGGAATTTTAATTATGATTTGTATTGGTGTGGTCCTCTTTGGATTCCTCTTGTTTGGGGTTCTGTGCGCTTCCTGGACTTGTAAGTCTAATTCTTTCACCAGGTGGGGGAAGCTTTCTGTCACTATTTCTTCCAATATGTTTTCGATATCTTGCTCTCTCTCTTCTTCTGGGACCCCCATAATTCTGATGTTGGTTTGCTTGAAGTTGTCCCAGAGGTTTCTTACATTATTTTCAACTTTCTGGATTCTCTTTTCTTCTTGCTTCTGCGGAGGAGTGTCTTCTGGGTCTTTATGTTCCAAATCTTTGACTTTTTTTTTTTTAAATTATTATCTGTGTACATATTTTACCATTGGCCTCCCCTCTCCACCCACCAAATCTTTGACTTGATTCTTGTGATATTCCATTCTGTTTTTAGGACTCTATAATATTTCTTATTTCAGACACTGTATTCTTTTATTTTTTTATTTTATTGATTTTTTACAGAGAGGAAGAGAGGGATAGAGAGTTAGAAACATCAATGAGAATCATCGATCAGCCGCCTCCTGCACACCTTCTACCGGGGATGTGCCCGCAACCAATGTATATGCCCCTGACTAGAATCGAACCTGGGACCTTTCAGTCCGCAGGCCGATGCTCTATCCACTGAGCCAAACCGGTTTTGGCCAGACACTGTATTCTTTATTTCTAGTTGATCCCTTTTTATTTCTAGTTGATCCCTTTTCATATCCTCAGAAGTCTCGCTTATTTTATCAGCCTTTTGTAGGAAATTCTTAAAAAAAAACTTATAAGTGTGGTTTTAAACTCTATATCCAGTTGTCTGTTGTCCTCCATTTCTTTCGTTTGTGATTGTTTCCTTGTCTCCGTATTTTCGCAGCTTCCCTGAGTTGGTAGGGTGGCTTTGTGTGCTAAGGTATCCTATATGGTTCAATGGGTCAGCCACCCAGTTACCTGAAATGGACGCTCTTGGTGCACCCCTTTGTGGACTGTGTATAGCCTTATTGTAATCTTGATTGTTGTTGGTATCGCTGGGAGGAACTGACCTCCAGGCCAATCGGTTGTGAGGATCAGCTGTGTCTATGCCAGGAGACAGCCTTATTCGACTAGACTTGCAAAATTGCAAAAGCCTCTGTGCTCAGCTTGGATGGGGCAGAGTTTCAGGGTGGAGCCTACAACCTTGGCTTCCTGTCAGCCCCGCCTTATGAGTTCCTGAGTCTCATGTTCCTCAGTGTCCTTCGGTACTTGCTGCAAGCACCTCTGAAAGATGCTCTCGAGTTTCACACACTACCAGACAGTCTAGGCTCTCCCCCAATGAGCCCGGAACTAGGGTTCAATGCAGTTGGAAGTGGGGTTGGAAGTAGGATTCAGTGCAGCCCGGAGCTTTTGTCTCCTTCCCGCTAGGGCAATCCAGTGGCACAGTCTACAGTCCATCCTCTGTGCGCAATGTGTGCAACTCGGGGGCTCTGCCTTTCGCCATTCCCTGAGTTTCCGCCTTACAGCCTAGAATCCCTCTGTATGAGCCTGGGTCCCCAGGGTCTCGCCCAGAACTGGGATTCAGTGCAGTCGGAACTGGGGCTCAGCACAGTCCGGAGCTTTATCTCCTTCCCGCTAGGGAATGCCAGCCAGGCACTCAGCCACCCCTCCTCTCCGGCTCCGTCCTCTCCCCACGTGCGCTCCGTGTCTCCGTACCTTGGGCTTTTCCAGCTCCTCTGATTTTCCTTCTGGTTTTCTCTTTCCTTCTAGTTGTAGAATTTCCAGTCAGTCAACTTTCCTCTAGTTCTGGAAATGTCCATTTTGTATATTAGTTGTATTTTTTTGAAATTGTTGTATGAGGCTGCAGTTAGGTGTTTACCTATGCCGCCATCTTGGTTTCTCTCTGGACCGTTATTTCTATGTTCAGGCTAAAGCAGCGGGCAATTCATCATTAGGAACCAAGCTTTTCAGCATAGAAAAGTTAATTTTACATTTCAATTAGAAACGGTTAGCATGTATTCATGAGACATTTTTTTTTCTCCCTAAAAGCATTTGCTCCCGAGCTGTCACTCCCCTCTGAAAGGCCCAGAAGCCGACAAGCACCAGCTGCACGGTCACAGAGCCCTTGTCCCGGAGGCCAGCTCTCCAGGGCCTGTGCGCAACCTGCCGGCGGGTCCGCCGGAGCACCGAGGGGACACACCACTTCCTGCCGCTCCTGGAGCACCGAGGCGGGGGGGGGGGGGGGGGGGGGGGACAAAGGTCTGCAACAGGCACTGCGGGTGCTCGGGATGACAACCCGGGCATCCCTGGCTCCACGCACAGACCGGAAGTGAGCCTCCCTGACGAGCGCTTCCGGGCCACGTACCAGTGAGAGTCACTGGACCCCTCAGACTTAGTTTTCTCATCTGTAAAATGGAGACGACAGGGCCATTCCAAGGGTGACTGCGTACAGCTGGCACACAGGGACTTCCCGTGGTGGCATGGGAGTGATGGTGACAGTCGGCAGCGTCCTGCTGCTCACTGCAAGCAATCAGTGGCCACAGCAAAGAGGGAGCGATGGCCCCTGGACGCCGAGAAACTGCAGGGAGACTGGCCACAGCCCAGGACACAATCCTCCTGGGAACGAGACAAAAACGTAGATTCCTTTAAAAAACCAGGTTTCTTTTTTGGGGGGTAAGAATCCAGGACCTTTATTCAAGGCAGGAGAAGCATCTCATTTTCCTGGGAGAAAGAATTCTCAGATATACTAAATGGGCAAGATGTTCTCTGAAGGAAGTAAAATCACCGCTGAAAACCGAAGCAGAAGCAGAAATAAGTGATGGTCACCCCAGGCGCAGTGGGACTGGATATGCTTCCCTAGATAAAGACTTGTCATTCACACCAATGCATTAGGAAACGAGACAAATAAGTTCTCATAGAAATTCATTTAATGTTAAGTGACCTATGACAAGCAGGTCACTTAAGAATGATACAGGGCAGCCCTAGCTGGTGTGGTTCAGTGGATAGTGTTGGCCTGCAGATTGAAGGTTCCTCCTGGGTTCGATTCTGGTCAAGGGCACATGCCAGGGTTGTGAGCTGGATCCCCAGTGGAGGGCGTGCAAGAGGCAGCCAATCAAAGATTGTCTCTCATCATCGATGTTTCTATCTCCCTCTCTATCTCTCTTCTTCTCTGACATCATTTAAAAAAAAAAAAAAGAACAACACAGGACAAGGCCATGCAGAGGGCAGGGCAGAGCGGAACCCTCGGGAGTGAGGGGCGGCTCGGTGACTGCAGCTCACGCTCACTGCTGTGCGGAGCTCGTGGGGGGCAGGGGAACAATTAGGGCAGTAACACGTTCCTCCTGTTCGCACTTCATAAAACACGTTGTTTTTTCACGCTGTGTGTTGTGAACGGGCACCAGCCCAGGGTGAGTCATGGCGCAGCTCCGGTGAGAAGCGAGCTCAGCCAGGCCTCCCAGCGAGCACCCGGCCAGACAGCCACCGCCGCACAACGCACACGCACCCAGGCAGGTGTGCCCAGCCGCCGACTGGTCCCTAACCATTCTCCTACCCTGGCCAGCAGCCTCAGAGCGCGCCCCCTCCCACCTCTGAGCTCCTGGGCCATGGGAGGGTGGAAAGAAAACAGCCTTATTGTCCAGGCTGTTCTCTGGCCGAATGGAAACCAAAGGAAAACCAAACCCGAAAAGGCGCCGGCCCTGCGGCCCCACCCCGCCCCGCGCACTCGGGACACACGGGACGGAGCCTGACCTGTCGGGTCCAGGCCTGACACCGCGCCTCCAGCAGCACAGAGGGCCCGGCGTCGTGCTGACGGCGTCCACGGTGGCGGCAGGGCAGGCATCTTGGGGACGAGGCGTCCTCGGACATGGCCATGCTGGGCGCTGCCGCACCCTCGGGGCATCACCCTGCCTCCTCTGCGCCTGCCCGGTGCCTGCTGATGCGGAGCTGTGTTCAGGGCGCGGCCACCTCACCTTTGGCAAAGTGCTCCCCACGCATTCCACCCACGGCCACTCTGAGCAGCGATTCCTCAGATAACGGGGCGCATGTCCCTGGGCCTTAATTTTTGTTTTCTCAACAGTGTTTTCTAAGACGCTAACTTCCCATGTGGGCGGAGAAGTTTTCCAGTTTGACCACGCGCAGCGCTCGGTGCAGCCGACGGGGTCTGAGGCCTCTCTGCGCTGGCGCCAGGACCCAGCGGGGGAAGTGCCTTTCCCCTCTCCGCTTGCTGTCCGTGTTCACTGTGAAGGTCAAACTGTCAAATGCCTTCGCTACTCACTGAGCTCATCCTCTCTCCATCCCCCCTGCTTCCGTTAACGCTCACTGGTGTGTGATTTTGTGATGTGGACTCAACAGCGCCCTTGTTATTAGCAACGCACTTCACTTTATATAGGACACATCAGTTAATAGTTTGAAAAAATAGTTTTCGTTCATGATTCTGTTGACGTTGATGTTTCTGTAGCTTGGTTTTCCTTGTGAAGCTTTGCCTGGATGATTACAGACAAATGCACCGCTGGCTTCAAAAACTGGGTTGGGAGGTATTCCCTCCTCCCTTGTTTCTTAAAGAGAAACGCTGGCACGTTTTCCTTCTCAGGTGATTCAGAGACTCGCCACCGAAGCAAGGCGCGCCCGGAGATTTGGTGGTGGGAGCTTTTAATTACAAACCCATTTTCTAAAACGTTGGCTACGGAGATTTCCTCTTTACTCTTGATTTGATGCCAACGCTGTGATGTGAGGACTCACCGGAGACCACTTCCTACGCCGTGCACGGCTGCCAGCTGCACACGCCGCTGGCATCTGGGCACCTGCGCCCTCGTGCATTTATTCTACACCCATGTAAACCTCAACATACACGCCTGTCAGGAATGCATCAAAGAGCCAATCATATTTTAAATAACCAAAAAGTGAGGGGGGAGGTGTTTTATTTTTACCCACATATTTGATTTCTTCGTTTAAATCAGATTCACCCGGTTCGTCCTTGGACGTTATTACAGCACAGTTCTGCTGGCACATTCTCTTTCCCTCAGACGCCTGGGAATCTCTTTATTCTGCCCTCAGCAAAGGACGGGTAGGGAGGGCAGGAGTGACACGCCCAGAAGGGAGAAGCCAAGGGCGCGGAGGTTAAGAGTTTGTGCAGTAAATGCAAGAAGGCGTCCATGTTTCAGTCCAGTGCCACCAGAGCTCAGCTGTGAGCAGGCCTCCAACAGCCAGGAGGAAAGAGAGGCCAAGGAGAGTGAGCCCCACTGCCGCAGCCACCACCTGCCGCAGGTGCACCGCAGGCCCCGGAAGCCGGCGCCAACACCCTCCCCGGCGCCAGGCCGCAGCGGCCTGCTGTGGGGACGTGCGAGCAGGCCGCCAGCAGAAGCCCTGGGACAGCTTGGTCCCTGACTGGGGGACAGGCTTACACCAGCCCGTGCCCCACTCACTGATTTAGGAGGCGAGGCACATCAGTGACCTGTCCTGGGCTCCTGAACCCCGACGGGCCGCAGCGGCTCCGAGGACCAGCCGAGCAGGCCCAGGTGCGATGGAGCAGAATGAAGGTCGAGAGGGCAATTTCTTCGAGTTTCAGCTCACACGGGCAGAGCACTTGACTTTAATTTAAAATGAAATGTCATCCTTGGATTTTAGTATTTCCCTGGGAATTTGATTAATGAGATAGAATTAATATTCAAATATAGGGTATCTCTTGTGGGCGTTTTATTACTACAGTGAATTTAGGCCTTTCACTGCAGTATCTTAATATGGAATGAATCCTGCCTCGAGGTCAAAGTGATTTGGGGGTTAATTTGATTCATGTATTTGTCTAACCCACTTAGGAGTTCCCGGGGGCTGCAGTGGCCCAGGAGGAAGGAAGAGCGTGGCTGCCGGGGAGGGTGGCTCCTGGAGGCGGGAGCTCCTCTCCCCGCACAGAAAGGATGCGGAGGCAGAAGCTGTGGATGGAGCTGAGGAACACACTGCTCCTTGGTCCAGGGGTGCCTTGGTCCCAGCTCATGGACCTTGGGATGATGGTCCAGGCACATACACGCATGTGCATGTATGTACTGTAAAAGCTCCATAGGTGGCCCAGGAGGATAGAATATAGCCTTGAAGTCAGGAAAATAATTTCTATCTTTTCCAAAGTGTAAAATGAGCCTCAAGGCTTTATGCAGGGGAATGAAATCATCAGCCTGGACCTTTAAGATGCTGCCCTGCTGCCCAGTAAAGAGGCTGGAGGAGGGGCTGTGGCAGCGAGACCTGCAAGGCGGCACCACGGTCAGAGCTGAGTGGTGGCACGGGCCAGGCCCGCGGGTGCTGCGGGGCGGAGGAAGCAGGCGGCGTCAGATGCGGTTAAGATACATCAGGAGGAACTGGCTTCAATGGACAGACACTGGGCGGTGGGGCTTGCCCGGGGTGGGAATGGCTGGGGGTGTGGGGGGGACAAATGGGGAGAAAGGAGACTGATATAAAACTTTAGAAAATAAAACAACAAAAAACACACACCGAGTTCCCGCTCAGCCCCATGTTACGGTCCTGGCACAGCTGCTTCCTCCAGCTCAGCTTCCGGCCAGGAGCTGCTGGAGGCTCGGTCTGCTCAGGCCTCCCCATCAAATTCACTGCAAACACCTTTTACAGCACCTGTCTCCCCGAGCTGTGACACACTCTCCTCTCTCCAAAACAAAGAAAATTAGCACCTGTCCTAGAGCACTAGTTAAGTATACAATTTTACCTATATGTTCCCAAAAATTCTAGGTTAGCACTGCCTAGGTGGGATTCAGGAATCTGTAGTTTAACAACTCCACCAGGTGATTCCCACGAGAGAGGCTTGGGAAACACTGCAGAGGAGCCAGGTCCCGAGACCTCCCGCACCCAGGCTGGGGCTCCCGCGGACCTGACACCTTTCTTTTGAGGCGAAGCACCCCCCCAACCCCGAAGTAGGGACAGCTCTACCATGCACACCTTGTCTCTCTCCTCAGACCGAATATCTCTCTCACTCACACACACACACACACACACACACACACACACACACATTTTCAAAGTCTGGTATCATTGCCAAATGTCCGCTATCGCATATCTTTCCATATAATAAAAATTCTTTGAAAAAGTCGGGTTTTTTTAATGGCATACACCATTCTATTCCAAGCCACTGTAATTATTTCACCTTCACCTTCTCAGGACATTTGAATCCCTTCTAAATTTCAGCCAACAATATAATGAATATCCTTACCAAACTTTCCCCTCCATCGCTGATGGTTTACTTTGGAGAAATTCCCAGAAGCACCACCAGGTGAAAACTCTTAACAATTCGCCCGCCACACGTGCCAGGCTGCCCCAAAGGGCCTCTTCCAACTTCCTGCACCGCAGAGCCGCCCTGCCCTCCGCAGGCAGCAGCACGGGGTCTGGGGCCGCTCTGCCTTCTCTCTGGGAGCGGGCACTGCCCACCTGCCCCCGCAGTGGAGGTTTGGGGATCAGGCCCTCCGAGCTGCTCTCAGGAAGAGGGACCGGACTGCAGGCAGGAAAGCCTCGCCCAGTTTCCCGGTGACAGACTCACAGCACCTCGGGCCCCATGGTCACTGCAGGGACCAGTGAGAGCCTGCACAGCCCGCCTCGCTCAGGCGAGCCGAAGGACCGAGGAGCGTGAGGCTCCTCAGTAACCGGGTGGGAGCCGGAGCTGGACTGTGCGCGGAAACACAGGGGCTTCTCCAGAACAGCAGGGCGGGCCTCTGAGGCCCCCCAGGACAGGGACAGTGAGCATACAAATGTGTTCAGTCCAACCACCCATGGTCCTGGAGCGTCTGCACCTGAATTCGGTGCAATTTCCTCGTGACTTCTTCACCAGCAGATAAGATCTGTTTAAATAATGAGTGAAGCGAGATGGTTTTTAACAAAATGGTCTATTCTGCTCTCCAGACGGAAAGAAAGGTGTGTGTCCCTGTGAGGGGGAACTGCCTCCCACGGGAGAGGGGGGGCAAGTGGGTACCGCGGAATCACCTCGCTCGGAGCCACACCTGCTCCCCAGGCCCGGGGCGCAGCCAGGCCCGGTGGCCACCAGGTGCTCCCACTGGAATGTGAAGCATCCCCAGGAGCCGCGGGAGCTCAGAGGCGGCGGAGCGTGTCCCTAAGGGCGCCACACCCAGTGCAGCCCTGGCTCCCGCCCCAGCCTCCTCAGCTCTCACAGCCGCGAGCCCCGAGCGGCCGGCTCTCCTCTCGGCCACGGGAAGGCAGAGAGCCACTGGCCCGGCTGCAGGGCAGGAAGCGGGCACAGCGAGGGCCCTCCGAGAGGACGCTGCGCACACCTGGCTCTGGCCAGTGCTCAGTGAGGTGGCTGGTGTCAGCCCCGCCCTGCCCTCCCCTTCCAGGCCCACGGCACATCTGCTGCATTCTTCCTCAAAAACCTTGAAACTCGCTGAACCACAGCTGTCGTTTCTTTAAGACAGCTTATTTAAGCAAAATGAGAGAAGCTGACCAGTGACAGCGGAGCTAGATGAGACCTGTTTTTAAGCAGAAAATACGGATCCCAAAGTGCATTTATCGCGAATGCGCTCGTGTGCGGTGACTTGAAGCCTCCCGAGTCCCATGAGGCCAGACAGGATGCCGGGACCCCCGCACCCCGAGTCCGCAGGGAAACGAAGGTGCTCCCCCCGAAAGCGGCATCGGCACGTCTGCGCTCACGCAGAGCTCTGTGCAGACTCACAAAACACACGTCACATTTCCAGAGAGGCGCACATTTACCAAGGACATGATCCCGCCTGGACCCTCCTAAATCTCTAGTTCTCTGTTTTGCCAAATTTGGGACCGTTTTTTGGAAACATTTTCTGGCCGCATTCTTTCCTGCCTCCTCCGGGAGTCTGGTGACAGATCACCTATCCGAGCCCTAGTGTCCCAGGGCCCTGCCAATCTCCCCACTGTGCCTGCCAGCACGGCCAGGGTGAACCTGCGGGAAGAGGGTGGCGGTGAAGGATCAAATCAGACAGACAAGAGAGAAAAGCTGGGGCTTGGGAGGATGCTGCCCTGAGTAGAGAGACAGCGCCAGGGCCTGCGGCCCGAGTCTTTATTTTATAGCCAGATTCCAGGAGGCAGAGGAAGGGCGTGGGCAAGATGTTCACAATGTTCTCACGGGTTTCAGATCTACTCAATTCCATGCACCTGAGCTCTATCCAGCCCACATCACTCAGCCTCGTGGGCCCACAGGTTCAGACCCTGAGGTCAAGCCACAGCCTTTGGCTCCAACTGGCTGGGACTTGCACGTGGCTTTGCCACGAGGATCGTGCCCTTTCCTTAGCCCGAGGCTTGAACCTGTCCAATGCGGGGGCCGCCCTCCACTCCATGTGCCCGCTTTCTGTCTGAGGCTGGGTACTTCTCCCTCTGCCCACGCCCGCCGCCTCCTTCCCGTCCTCTCGCTGGGCTGCAGAGCCCGAGACAGATTTTAAATGTTAACTCGGTTACCACATTGTTCAGCCTAGAATGTCCGTGTGGCTTTCCTTTCCATCTTGTTTCTCTGCTGAGATCTCCCATTTGTTCCAAGTTTCAAAACTGCTCCCTGAAAGCGCCTGCCCGGCTCCCGCATTTGTGCCCCCGGTGCGGCGTGCGGACTGCCTCCCATCCGGGTGAGCTCCCGGGTCCTGGTCCCCCCCAATTTCTGACTGCACCCCGCATTCTGGGGGTGATGGCAGGAGGCTGGACCTTGTGCACCCTGTTGCTGCCACACGGGGTGACGGTCCGGGCCCTCCCCCAGCCGCTCTGACCCCCGAGGTGTGCGGCCGGCCGAGGAGCCCCTCACTGCGGGAAGCAGCAGTTGTACCCCCTCTTCCTCCCACAGGCGGCGCTCCGGCTTCCCACGCGCCTCCCTGACACTGTGCCGGGGAGGGCGGGCGCCTGGTTACAAAGGAGCGGATGCAGGTCCTGGCTCCCCACCCAGCGGGGTGAGGGGCGCCTCACTGTATTGAGGTGAGGGGTAGCCTACGCTCCCTTTGCCGATGTGGGGGTGTTTGTCTAAAACAGGGTGGGCACTGTCTACAGTCTGTCTTGCCAAGCTGCCTCTTAGTTCTTCACCAGCTTCTGATGCGTCTTCCTCCCACCCCCACTGTGTTCTGGGTCAATAGCTTCTGGAACATCAGCCAGAGGAACCTGCGCTCAGGCTGCCTCCGCCGGGCCCCCTCTCGGCCTCGCTGTCTGCTCTACAGCAGAGCTCAGGGCTGTGGTGCGTGCCCTCGGCAGTGGCGTCTATGCCACCTGGATCCGGAGCCCGAAGGGCCATTCTCAATGTGCTGTTTCCAAGACGCCACCGGACTTCCATCGGGAGGGAGAGGAGGAAGTCAGCGACGCAGGCTAGATCTCAGAAGGAAGACCAGATGCACTTGTGCAAACAATTACGACAGTTAATGTTCACTAGGCTCCCCCGCTGCCCACACGCCATGAGCCCGACTTACCCCTCCCGAGAGGCACTGAGGCAGGACTCCTGCTGCCCTGTTTTCCAGGGGCAGTGGGCTCAGGGCAGGGCAGGGTTTGGGCCTACATCACTGCCCAGACTCCTGACCTCCACATAGTGACGCTCTGCAGGCCCCACTGTCCAACAGGCAGAGGCAGCCTGGCCTCACGTGAGCGCTGCCGGCTTCAAACACGCCCTCAGCTCAGGCTCACGGCCACAGCTTCACGCAGAGCCTGCCCTTTACACACCCTCGCTTGCTGGAGTTTCATTAATTGGGAACCCTAGAGCCATTAAAAACAGGTAATATTGAGCCTAGTAATGTCATAGACAGGTAAGATTAACTACATTTTTAACGGCACTGACTCCTGATTGGTCCAACCACTGAGGTAAATTATACTTTTCTACTTCTTTCTCAGTCAGTGATTTTTCAAAAACATATTGCTAATAACTAAGTATTTTAAAAATGAAAGTTGTAGAAAAATGGCATGTTTTCATATAAAATACAAGTGATTTTTATTTTCAAAAGTATATGAATCTTATTTAATCTCTACCAGATCACAAGCTACAGTTCCAAGTCTTGGTTTTCCCACTGTGATTACGTGAGGCGGTCCGAAGGGTCACTTTCCACCCCGTATGCTTTGGGGTAGATGTTTCCCAAGCTGCGGCCCAGGGCAGGCGCTATAGGAAAAGGCGCCGCCCAAACCACAGGAGACCAGGGGCCCGCGTCACTGCCGGGCACAGGCGCGCACGCGCACAGCAAGCCCAGCCTCGCCCAGCTCTGGAGGTTTCCCTTTTCCACCTTAAACAAACAAACCACAAACTAGCCTCAGCCCTCTTCCTTCCAGCCCTTCTGTAGTCTCCTGACCGTGACCCTGGACCCCAGGCCGCAGGCTGGAGTGCCTGTGGCCCATCAACCATCCTCTGCTGCAGGCAGGTCAGGAGAGGCCGTGCTGAGCAGGGAGAGCAGGACGCTGACTCCTCGGCAGACCAGGGCCTGCCCTCCCGCGCTGGGCTCTGGACTGAGAGCATGGGTCCCACAGGTGCCCGTCCTTCCCCTTGCTCTGAGCCGGGCCCAGTGACACCATTTCCTTCATGGAGACCACACACGCTTCCACGAGCTGTTCTCTCAGGGCTAAGGCGCCACACAGTCCTCTCAGTTCTCCGGCTACTCAGTCCTCAGCCCAAACCTCAGGGCCAGTAACGGAGCCATACGGGTTCCAACCCAGCACTGAGGTTCCCCTCTGTCTGCACATGGAGCACAGTCCCCTCAGGATCGCTGTGGCCGTGCTCCCTGGGTTGTGCCCACAGGCACTCCTCCACGCCTCCTCGGAGCACTGCTGCCCCTCCGGAGCCCAGAACAGTGCCTGACCCACGACCGGCACATGCTATTCACTGGCTGGATGGGAAAATGACGTTTGTGGAGAAGAAATTATGGCACAAAGAGGTCCCGAATCATGATCAAGGCCACAGTTACCAAGAGGCAGAGCTGAGACTCAATCACTGTTTTTAAACCATTATATCAAGGGCCGGCAAACTTTTTCTCTAAAGGGACAGAGAATGAATACTTTTGGCTGTGTAAGCCAGTGGGTTGTCTCTGTCGTAACTACCCAACTGTGCTGGGCTGCGTGAGGCGGTCCATGGGCAAGACTACAGGGACGGCCATGACTGTGGCTAAATGCAGTTTTACTTTCAAAAACAGGCCCAGTTTGTAGTCTGCCAGCCGCGCACTAAATCCTCAGAACAGGCGAGCAAAGAGATCATGGAGAAGCACACTCAGCTACTAAGGGCTCCGTCCACGGACACACGCTCATCCACAAAGCCCCCGCTCTCCCTGCGGAGACGGCAGACCTGCTTCCCCCAGAAGCTGCTTTGGACGTTTATGCTGCGAAGCCGAGCCTCCCCCTCTGGCCTGGGAATGAGCCGGGCCGGGCGGGGCCGGGCTGTGGCGGACAGGCAGGTGTGAGGGTGCGCAATAGCACAGCGTGGTTAATCCACAATCTGCCTTCACCAGAGAAGCTGACCTTCCGTTAAGCACCGTGATCTGGAAACAATGCGGAGACCCCGCCCAGGGGGGGCGGCCGGGGATTGGCCGTTCCGTTCTCGCAGGAAGCGGCCGGACCGCAGCTAAACACTAACCTGGTTAACCGTGAGGCTGAGCACAGCGGGCGCATTAATCATCACACAGGATGAGAAAGCCAAGTATGCAGGCTCGCTCCCAACTGTTTACTACTTCTGTTTTTCTTGGAACAGAAGCGCATTTTATATATTATATGAACCTGTAAAAAACACATGCCTGGTGAAATATTTGAACACATACTCTGTACCAAGAATATTAAACATGAAACAGTCCCTCATCATAAAAGAATTCTGAGTTCACAGAAGTTTAAGCACTCCAGCTATGGTAACCTCTCCATACCAAATCGGAAGTGCAGGTGATGCTGCCTGGGTGATGACCTTGATCATCACAGGCAGTCCCTTATGTAACGAAGCATGGAAACGGCTCCTTTTAACTCAAAATACACTCACCCAGGCAGTGGTATTTTGTGGAAGAGCCACACTCAAGGGGCCAAAGAGCTGCAAGTGGCTCGCGAGCCACAGTTTGCCGACCACTGTTATAGGGGAACCAACTTCCGTTTATGTTGCTTTCCTGTCAGCATGGCTCTTCAAATTAATTCCTCACAGGGATTCTCTTTTCCTTAAGAAAATGCATCTTGTAAAAAGCAGCTTGTGAGAATTAACTGGCCAGTGACTGCCATGCGGCGGTCCAGGCTGGGCACAGTCAAGTGTAAAGTGGACAGCGCCTCGGAGGCCGCTCGCCCCGCGCAGGCGGACACGCTAGCCATGTGACCGGGCGAACAACGAGACGTGTGAGCAGCGGAAGCGTGTGCAGTTCAGTGACTGCGCAGCTTCTAAATACGTTTGTGGTTCTGGGATTGTTATTTGTTCCATCCAGAGAGTCTCATTTTAACAGTTCTGAATAAAGTCTTTGCTTGTTTAAAAGCATGCTTAGCTCCTCTTCATCAAAGCATGTAAGGTCTGATACCAAAAAAGAGAAAACCCTATCTGAGCTTCAATCTACCCACAAAGGCTGAGGGAGGGAAAGTCAACACAACGGCCACTGGCACAAAGGCTAACGAACAGCGAGTCCAGCTTGGTGTGGGAAGAGACAAGGCCAGACAGGCCTGGGTTAGCCAGATGCAAATAGGTGCCGGCGAGCTCCGGCCCCAGGCAGAAGTGCACACAGGGCCGGAGAGCCTGGCTGAGAAACCCTCCCACCAAGCCCTAACTTGGCACTGACCAGTGGCGAGGCCCTGGCGTGGGGCACGGCTACAGCGTTTGGACAGGTCCAGCCTCGGACTGATGAGAGGGCACAGTCCTCCCGTGGCCACGTGCAAGTCCCAGCCTGGAGGGCAGAGCCTCCCAGCACCGTGATAGCCAGCAGCTGTGGTTGTGAGCATGACCCTGTGGTCCGAACACTTGGCCCCCGCGCCTGAGTGATAGAGGCGGCAGGTAAACAAAGCGTGATCAGGTGCGTGTAGTTGAGTAGGATCGAAACCCAGGAGAATGCTGTAAACATCTCGGCCACGCCCCTCCTTTGTCGCGTGCATCTGCTGTAAAATAAAGACACGGCTCGTGGGCGTGGGCACTGTCTCTCCATGAGGGAGCAGCGTCACGCGAGACCCAGCTTCCATTCTCGTCTGTCTGCTCTAAGCCTTCCCGTCGCCCCCTCTCAGGGTCACCCTTGGCCATGCCAGCATCAGGCCCTGGCCTGGGGAGGGGGCCTGAGGAGACCTCTGCGCAGAATGGGTGCTTCACGTCAGTGGGGGAAGCTGCTGGAAGGGATGGAAACGAGCCCAAGTGAAGCGGTGCCGCCTCCTCGCCAGGCTCTGGAGGAGCTGCAGAGGGAGGCGGGGCGGCCACTCGGCGCCTTAGTGGGAGGAGGAGGAGGCTGAGGAGCAAGGAGGCCAGGAGAGCAGGCAGAGGGCGCGGGGAGGCTGTGGCCTTGCACGCCGGGCAGCTCTGCGTCCTGCCGGCTCGGCCAGGGCCTGGGGTCCCGCAGCTCCTGCCCAAGGTGCCGTGCCCACAGCAGTAAGCAGGCCTTCGCTCACCCTCTCCATGGGCTCGGGGCCCAGAGTGAGACGCTGCCAGGGAAGCCCACTTGGCCACAGGCTACTGGCCATGGCAAGAGGGCTGCTCCTGAGCTCAGCAGCGCCTACAAGCCGCGTCTGCTCGGAGCACCAGAAGGAAGAGGCCCGACGGACCCCGGCCACCGGGGCCGCACCTGGTCACGGCCGAGCCCAGCGAAGTGCGAACTCTTCCTGGGAAACTAGTGTGTGAAGACACATTCGAAATGTGTGTGTGCGCGTGTGTGTGTGTGCGCGCACGCGCGCTCCTGTCCCTGCAGGTGTGATGAGCAGCCTAAGCACAGAACATGCACGGAACATGGTGAAAAGGAGTCTGTGCTCCTGCTGGACATGGTGTCCCCTCGGCGGTCACTGTCACGGAGGTAAGGACAGCGGCCCTCCTCTCGCTCCGGCAGGGGCAGCGCTCAGAGCCGGAGGGCCATGCACACACACAGGGAAGGCAGCAGGGGACCTGCCCTGGGCCAGGCAGACAGGCCCATCACGGACACGCAAAGGGAGGCTGACCCAGAACCGGCTCCGAGATGCTCAGCCAGGCCAGCGCGGATGAGGCCATTACCTGTTCACCTCAGGAGCCGGCACGGTGGCAGCTGGTAAGAGCATAATGCTGCCCTTTGTGCACACGTTCCGTTGTTCGGCTCACTCAAACCACACACTGAAGGAAGAACATGTGTTTAAACAGGACTTTTTTAAAATGAGAAAAACCTGGGAGTCAGAGACTCTTAAAGGCTTACCTGGCCCTCCACCTGCTTAAAACCGGGACCACACCTACCCCAGCCCAGACAGATGTGGTTTTGTAAAAAGCCAGATCAGACTTTAATCCATTTAAGTACAGTTTCACCCTGACTGCACTTAATCAGCCTTCTGTTTTAGAAAACATTTAAAAAATATCTCCATCATCGGGGCCTACATTTTTCCCCAACTTTAATTAAAGACCACTTAGACAAGCAACCAACTCCTGCTACTCCCTGGGGTGTAGCTTTAAACAGATTTTATGTAATTACTAATAATGACTGGGCAAAAGCAGGAAGAGGTGTATATAACAATAGAGCAATGAATTACATAAAATATTCTATGCCCTGGATTCAGGTTCACAAAAGGGGAATGTTTCCTAGCACCCATTATTCCAATGCTTCACTGCACTAACCTGTACCCTTTAAAGGGGTTTGTAGCTGTCCTATTGCATTATCCTTTCAGCAATGATCATTTTGTGCCACGCTTCCTGTAAAGGTTACAGGGAAATCAGCAGCCACTGTGGCATTGCATAGGAACGCAGACATGTGACTGAGAAAGGATCTTGTTTGGAATCCTCACTGTCCTGCCTAAAGAGGCACAGAACACGGCCCAGGGCCGGAGAGGGAGCGGTGAGGAGTGAAAGCAGGGCTGCAGCCTCAGGGTTTGAAATGGTTTTTAGTCTCTGCTCTCAATCACCAACATAAAGATGCAGGCCTTGAAAGTTGAGGCAACAATAAGAATCGAACTTCCCCAACAGGTGACAATAATCAGGGACACAGCCCCAGCCCCAAGTCCCAAAGAGAAAAAGGCTCACGGATTCCTCTCTTCCTCCGTCCTCCCCCTCACCCGCCCTCCTGCTTCCCGCCTCCTCGCCAGGGCCCCTCCTCCACTCCGATGGTTCCCCTCGGGTGCTTCCCATCCCTTCCACCCCCTGCTCTGTCAGGATAGGCTAGTTCATGCTGCAGCAGCAATCAACCCACAAAAATGCCAGAGGCTTGAGGAGGCTTATTTCTTGCTCAGGCCATGTAACAGCAGTGTGCTCTAGAGCACATGATTTACCTTCTCTGGCCCTCAGTTTCCCCATCTGCAAAATGGAGGCAGTAACATGAGGCCCCAACGGGCTGAGAGAGAGGTCCGAGGGCGCAAAGCACTCCTGAGCTGTGACTCTCAGCCCTTCGCTGCTCCTCCCGAGGCCTCTGCCGGCGCCATCCTGATGAGCAGCCGCCGGGCTTTCTCCCTTCCTCTGACCGCACCGCAGCGCCGCACCGCAGCTGTCTCACAGCGGAAGCTGCTTGAGCATAAGGAGAGCTCCTGACTCCACTGTGAACCCAGAGCTTAACAGTCTGGCAAACAGTGGACCCTAAGGAGGCGTCTGCTAAGCTAAAGGGAGAATGTGGAACAATCACTGTTGCTGGAATAAACCCCACGGGAGCTGGGTCTACACACATACATATGCACACACACACACACACACACACACACACACGTGCTGGCTGCAAGGGGGCTGACAGAAAGCACGGGACGGCGGTCAGACGTCGCTGAGATGGCCAAGACTTGCTGTTGCCCATGAGGCCCCGAGTCAGGCCTGGAGGAGCCGGACCTCCAAGCCCAGCTCCCTCCCAGGGAGTCCCAGCAAAGGAATGCGGCGTATCAGCACCCAGCCATCTCCACCCGCCACCCTCTCCGCCTCGGAGAAAAATGTGCCGGCTCCACCCTGTTCCTCATTCCTCCCAGGCCACCAGCCCCGCACTGTGGGGCAGCCCCTGGGGCCGAGGACTGAGGAGCTGAAACTGTGGTGCAGACCATGGCCGGGCAATAGTCACACAGGTATGTGCACATGCTGGAACTTACCAAAACATCCAGAACCTGTGCATTTTACTGGATATAATTGGGGGAGGAGTGGTACCAGCCACGGACACTACCAACTGCTCTATACACCTGGGTCTCCGTGCCGTGGAAGGAGGAAGGGGCGGCGCGGTGACCTGTGTGAGCAGTCAGACAGCTGGCCGGCCTCTGCGCGTTCCTGAATGCCACTCACCCTGCAGGCCTGCAGCGCCACCTCCTGGGGGCCCCTCCTCCGAGCTGCACAGGCCCATGAAGAAGGGATCTCTGCCTGGTCCACCCATCACTTCCCTCTGAAAATACTTCCCAGACGCACACCTCCACTGGTCTCCGTTCCGCCTGGCCTCGGCACTGAGCAGGGCGCTGGCTTTGCAGGCTACCGTAGACATGAACCCCACTCCTGCAGGGGATCTAAGTGACACCGAACCTCAGGCGCTTCGTGAAGGCGGGTCTCCCCTCTTCCTTGGGCCATGCAGACTGCGGTCCTGGTGGACTCGGAGTCATTAAAGCCGCAGAGGCAGCCTGGCCCCGGCAGCACTGGCGCTCCCGCTGCAGAGGGCTGGGCCTGGCCTGGGAAGTGACCTGCGAGAAGCCGCATCACAGCAGGGCTGGCCCCGGAGCAGTGACAGCACAGCTCCCACCCTCTGCTCAGTGGGCACGGCAGCACACAGGCCGGGGCATGCTACACGAACACTCGGCAGCCCCCCGACACCTCACGGGCCACGTCCCGTGCAGGACACGCTGCACAGCCCCGCGTTCCAGGCTGTGGATGGCAACAGCGACAGCCAGCCGGGAACCAGCGGTGCTCCCGGAACTCAGGCTTTACAGATCTGGAATTGGAGTCTAATGTTTGGGCCAGAAACCCTGACGCACAGCCCACATGGAGGCACCCCCGGCCGTAGTGTGCCATCTCAGAAGGCGGGCTTCTCCGGGCCCCGGCACGGACCTGAAATGGCTGGAGCCTGCAGCGGCCGGAGGACCCGGCGTGTGGGCTGTGCTGCCACTTGGGCGGTGAGGCGCCCCCTCTGGCAGCAGCCTGACTGGGACCAGGCGCACCCGTTGCAGATGAGGGAGCCCAGGCCGGGCAGGAGCAGCGGCAGCTCAGGGCGATGAGGGGGATATACTGGGGGGGTTGAGTGCAGGATGCGCCAGGGGTCCCTCACTACCACGCGGCCTTCCCCGAGCCACTGCGCTGTCACAGCAGCTAAGCAGCACCAGCCCTGCGGCCCCAACTCTGGTGACTCTGCATCTGGTTACAAAGCTCAACTCTGTTTCATCTTATAAATTTAATGAAGTTACTAAGCAGCACTCACAGACACTTAATAAATGCCAAGTTAACAAATGTGGCCTCCATGAGTATGACTGACTGAAGTGTACCAGAGCTTAATTTTCTAATAAATCTGAGCTAAACTGTTTACCAAAACTACAAAAGATAATGCATACAGGAGGACAAAGTACCAGTTACTTCCCAGGAGAATGCTGAGCACAGTCTGACCACGGGGTCAGCAGAGCGAGCCGGGACCCCGTAGCCGTCTCCACAGCTGCCCAGCTCTCCTGGAACTACCACTGCCTTCCCCAGACCAAGCCAGCTCCGCCAGGGAGAGCACGGGAAGGAGCCCGGTGAACCCACCTCCCTTTGGGAACATTCTCCAAGGACCCCAGGGGAACGGTCCTTAATCTGACTAAGGCCCTGCCCCGCCCCAGCCTCGGCCTCAGTCCCAGCCTCCGGCTTCCAGTGCCTCTCCTGGCGCCGCTGCTGGAACTGCGGGGGAAACAGAGGCAGCGCCTCCATGGCAGGAACAGAGCAGCCGGCGCTCCCCCATGGCACTGGAGCTGAGGTGCTGGGTGGGGGCTGGGAAGGAGGGTGACGCTGGAAGTTGCCAGGGTTGAAATTCCAGCAGGCAAGACAGGCCCGCAGGGCCTTGCTCTGGGCCTGCCAGCCTGATTCTTCCTGTCAACACCCCCACCCCCGCCCTGCTCAGCCGCCCCCGCCGCCTGCCTCCTCTGCACCCCACCCCCAGGCCGTCCGCTCCTGCGCAGGTGCAGACCAAAGCCATGCCCGCCACAGAGCTCCGTGCGGCCTCCCTCTCCCAGCGCTGACCGGGGTGAAGGGAGAGCTCAGCTCCAGCCCCTCCGCACCCCTTCTGCCAAGAAATGATTCTTTTTCAGTTACCTGTTGGATTTTTCCAGTGGGTGAATTCAACACTGCCACTGATCTACGGAGTAAATAGCGATGAATCATCCCAGAAATTAGTCTCATGTTAAACCAATTATTCAAATGCTGGAGAGAAACATGAGCTGAGAGCCACATGGGAAGGATTTGTAACATAAGAGGCACAACAACACAAACAGTGCAGCCACAAAAGGACAATTGCGCGCACACGCGCGCGCGCATACACATACACTGCGCCCCGCCTCCACACACACATATACACACACACTGCGCCCCGCCTCCACACACACATATACACACACACTGCGCCCCGCCTCCACACACACACACACTGCGCCCCGCCTCCACACACACACACACACTGCACCCCGCCTACACACACACACACACACTGCACCCCGCCTCTACACACACACTGCACCCCACCTCTACACACACACACACACACACACACACACACACACACACACACTGCACCTGCCTACACACACACTGCACCCCCGCCTACACACACACACACACACACTCACACACACACACAGGCACACACACACAGTCGCTGCTGATGCCCCCTGGCGCCGCCTGTAGGCCTACAGAGGGCTGGCCCGGAACTCGGCCCACGGCCTCCCCAGAAACCTTTACGAAGTTCGTCACAGCCAGTTGGCTGTTTTTTTCTTCATTTAAAGAACATACATTCATTCTCTGCTTACATATGTACGTATAGTGTACGTTAGCAGACACCATCTTAAGAAAGACTCTTTCTGACCGTGTCAGCCAGGCTGCACGGAGTATCAGTTAATCACAGGCAGTCTGGTTAGCAAGGAGAATCCTGACCTGCTGTGCGTGCCCCGGGAAGGCCGGGGCGGACATGCTCGGCCTCCATGTGCACACGAAACCCAGTCTGCGATGGCCTAGAGCCGGAGGGACCCTTCGTGCGTGGCCGCCACGTCCCCGAGGAGCATCACCCGGGCCTGGCCGACACCGTGTGGCCAGCAGGGCGAGAGGAGGCTCCCTGAAGGTCCGGAGGGAGCCACGCACACCAGGCACTGAGCTGCTACTGGGCACTTTTCACACCCCTTGTTCTACTCCCAGAGACCATCCTTTTTACACCTGCGTTCCCCCACCCCCACCCCACGGGAACTCTTGGACAGCCTGGCAGACCCCTTTCCCCTGGCAGTGTCTGGGCCTGGCTGGCACACAGCACACGCAGACACTGACCGCTGAGCTGGACTAGGGGCTCATTCCTATTGGAGTTAGACTTGTCCCCGCTGTCACTGCAGCTCAGCTCAGACTTAAATTCACACCGGAAGCCGCAGCTTGAGACTCAATCTCACTCCTGGTCCCCCAGGATGCAATGGATGACACTAAACTATCAGAACAAGAAACAAGAGGCCTTAGGCGGGAGGGGAGAAGGGATGGGAGCGCCATTCTGATGCTGCTGAAAAAAGTCTCATTGGAAAGTGACTTTGATCCTCTTGTCAGCACTGCCAGGGAACACACACACACACACACACACACACACACACACACACTAACTATGCTAGAGGTCAGACTGTTTGAGATGTGTGACAGGCAGGTCCATTCCGTCTCCTCAGAAGAGGAGAGAACCTCCAGATGTGAAACAGGAGCTCCTTCATTTAATCGAAGCAATGCGCCGGGGAGTCGGGAAGACACTTCACATGTCAGAGCGCTCGGAGGACTCCACACACACACACACACACACACACACACGCTCAGCAGAGCCAGGCTCCCACGTCACACCTGACCGTGTTAAAGGGTCCCATTTAAACTCTGCTCCTTTAAAGGGAAAATAACGCTGTATCACTGCCTATTTTCTCCCTCCTAACCTCTCTCTCCACCACCACCACCACCACTTACCACCCCCGCTCAGCAACTGTTTATGAGCAGCTCTTATGCTAATGTTTTAATTTCTAAAATCTTTCAATTAAAAATCGAATTACAGTTACACCTGCCACAGCCAGGCCTTGGCCACGGAAGGTGGACTACAATGGAGGCAAAATAAAGAATTCCTCAGTCACTAGTGAACCAGCAGTTCTCTTCCGTCCCAGAGAAATGCGGGATTCCAGACACTTTTATTAGTATCCCTTCCCTTTCCCTTTTATTAGTATCTCCTTGTTATTACTAAAGTGACTCACAGCCACTACAGAGACTGCAAAAAGCACACGGAGAAACACCCCAATCCTCAGCTTCTCCAGCAGCGAGGACGCTGCCGTTATCACCGAGCGCTCCTCTCGGTCACCCAGCCTGCACCCACACACTGCGGACCGTGAACAAACATACAACACACACACGAGTGCATGCGAGCAGGCTTCCTGGCAGCGTGCCGTGCCCGGCTCTGCCCTTGGCACCATGAGCGTGGCAGCAGCACAGTAAGTGCCCCAGACCCTGCTGCCGTTGCTGGGACATTTCCAACGAGGAAACGAGGCTCTCACTGACCGGACTGCATGGGCACATCTCACACCCTGACCATGACCACTGAAATGACTGTTCTGGGTTGAGTACATGGAATCACGCAGGGGCTCACTAATCCGCTCAAGGTTGCCCAGCTATTATTTAACAGAACCAGGTTCACACCTATTTGGGCAGGTTTAAGCCCAAGTCCCCCATTTACTTATAGTCAAATCTATGATAATCCTTCTATTTTTTTAAAAATATATTTTTATTGATTTCAGAGAGGGAGAGGGAGATAGAAACACCAATGATGAGAGAGAATCATTGATTGGCTGTCTCCTGCTCGCCCCCTACTGGAAATTGAGCCCGCAACCTGAGCATGTGCCCTTGACCGGAATCGAACCTGGGACCCTTCAGTCTGCAGGCCAACGCCCTGTCCATTGAGCCAAACCAGCCAGGGCATCCCTATTATTTCTAACTTATAAAACATTCTTGCTTATTCTGAAAACGCGATGAATGCCATTCCAGGTTTCAGGCTCCATGCCTGACGTTCTGTCTGACTCGGCCGGTCTCCGGGGGCTGTGATGGGTGAGGGGAGCTGATCTGTCACTTATAAGCAGCCTCCTCTGCTCCGGGCCCGGGGCAGCCCTGCAGCGTCAGCTTCTCCACACTGCTTCCCTCCACCAGC
The DNA here is from genome assembly GCA_963693515.1 of Pipistrellus nathusii. Classification (NCBI taxonomy): domain Eukaryota; kingdom Metazoa; phylum Chordata; class Mammalia; order Chiroptera; family Vespertilionidae; genus Pipistrellus; species Pipistrellus nathusii. Next base: position 188,921,703 of record OY882860.1, on the reverse strand, counting down.
CTATCCCCTTCTGTGCATCGTAGACTGTTGAGCTTTAAAAATTATTTACTACTGCTAAAGCCATTCCCCAATGCTTTCCATTTTTCCGAATGTCTGTGTTTTTTCCTTCAGTAGATTTTGATAGGTCTAGCCAACCAACAAAGACTGAGACCAAAAATAACTGACACCATGACAAGATTCTGTACTTTCATCGGGACAGATGCGCCGCCCAGATGTGGCCCGCCGGGGTGTCGGGTACTTCTTGCCGAGGATCCTGGGACATAATCACTGTCCCTGTTAAATGCCACTGAAGCCTGCTGTCCACCGCTCCCCACGCGGCACGGCGAAGAGCACGGAGCGCAGCTAAGAAAGGGGCTCCAGGCCCTGACCACTGCCCCGTCGCCATCCAGGGACTCTGGGGCATCCTCTGGGCACCGGGGACCCATCACTGTGCTTCTCAGCAATGTGCACGTCCTGCCACGTTCCCTCCACACCTCAGGGAAAGCAGACCCACCCAGAGGGTTCAGGCCAGAGGACAGCCCAGCAGGAACTAAGATGTGATCGCTGTCAAGACCACTTCCGACCATCCCGCGTGCGCTGCTTTACAGACGGTGTCCGGCCGCGCTAAGAACTCAACCCAGCTGGTCAGAGCTTCCACAGGGCAAGCCTGGATGTCTGTTCTGTGAAGGCGCACACAACAGGAAAGCCCGGGCTCTAGAGTCCGCATCCCACTTGATGTCGCTCCCAGCCAGGAGCTGAGCTGCTGGAGGCGTGGGTCATCAGTGAGGGGGGCGCTCGCCCACTGTCCACACCAGCGCGGGCAGGTGCTGGGCCGGACCCGTGTCCCCTTCACGGAGCCTACAGCCCAGTGAGCGAGCGGAGGGGGCCGGGAGCAGCAGTTAGTGCTTTCAAACTGAAGCCTGGTCAGCAGGCAACAGGCACAGCGCTGACAGCTGGACCTTGTTACATTTCATCCCCATACTGTTATTTAGCATGTTCCTTCCTTTTAAATAATGTTACACCTTTTCTGCAAAAGAATAAGCTGACTCCTCCACCACCAGATACAGAAAAGGGTCTGTGGGCCCTTAAAAAAAATTTACAGCTGCAACAAACGCATCCCTCCCCCCAGATGTGTCCTCCGATAGGAACTTTAATTTCATTACTGTAACAGGAACTGCAGGTTCAGGAAGCAAATGCTGACAGGTTGATGTATGAATTTTGACATATTTCTTGAACTGGGATTACATTACAAAAGAAAGTGGAATTTTCAGCAAGTCAGATCTTGCCTGTACACTCAATCTTCAAATCAATATTCTGAATTCTATGCAGCTTGCCTCTGACAGGAAAGAGCCGAGAGGCCACGGCCTGCAACTGCGAGTTCCCCTGCGCTGAGGACCGGCTGGAGCGGAGCTGGCGTCCGCACAGAACACTCCACTCCTGACCAAGGCCAACAAAAGAGAAAGCGACTCAGAGAGCATTCCTGTTGAAGCTGACAGGGAAAAAAATGATTCTCCCTGAAGAAAGTGCTCATATTTGCTTTCACTCACTTCCTCCGAGAAGCCGCGAGGAGGAAGGCAATGTACACAGACCGGGAATGTGAGAGCTACTTGAAGCTTTGTGAGTGCCCAGAGCTAGAGGAACATTCATTTTCACTTTAAAAAGTGACTTTATTTTCACCACGTCTTTGTTTGCAAACGCAGTCAGGATATTTTATAGTAAAATACAGACTACTTGAAAAGGGGGGCTGTGTCTTACCGGCTGTGTATTTTCAGAACCTAAAACTGCGTTCAGTATGCACCAGACACTCAACAAATATTTTATAACCAAACTCTCATTCAGGAAACCTTTACTGGATGCCTACTGTGTGGCAGGCACAGTTTAATGCTGGGGTCAGCACAAGAGGTAAAACATTTCTGATGAAAATGCTCACAGAGATTTCCCACGTATATAAATGGACCTCCTTTATACAAATACTTTTGGATCAAAGTGGACAAATAGCTGTTTACACAATGACTTCTCACACAGCACCAACTTATTTCTAAAATAAAGCGATGCCATATTGGAGGCTGTTGTGTGCATGTTTGGACACATGGGATCACACACACATGTGCATGCACAGAACCTTTCATCGGGAGGAAGAGACCTGAACGGCACCTCCATGGAGCCTCCAGCGGAGGGGACTTAGCCCAATCCTGGTCAGCTCATCTCAGCCCAAACAACCGCTCTGGGAAAACCAGGTCCCTGCCTGCCCGCGGTGAAAGAACGCACGCAGTTTTATGAAGAAAAGAAAAGTTTGGTCTATTTCCCTAATAAAGCATTCCCTTAAAGAATCTATGACAACAGCAAAGAAAGTAGCATGGGGAAGGAAAGAGCAACCATACGTTCCTATTCTAACCCCCGCCCCCCGCCTCTCCCACAGAAACCCGTCAGGCTCTCCATTCCCGCCACAGGGTGAGCTTTAAGGAAAGCTGGTCCCGCAGATGGCCAAGGAGATGCGCGGGAGTGGAGCCCAGCACAGAGGAGCAGAGTCAGAGGGAGCACCTGCCTGCGGGACTCCGGCACCAGCCGGGCTTACACCTCAGGACGACCCAGCCCACCGTGTGCCGACCTCCAAGCTCATGGGGAAGCCGGGGAGACCACAGCCCAGCTCCCTCCATCTGGGTGCCGCACCCCCACGCCCTGGAGGACAGCCCGAGGGCACAAACACAGGCAGGGCACGCCTTCCAGGCCCGTGGAGCTCCGGAGCCCGCTCACGCGGAGGGCTGCTCCTGGCACAGCCAGCAGGGGAGGCGTCGCTCACCTGCTCCGGCCTGACAGGTGATGTCAGAGCCGCTCGCACTCCTGTGGGAGCTCACTGCGGGCGGTCCGCTGCGGAGCAGGCTCCCGAAGCAGCTGCCACTCAATGGCCGGCAGCTGAGTCACATCGCCCCGTCTGGTGTCTTCCTTTAAAGAGGGTAATGGTTACCCTCCCGGCCTGGTCCAGGGCGGCCCCAGGGCTCCAATGGACTAAGTGCTGAATGACAGGGTGCTCTCAGGTGGGCACCACTCTCTGTGCAATTAATGAACGTCCAGCACAGAGACCGCGCTGGGCTTAACGGATTCCCGACCAAACCACAGAGCAATCAAGTAATGTGTCATAGATAATGCAGGAATTCCAGTTCAGAGGCCAGGGTGGCGTCTAGATGCTCCTGCAGTGACAGGCTCCTGATGGAGACGCCCGCCCGCCCCATCCAGCAAAGGCCCCCACGCTGGGAACGGCCCTGCGAAGAGGGAGGAACCAGGACAGAGACGTGCATAGATGTGTTCTCACCAGAGCGCAGCCCTGACCGAGACAGGACTGGAGAGGCCGGGCGGGCCTGGGGGCCATGCACACCACTCAGCACGGTCAGCCTGAGGTCCGTGAGGAAGTCCTCCCGGAAGCTCCCCAACAAGCGGCCATGGGCCGGGCGGGGAGCAGGCGCAGTCACGCTCCCGGGCCGAACGGCTCCGAGTGCGGGGAGAAGCTGCTCGCAGGGCCAACTGTGAAGCCTCAAGACAAACCCCGTCACTCAGCGAGCACAGCAGGGACGCAGGGCACTGACAGGCCCTCGGCCGTCTCCTCTGGGTGAAGGAGCTAAATGAGATGGCACAACCCCTCGCTCACATCTTAGTCTCAGAGCAGACAGGGCTCCGCTCCCTTAGGGCCTCTGTGGGCAGGAGCGGGACCCTCCCTGCAGGCGATCCAATGAGAATGAGTAGACAGGCTATGCCAGTGGTCGGCAAACTCATTAGGCAACAGAGTAGCAAACGGAGGTTCACAAGCCAGTTTGCCGACCACTGGGCTATGCCATCACCGTTTCTCCAAAATCAGAACCAAAGGCACCGGGTGCAGTGAGCTCCTTCCTTTGGGCAGAGCCAACACTTGCAGCACGCGCTGAGATCAGGATCTGATGCGAGAACAAAGCAGCTCCAGGCGATCAGAAAAGACTGCCGCTGTCGCTGTCTGACTCTCTGGAAGGAGGAAAACCCCCAAGGGCATGCTCTCAGCCGAAGGCCTTGTCGCTCAGGTAGGAAAGGGGAGACAGGCATTCCTCTCCTCAGAGGAGCTCCTTCACCGCTGAGTGTTTGCTCAGAACTCACAGAGCCATTAGCAACCGCCGCGGAAGGAGCACCGGGTCTTCCTGGGCGCCGCGACCTCGCGGGGCAGCCGCGGGCACACTCCCTGTTTGCTCAGGGCGCAAGCCTGTGAGTCACTCCACAAGCCTTTGAAGGGTAACTGCATTTATTCCCATAAGAGCCATCCAGAGAGCAACAAAAGAACAGCCAAACACGAGAAAAAGCGCCTCCTTTGTGCTTCGAGAAAGAAAGTCTTGGTCATTAAGGAGGTAAAGAGTTCTATTCTGTGTGCACTTTCTCTTACAAACACCAGCCCGGTGATTTTCCAAGGAGGATTAGTGGTCTTCCACTCAGACCTGCTGAAGGTGAGGAGGAGTGGAAACTGTGTACACACACAGTGAAAAGCAGGTTGCCAGGCACTGGGTTCTGTGCCATGTGCTGTAGGAAATTACTCTAGTTATCAAATGCTGCACACACTGCCCCCAAGTTAAGCATCTTAACATCAAGATTTTATTTTCAGCCGGGACCGGTTTGGCTCAATGGATAGAGCATTGGCTTGGGGACTGAAGGGTCCTGGGTTCGATTCCGGTCAAGGGCATGTACCTTGGTTGCGGGCATATCCCCAGTAGGGGGTGTGCAAGAGGCAGCTGATCGATGACTCTCTCTCATCGATGTTTCTAACTCTCTATCTCTCTCCCTTCCTCTCTGTATAAAATCAATAAAATATATTTTAAAAAAAAAATTTTATTTTCAATCTTTCTCTCCTCTGTTCTTTAGACTAGATGATTTCTACTGATCTATCTGCACGTACACTAACTGTTGTTGTTGTTGTTGTTAATCCTTACCTGAGGATATTTTCCATTGATTTTTTAGAGATTGGAAGGGAGAAGGAGAGAAAGAGAGAAACATCAATGTGAGAGACAGACAGTGACTGGTTGCCTCCCGCATGAGCCCCAACCAGGGTCAAGGATTTGAGCCTGCAACGGAGGTATATGCCCTTCACAGGAATCGAACCCAGGACCTTTCAGTCATGGATCAATGCTCTATCCACTGAACCAAACTAGCTATGGCCAGACTCTTTTACTCTGTCATCTCTATTGAGTTGTTAAGCATATTCAGTAAACATTTTTAAATTTTAGTTTGGATACTATATTTTTCAGTTTTAGAATTTCCAATTGGTTCATATTTTTATAGTTTCTATTTCTTTGAATCATACTATCTTTCCCTGCATTAAAAGGTTATTTTCCTTTAATCATTGAACATGGTTATAAATGCTTTAAATTCCTTGTCTGCTAAACCTAGCATTTGTGTTATCAGTCAATCTCTGTTAATTATCTTTTTCTCTTGAGAATTTCCCAGTGTGTTAATGAGTCTGGATCCTGGACACTGCAAGTGCTATGTTGTGGAAACTCAGCATTCTAGTGCTCTAAAACACGGTTATGCTTGTTTTAGCAGGCAGTTATCTCAGTTGGACCTTAACTGTAAATTCTTTAGGATGGCCGTTCAAATCTCAATACAATTATTCCATCCTTCGCTTAGCTGCGTGATGCCTGGCCCACACGAGTGATTCCGCATCAGCAGGGGTGTAGCCGTCAGCACGGAGAACTGGGGCTTGCTTTATTTATCCTTCCCAGGAATACCTCCCTCACCTTCCAACGCTGTGGCTGCTTCACACTGTCCTTCATTCTTTAAGCAAAAGGTCTAGAGATTCCCATCAGAGTTCTAATTGCCCTGCACCACACACACACACACACACACACACACACACACACACTCTCACACTGTGCCTTCTTCCGCCTCAATTCAACTCAGAATCCGCTATTTGGGTCAACTTTGAGTGTCTTCATGAAGCTGTCTTTGCCCAGAGTTTATAATTATTATACAGGGCCATTACAAAAGCAGAGCTTACAACTTAATTCCCTGCCCGATTTTCCCCCTTTTCTCACAACGTTGTGGGCGGGGCACTCAGGAAGAACTTGCTGGGCAGGCTCTCCTGGTTCCCGGGCATCCGCTGGCACCAGGACACCGAGGTCAGTGACTTCCGAACCGGTGTCTCACATGTCTCATGCCTCGTTCCTGAACGGGTCTCTCTGTCCCCATACTGCCTCTCCTCCGCTCAGCACGGTGAGCGCAGGGAGTCCGCTCTGACATGGTGACGGCGTCTGTGAGGCAGGCAGCGGGCCCCCAGGCAGTGTGCGCCATCACCGAGGTGGCCCTGGACCACCCCTACCACATTTTGTTGTTCAAAGTGGTCAGAGAACTCTAGTCCTCCAAATCCAAGAGGATGGGCAGCGGCAAACAGCAGATGATAGGTGTTCGTGTGGCCATGCTAGAAAAGCGGAATCTGCCACACACATGTTCATCATTTGATGAAGCAAAGTGTGAGGAAGATACAGGCAGTAGTTCAACATGAAGCCTGCGGTCTAATTCTCCTGCCGTCGTTCTTTATCGCCTTCTCATATTATTGATATGATTACCTCTAAATTATTCAGCACAAAATAGGTTTCTAATGCAATCTCCTGAGTTTCCAAAGAATTAATATTATATCCATTTCAAAACTCCTAGAAGAAATGCTTATGTTGTATAATCCAAAACGTAGGGCACAGATACAAATTAAAATGTATCTGTTTTTCTTAAGATAATGTCAGTAACTGCCGCTGCCTGGCCAGCGCAGCTCAGTGGTTGAACATCGTCCCATGCACTGAGAGGCTACCAGTTCGATTCCCGGTTAAGGCACATGCCTGGGCAGCAGGTCTGATCCCTAGCCGGGGAGCATATGGAAGGCAACTGATCAGTGTCTCTCTCCCTCCCGTTCTCTCTCTAATCATATCCTCGGCTAAGGATTAAAAAATAACTAATGTTTACTGTGTCTACTATGTGTTTGACCGCTTCTAGGCTTTTAAATACCTGCTTTTATTGACTATTGGCTAAGGACATTAGTTTGTTTAAATGCATAGGCAAAGGACAAAGATCAAAATTTATAAGAAAGGAGACTGACTCAAACACACTAAGGACAAATACAATGCAAGTTACAAAAATACAAACCCTAATACAAGTAATTATGGCCTTTGATGTTTATCTGTGGGAATATATATATACACAAAAACACATAATTCAAGCTACTTTCTAAGCGCTGTAAGCTTTCTCGCCAAAAAAAGTGATTATTTTCTGATTTTAAACATTACATTCTAAACCAAGTCACATATGTCTGGTGCACAGTAAGGAACAGTCTTACCTTGTCTTGGTTATCTTTGTTCTTGTAACACATGTTTCCTATCAGACGGATGAGATGAGACCGAAAGCCCTCAACCATGTTGGCGACGTCCCCGTCCGCTCTGATGCTGGCACAGGTGCTGAAGATGTTGGTGGTGTCGCTGGCAGTTACGTGGATCAACCGTAAGAGATCTATGAGGAAAACAACAAACTTCATTTGCCACAGGAAAACTTCCAGTAGGTTGTACCAGTTTCCCACAAACGAATCTAATTTATGTTGATGGATTAAAATCAAATGCAGGTAAGAGTGCTGAAAGCTGCTTTTAAATAATTATTAAAAGGCTCTTCTAGATTTGCTCTACATTTTTCATGACTGGCTTTGGAGACAGAAGCCATCATGACGAGCCCAACTTGGCTTTCCATTTATCCACAAGGAAAAGTTAGCTGCTCATTCCCACCATCTTGTTCAGAAAGAGGTGTCCAAACTCAGCTTCCTGTGTAAGAACGGTTGAGGCCACGGACAGCTGAGTTTGCACACCAGCTGTCTGTGAGGAGCCACACCACACAGCCGGGAGCATGGTGTCCTCTGGCCAGGCGATCAGAGGTGGCACGTGCTCTCCAGGTGCTGTGTGGCTACATGAGAAGAGCTGACTAATGCTGTTGGACTGTAGAGACACCGTAAGAGCCTAGAAAAGAAGCTGTATTTGAGTGTTGGCACATTATCTCATTTAACCCGCTCAGCCAGCCTGTTAAAGGCAGTTAGTTGTCTCTCTCCCAATTCATAAGATGGTATCAGGCTGAGAGAAGTAATTTCAGAGCTGAGATGGCAGCCTGTGCGTGCCCTGACTCCAAATGCATGCTCTTCCACAATGACTCGCTGCCCGGGTCTGTGGTGTTTTGATGATCACGAAAAGCAATTTATTCAAAAATAAAACACCGATGTGAGATTCTAGCTATTGAAAACAGCTCCCTAAGAGCTCGTTACCCATCTAGATCCAAATTCATCTCTCTCGGCATTTGAGTTTCCAGAATAATTACCACCTTTTCTAAAGAAACACGCAGCAGCCAGGGAATGGCAGCAGAAGCATGGTTGACCACAGGAGCAGGCTCCACTGGAATTATTCCGCAAACAGTTTTTTGGCAAAGAAGGTAACATTTCACACACTGGCTTCTTGCTTAAAAACAATCCTATATAATAAAAGCACAGTATGCAGATTGTCCCCTCGCCCAGGGGTGGGGCTGGCCGGGGAAGGGAGGGAGGCCCCGACCAGCAGCTGTGATGGCAGGCAGCCAGGGGAAGGAGGGAGTACCCGGGCAGCCGCTAGGGACCCTACCAGTGTAGGTATTTCGTGCACTGGGTCTCTAGTTTTCTATCACATCAAAGACACAGTAACTATGTGTAAGGCACTATTCTTCACGCCCCATAACATGTAACTAGGAAAATTTTTAAAAACAGATTTGGTAAAACTACAGTGATATTGAAAATGCTATCATCATCAAAACCGCGCCCCTCATCATTGCAGGCCCTGGCAATGAAACCCCCCGGAGCACTGCGGCAGGCACTGGACCTCACAAGCTGCTGAGGCAGCCTGAGTTACACAGCAGGGCAGGGGCAACAGCCTGAGCTGTCACCAAAGATATCCCTCTAGAAAAAATAGCCCCTCAAATCTCAGAAATATAACAATGCCCTGAAATTTACAGACCCGTGTTTGAACTTACATGAGAGTATGAAAGTGAGAGATTTCTCGATTAAAAACAGCGGCGTGCGCTGGCTCACTCACCAACGGCTCTGTCCAGCAAGCCGGGGTAGCCCTGCAGGTAGCCGAGCAGGTCAGTGTTGGCCGTCATCTCACACAGGACGTCAAGGAGCCGGATTGTAGCGAGGGCCTCGGAGGAGAGGAGGAAACACACGTCTAAGTCAGGCTAAGTGATCTGACCGCTTTGACCAGCTGTGAGAGAATGAGCTCTCACCGTAAGTATTGAAGTCAGTGCTTCTCACACATCGAAAGAGAGAAACAACTATCAAAACCAAAAGCGAAGCATCAGAAACGGACGCGAACAACCGGCTGCGCTAGCAGACACGGCCATCGAGAAAGCAAGATCCTGTGTCTTATTGGAGCAAAGAACCAGAGCAGCTCTGATCCAAGCAAAAATCCCTTCCAGCCAAGACCGGTTTGGCTCAGTGGATAGAGCATCGGCCTGCAGACTGAAAGGTCCCGGGTTTGATTCCGGTCAAGGGCATGTACATTGGTTGCGGGCACATCCCCGGTGGGGGGTGTGCAGGAGGCAGCTGGTCGATGATTCTCCCTCATCGATGTTTCTAGCTCTCTATCCCTCTCCCTTCCTCTCTGTAAAAAATCAATAAAAATATATTTTAAAAAAAAAAAACCCTTCCAGCAGTGGTGACTGTTCAAAATTATAGCTATGTACAGAACATTAATGCAGATCCTTTCTTTTTAAAGCGTTCCCAGCAAGAGTTCTACTTTACAGATGCAAATATACCATGAACTACATTAATTTCTTGTCCACAGGAATCCTATAAAACGCTGTGGTGGAAAGAGCATTGGCAACAAGAATCTGCATTATTTCTGGATAAATATAGACCTATATACAATATCTTGGTAAGCTGCAATTTATCATTTGGAAATGCTAGTTCACATAGCTACTGAAGAGTTGATTGCCAAATAGACTACATGCCCAAGAAAATACCAACTACCAATGACACTGTACTAGAGAGTCAAATAAAATCTTTAAAAATATATACATATATTTCTATTGCTTTCAGAGAGAGAGGGAGAGGAAGAGATAGAAACATCAATGGTGAGAAAGACTCATTAATTGGCTGCCTCTTACATGCCCTACACTAGGGATCAAGGCGGCAATCCAGACATGTGTCATGACTGAGAATCAAACCATGACTCCTGGTTCATAGGTCGACGTTCAACCACTGAGCCACAACAACGGGGACAAAATCTTAAAATGCAATTTTTGTATAGATTTTGAGCCTCATTTTTAAAGTGTACATTAGTTGGCAAAATGTAGTAGATGCTATAAATTTAGGTCATAAAGATAATATTCTTTTTTTAAAAAAATATTTTATTGATATTTTTACAGAGAAGAGGAAGGGAGAGAGAGAGAGAGCCAGAAACGTTGATGAGAGAGAAACATCGACCAGCTGCCTCCTGCACACTCCCTACCAGGGATGTGCCCGCAGCCAATGTACATGCCCTTGACCGGAATCGAACCTGGGACCTTTCAGACCGCAGACCAACGCTCTACCACTGAGCCAAACCGGCTTCGGCAAGATAATATTCTTAAAAAAAATTAAATGTCTTCTTTTGTTAATTCTAATTGCATTTACTATTCTGTAATTCAGAGATTTAAAATATTATTTGGGTTGCAATCTCAACATAAACAGCAAGAAACAACACACATTTTTAATGCTTGCATTTTAATTTGATTTCATAGCTTCAATTGCTAGTTAAAAAGTTAGGGGGTAATACTTAGATAAGAAGTTTGACATTACACCACGTTTAAAAGACTCCAGCAAATCCGTTAACTGCATGGCTTCAGCTCCCTCTTTGTTAAGTGCGTAGGTGCCCACAGTCATCTCCCAATACCCTTTCTCCTTCAAGAAATGGCTGCTTGGTGCCGGGTGCGGGGCAGATTCATACAGGGTAACCCAGGACATCCGCAACACCGGGTGGCAGAGGTGCTAATGAAACTACTAGGATCAGGTCAGGAGAAACCAGAGCGACCCGAGAGGCCCTGGCAGCAAGCAGACATTAGAACATGGGAAAGAACCATGCTGAGATAATGGAGAACCAATCAAGTGAGCATAAAGCCATCTATATATATAAAAGCCCAGCGACCTGAACGGCCGAACAACCAGAAAGACCAGAACGACTGGTGGCTATGATGTGCACAGCCTGATCCAGACCCCGATCGGCCCCCAACCCCAGCCAACCTTGCTCCCGATGGGCCCCCAACACCCTGATCAGGGACGGGACTGGCCGGCCAACTGCCCACAGCCCCTCCCCCACCAGCATGGCCCAATGGGCCCCCATCAGGGAGGGCTGGCCGGACCCCACCCAAGCCTGAATTTGGGCACCAGGCCTCTAGAGACTGCATAATATTGAAAGCAAAACAAGGCACATGTCATCACTAGGTGGCATCACAAAACCAGCTCCTGACTCTGAATATTGATAATCAAGGAGGGGAAATGAAATGTATCTTGTACACTGGTCACCTACTCGCTGATTAGGGAGAGACATCTTTAGAAAATACTATAGCTGACAAATGAGAAGTGAGTGCTATTTCCCAGCCCCTATCTACCGATGGAGCTAGGTAACAATCATTAACACTGGCTAACATCACAAGAGACAACCAGACATTAGGAGCCTCTTGATGAATGAACGTGTCACCAACGATGAAACGCAACTAAAAAAAAAAAAAAAATCACAACAAAAAACGAACCGGAATCTGAATAAGCGTTTGGAGCTAATTATCATTCACAAGAAATTCAAAGAACAAAAGGCCACATTAACCACCACCATGGAGATCCACTCATCCAAATCCAAACTGCAGAAAATGCCACAGGTCACACAAGCCAATGTCTCCAACAAACAACGAGCACAGGAGAAAGGAGGAAGAGGGATGGGGTGGGGTAACCTGCACAGGAAAGGAGGTTTGAGACCTACTGCAATGTATGAGGGCCCTTATCTGTATCCCAATTCAAAGACATAAATTTTGGGGGAAAATAGACAAGGGGGATAATGTAAGTACTGTTTGATACTAAAATTTAACATTTTTAAATGTGCTCATTGTACTTCACTTATGAGTGAAGACTCCTTATCTGTTAGAGATGCATATAAAATTAACTGATGGCCCTAGCCAGTTGCTCAGTGGTTAGAGTGCAGGCCCAAGGACCAAAGGGTCTCGGGTTCAATTCCTGGTTAAGGGCATATACCTCGGAAGTATGCAAAAATACACCAAAAGACAGAAACAGGTATATTAACACCATAATCTAAGACTATTTTTAGAAAGGAAGAGATATGGATAAAATCTCGGGATCTTAAAGCCAAACGAATACATAAATTAAAAACCAGATGCTATTAAAAATGACTGCTTCTTGCGGAAACCGGTTTGGCTCAATGGATAGAGCGTTGGCTTGGGAACTGAAAGATCCCGGGTTCGATTCCGGTCAAGGGCACTTACCTTGGTTGTGGGCATATCCCTGGTAGGGGGTGTGCAAGAGGCAGCTGATAGATGACTCTCTCTCATCGATGTTTCTAATGAAGCAGTCATATATATATATATATATATATATATATATATATATATACACACACACACACACACACACACACACACACATATATATATATATATATATATATATATATATGACTGCTTCATTCCTATTTTTCAAACATAGTATATGAGCAGTTACTGGTTATCTCATTCTTAGCTATCACAGGTGGGTAAAGGCAGTGGTCTGCTGGGAAACTGGCCGATTCCCACGCTATAGATACTCCATGAAGGCCGCTCACAAGCTACCCATCAGCTCACAAACCCTGACCCTCAGGCATCGGCGGCAGCCACACCAGCACTCCGGTGTGTTTAAACTCTAAGGCAGGGGGTCTTGTTAACAACGACCATAGCTTTTTAAACTTGTAAGTGAAAGGTTACTATATGTACACTAATATGCACAAGTCATGCATGTAAATGGACCAATACATTACCAAAAAGTGAACTATTGAGGCTTTTCAAACGAAACTGTCTACAGTTTTCTATCAGTTAACACATTAAGTGGCCTGTCAGTCACCGGTGACTGACACTTTCCGTCCAGGAGACAACACAAGCTGGCATTTAGCGTGTTAATATATAATAATTTCTCCCACTTCAGAGAAAAACCTCTTTGGAGGAAAATGTAAAACTTCCTAAATACAGTTACCTCAGGTCACTGATTACAATATGAACTCATCTACACTACAAATAAAGAGCCAGGAAAGCTCTTTAGAGCTGAGCTGTAACAAGCACTGAGCTTCCCTCTTCCGTCCTGGAGATTCTCTAACCGCCTAGAAGCTCAGCTCGTTGCTCCTCCCGCTGGAGCTGCTCCTCCCGCTGGAGCTCCTCCTCCCGCTGGAGCTGCTCCTCCCGCTGGAGCTGCTCCTCCCGCTGGAGCTCCTCCTCCCGCTGGAGCTGCTCCTCCCGCTGGAGTGCTCCTCCCGCTGGAGACAGGCAGCTCTGTCTCCAGGAGGGACAGGCGGCCCGGGAGAGCAGTGCTCCCCCCCCCATCCACCAAATGGCACCGCTCACACTGGCTTTCTCAGGGGAAAAGAATAGATAAAAATAAAGAGATTTTCTAAAGCAGAGAGGAGGGAACCAGAATCAGCGTGAGCTAGCCAAGCAAAGGAAAGCCGGGAAGGACGTAGGTAGAGGCTTGGAGAGTGGAAATGCCTCCCGGAGCCAACCAGGTGGTGGTGAACAGGAGCCTCCTGCCGTGCCAAAGAAACACGCTCTGGTAGGCAGTTTACAAACGTGCACCCAAAGTTTCAACACGGGTAACCGCTTCCGCCCAGCAGCCCACTCTGTCCGGGGCTGCGCCCGGGTTAACGAGCACGGAGGTGTGCAAAGATGCTGCTGCAGGGACAGTCTATAGCTCTCCTACAACCAGCGTACACAGGGACCCCTCAACGTCAACTCCCCGTAGCTGGGGACACGTAAATGCTGATAAATTCTTTACTGAGCGTGCTACACTGGCACTTAAAAAGCCATTAACAAAGTACTGTTCATTCAGAAAACATTTGCTAAATGCCCACTATGTACATAGTACTGCAAGCTTAGCCAAAACTTCCGTACGCATGGAGCTTACATTCAGAAGAAACAGGAATTTACAAAAAGATGGCACAGAATCATTTCATTTTTAATGTTTGTGTGTACACATGTGTACATAAGCATGTGTCTATTTGATGTTAATATATTTATCAGCTTAGATAAATATATTAACTGGAACTGTTGTCATTAACTCTGAATGATTGTGAATAAGGATATTGTTTTGCCTTATCTGTATTTTCTTTACTGTTCTAAAATAAGGATGCAGTTTTAGTCTATTTAAACTGCTCTAACAAAAACAGCATAATCTATATATATAAAAGGCTAAGTGACTGTTCGACCGGCTGGTTCCTATAACGTGCACTGATCACCAAAGGACAGACACTCAGTACAGGAGCTGCCGAGCTGCGGTGACTTGGTAGTAGCAGTTCTCGGGTGACGCACCCCGGGAACCAGAGAGGAGGGAGCCCGATTCCTCTTGGGGCCACGTGATTCCACCGTCGGCTATGGGTTATGTTGTTTGGGGGGCACTATCGGCCAGATCTGGATTACTACTCACTTGTGTTTGCGTTCCACACCCTGTACGACAGCAACTTTGCAGAGTGCCCTCTCGCACTCCGAGACCCCTTGGGGGATGTCAGAGGAGAACTGGTTTTGGCCCGATCCCCGCAGGCCAGGCCGAGAAACCCCACCTGCCAGAGGGACCCCGCTCACTCCACAGATGACCTTTGAGCTGCCCCAGGTGAGGCTGGCCGGGAGGGGCCCCGGGAGATTGCCCAGTCCTGCCCTGCGGCCACCACCTAGGGCAGCTTCATTAGTCCCTGCGCTGGAGCCAGCACCGAAGCCAGAGACCCGAGCGTGAGTGTTTTTTCTCCTCCCCCCTCACCCTACGCAGATGCCCTTCAAGCCTCAGCGCTGCCCCAAGAATTCTAATTAATTTCCTTTCAATGTGCACAAATCCGTGCACCGGGCCACTAGAAATTTATTCCTCACAGTCCTGGACAGTGTACGTCCAAGGTCAGGTGCTGGCATGGCTGGTTTGGGGAGGAAGTCTTGCGGGCTGCAGACTGCCGGCTTCCTGCTATGCCCTCATGTGGTGGGAGGGGCGAGGGGTCTTTCTGGGCACTAACCCTATCCATTAGACATGATCATGACATGATCATGTGCCAAAGCCCCACCTCCTGACACTATCAACTCTGTCATTAGGTTTCCAACCTGTGAAGGGGGAGGACTGTGACTTATGTGATCTCTTTTAAAAGCCGTGGAAGATTCTCCTCGGGGACCGGGGAGGGAAGATTCTCCTCGGGGACCTGGCTCTCACCTCGTCGTCGTCATGCTGCCCGTCAGTCAGCTTCAGCACCACCCGGCACTGGTCCACGAAGGTGCTGGCCACGAGCTCGGCGTGGCCCAGCAGTGCAGTCGTTTCATCCTTGGTCAGAGGCTCCTCGCTCGCCAGCTTGGCTATTAGGACGTCCAAGAGGGTGACCCTGTGAAGCAAAGACTTTACAGGAACACGCAATACCAGGACGCCCCAGCGCTGAGGGTACCTAGAGACTGCTGTCAGAGAACATTTTACTCTTTGACTTCCCGTACTCTGCTTATAGCGTCCAGCTGGGGAAACAAGATTTGTGAATAAAATTAACCCTCAACAATCATCTGTTTTTTAAAAAAAAATCTTGATTTCTTTGATATGGTGAGGCTACAGAAAGAAGCGCCTTTTATAGCATTACTTGGAGCTCTAAAATAATTCCAACTTCAGCATTGCTGCCAGTTTTCTGGTACATCAACAACAACAATAGCAAAGTTAAAGGGACAACACGCACTACTTATTTTTTTAATTTTTTCAGGAAATATATACTCATTCTCTTGAGTGATCAGAACTATAAAACCAACACTCACTACTCCCCCACCACATTCTCACTTGGTGCACACAGAGCTGCGAGGCAGGCCCCTCACGCGCGGGGGGCGAGGCTCACGCAGGTGACGTGCCAGGGCCCACCCTGAGAGCCATGGCAGGACCGGGTCCGCTCCTGGGTCGGACGCCTCAGCTCTCATTCTGCTGTCTTTCTTGGGAAGGCTGGCTTTTTTTTTTGTAGGTTTCATCCTTTTAGTTTACAAAAACATCCATCTGAATAACTAATTTCTAGCAGTGCTCATCAAGTTACTTATTTTAGGTTAAAAAAACACCACAAATAATTCTTTCAGGAATAAACATACATATGTGGCCGTAACAGGAATCATGGATTTATAAACATGGCATTTAAACTCACTTTATGAGCATGAGCTTTTCTTTTTTGTTAACGACATTAAAGAAAAATCACTACTTAACACAACTCCAAAGGAGTGCATAAAGCTTAACACTAGACCCAAACTCACAGACAAACTTCCAAAACCACAGCAGGAATAAAAACTGTGACTACAACCAAGAGAGGAACGTTTTTCAAGTTTTTAACCATTATATCAGTTTCTGATCATCAGATTTCTCAGTAAGTTTTATTTCCCTAAGGCAACATTTCCAATAAGGTTTGGAAAAACACATCCTATTGGAATGGAAAGAGAACTGTGAATCACTGTGTTTAATCCTCTAATTTTATAGGTCAGGGAACTGAATCCAAACATGATAAAAACCTGACCACAGGCACACAGGATTGCTATGGCCAGGCAGGCAGGGGCGGCTCGCTCTCGGGGCACTCTCTGCTCTGCCCTGCAACAGAGATGGCAGGCGGGCACCGGCTTCCTGGGTCTGAATTACCGACCGGCAACTACCTCCTGGAGAGTGTGCCCCAAACTACCGTGTCAGTGAGGAGGACAGTGTGCGCCCTTCGCACACACAGTGCCAGCCTCTGGCTGTGAGTTCCCAGGATAAAGCCAGGCGCAAGCACAACCTTTGCCCTGGCAGCTTTGAACATGGCTCCCGGACAATGGCGCCAACCTGGCTTCGGCAGCCCGCGCTCACCACTGCCTGCTGTGGCCAGGCTGTAATGTTAACCAGCCAATTTAAAACCATTACTGACACAGAAACATGTATTTAGAGATGCTGTGCCAACTAAGAAACCACACCGTTTCCAGTCATGTGTACAGGATACCCTATATGGAATGCTAAAGACTCAAAACCACACTGGTTTTGGGGTTACCTTTCTTGATTGCTCATTTTGGCATACATGGCTCTCACCAATTCCGGACTTTTCAGAAAATGGTCTGTAATAATCAAGAACCTAAGAAAAAAGGAGAAAAACGTTTGGTTACCAAAACATAGTCAAACAGGGCTTTATCAACGTGATAGGCGTCTCTTACACATAAAAGCACTCCTTTTCATTGAATTCCGGACTAGCTGTCATCTTAAGATGTGTTCAGAGGTTCACATACTATTTTCTATTAGCAGCTAAAGGAAAATTAAAGCTCTCAAAATATTTCTCTCCAGTTTTATTTCTGAGACGTTTACTGAGCCGATCCCGCTTTGCCAGCTGGGAGCAAGGCCTGCTCACATTTGTCAAAGCTGAGGCAGGAAGACACTTCACCGGAGTCAAACAGCGAATGGATCTAGCTACACGCTCAGGAATAGACAGAAACATGTTAGCTGTTTTAGCCAGAAGCTCAGTGTTAACAGAACCGAGAAGTAGCACATGCCAGCGCGCAGCACTGACACTGGCTCCCTTATCTCCTCGGGGAAGGCGCTCAGGTTACCAAGAAAACATCCTCACTGCCAGGCCGCGCGAACCCCAACTCAGAGATCAATGTGCTCAGCCCCGGGCACAGATTAGAAGCATATTCTTCAAAGTGCCACTGTGACAGCTCCAAGACGGAGCGGCTTATTAATGAGTTCTGAGTCGTGGTTGCCAGAGGGCATCTGAAGACTGAAGAACTGAAGAACACACTGTCTATTCCAAGGCCAGAGCAATCCAAGTGGCTGTAGACAGTCAATATATTTACAGTCATAGTCATTGAATTCCTTCTTAACAAATAAAGCGCGGCTCTCAGAGGATAGCAGGATGAAGCACATCAGCTACCACCGCACGCTGTCACTTCACATGAAAAGGAACCCAGACACCTGCTCTGCCGCCTCTGCGGTCCACGGGGCAAGGGGAGGGAGTGCTCCTGCCGCCACTGGAAAGGGCCGTGTAAGTGGCTATCGACTCTGCGGAAGTTTTTCTGTGGCAGATGCTCATTCTTCTTCTTCAAATATAACACATGCACTCTCCTCGCCAGGTGCTGCATAAATTCTCTATCTTCAGTCAAAATTCACTGCCTTTACTTTTTTTTTCATTTTCTTTTTTAAAAAAATATATTTTATTGATTTTTTAGAGAGGAAGGGAGAGAGAGAGAGCTAGAAACGTCGATGAGAGAGAAACATCGACCAGCTGCCTCTTGCACCCCCCCACCAGGGATGTGCCTGCCACCAACGTACATGCCCTTGACCTGAATCGAACCTGGGACCTTTCAGTCTGCAGGCCGACGCTCTACCACTGAGCCACACCGGTTTCGGCTGCCTTTACTTTCTTACCAAATACCGATTCCAGAGAAACCACAGGTGAAAACTTTCACAACAGAGAGACTCAATCACGCTCCATCTTTGCTAATCACACACTTTAACTTGTGATTAATTTTTCTGCAGAACTATTTCTGTAAATGCAGAAATGTGGTGGTGATTCTGTCACAGGAGGCAGGGTCCCACTAATCTACAACCCAACGTGTGAAGGACACTCTCAGAGACTGTGAGGAAGGTCCGGTCGTCCTCCACGAATGTGCAGACAGAGGAGGACACACCGCCTCAGGGAGGGTCACAAACACATCCTCTCCCCGAGGCAGAAGTCAGAGCGGAAGGGGCACCAAGAAATCCATCTTCATTTCACAAACAGAAAAGCTGGACTCTCCCCTCAGTTCCGCTGCAGGCGCTTTGGGGCCTGTTTTCCCTGCCACCACTACCTTCAGCCTCGGGCCAGAGTGGACCCCAGGCAGATGGAGGCAGAGCGCAGTGAAATAGGGAAAGTCCTCACTGAAATGTAATTACAGAACACCAGTGTTCACAAAGCAACTTGCTGATGGCACAGCACTGACCACAGTTTTACAGTTTCCACCCTGGCTGCCAGCCAAAGCGCACGCAGGTCCCTCCCTCCTCCCTCATCTCTCCCGTCTGTAGCTGGCTCTGAAGTATGAGACCAGCTACAAAGAGATGGACCACGGTCCGTGCTCGGTGCTGATAGCCCGGTAGAAGGCGGCTAGGCCAGCTGTCCATCGGGAGCACCGGAAAGGACCGGGGACAGTGACTCTGTCATTGAGGAGGTCACCCTAAAGTCAGCGTTTGAGGGAATTTTCTGAAAATGAGAGCCACTTGTCGCCATTTCCATCCACAAGTCTACAATGTCAAAGCTTACTGTAACATAGAAATCCATTTCATTGACTGCAAAAAGCCTAGAAAATGTTCGCACCGCTCACTGGCTGAACAAGGATCTGATGTAAACACGCTCTTGGAAATGAATGCCGCCCTCTGCTGCTTTGGGACCCGGGAACTCACCCACAGCGGCTCCCCAGCCACCGGGCGAAGCTGCCAACGCTGCCACACACTCAGCCATTTCAGGGCTCCCGGAAGCACCCACACACAGCGCCCATCAGCCCGACGGCCCGGGCAGAGCTCCCTCTGACAGGCTGGCACCAGCTGGGCCTGAGTGCCGCCGGGCAAGGCCAGTGCACGCGTGTTTCTGCCCCCCTCGCCCGCCTCCCGAGAGAAGCGCGGACACTTGCAGAGAGCCGGGCCTCGGTCTCAGACCTCACCCCCGGCAGCGGCCACTGGACACGGGACCCACCTGTTTCTCCAGCTGCTAGTAACCACCTCAGAATGCAGCCCAGCCAAGTAAGAGGAAGGAAACACTGCCCTTTGAAAGCAGAACAATGAAAACGATTCACGCATCAGACACTGACTGAGTCCTGGTGGGTGTCTGCCATCCCCTCGTGTCCCTCACCTGCTTCAAATAACGAACTTCCTTTCAAGACAGACCCACACCTGCCAGCGGGGCGCAGGCACAGCTCTGAAAGCTCCCCGGAGTGAGCCCGGGACCCGCTGGACAAAGGCGGACCGGCCAGGACAGGAGCCTGAAGGGCCACGCGCACCCCACAGACGGCGGGCTGGCCTCCTGGAGATTACCTCCGCAATCCCACACTTCTCCGCACAGTGCCAGCCAGGCGACAAAGAAAAGCTTTCACTTACACCCTAGAGGATTCCAGCTTTCACAGAAACGTGCACACAAACCATCCCAAGTTGCATTGACATGCGACTCCAGATCAGAGCTGCGTGCAGACGCCGTGAGAAGCCCAGACTGCGGGGCAGCGTCCACAGCCGTGCGCGCACGGGGACCACCCAGGGCTCCAGCGAGGACCAGCTCGTCCTCTGGGCGACTCTCGGTGGCACGAGAAGCAGACAAGCCTGAGGCCACTGGAGGCCAAGGACACCACCACCACCAACTCCTCCCACAAGCACACACAGCAGTGCTTCTCCCCGAGAGCTGGCGCCCACCATGGGAGACCACGGGGCCAAGTCTCTGCCCCTCCGTCTGCCGTGGTGGCGTGAAAGCAGCCAGAGGCAATGAAGACACAAGCTAATGAGTACGGCTGTGTGCTGAGAGGAATATTTATAAACGCAGGCCCTGCCACTCCACGCAGGGGAGGAGCACGCCACGCAGGGGAGGAGCACAGAGGGAGGGCAGGTGTCAGGATTCAGGAGAGAACAAACTCAGGCAGTTCACAGAGAAGCAGCGAGAGAAGCGGGAAGGAGCGGGGAGACAAAACGGCCGGAAGTACAATGAACTCAGCCCGGAGCGGACACGGCAGTTACTCCCACGGCTCCGGTGCTGGAGCCCCAGAGGGTCTCCCGAAGCCCCTGCGGCCGGGCGGCAAGGCGAGAGCAGGTCCCGCAGCGTCTGTCCGGAGGTGCTGCCGAGCAGAGGCTGTGCAGCAGGGCCTTGCAGAGGGCCAGTGCGTGCGGCAGTGACAGGAAGAGAAGCAAGACCAACACTCACGTTCGGGCCTCAGCACCTCAGCACGAGGTGCAAAGGGAGGGGGTCTCAGTGAAGACGGGAGCAATGGCAGCTCCGAGGGAGGGACTGAGGTCTCCCTGGGTGTGAGACATCGCTACAGGCAAGCCAGGGGAAGGAGCTCTGGCCAGAGGTCAAGGCCAGACACTACATTTGGAAATTATCAACTCAGAAAGGAATCTTAAGCTGTGGCACTAGGCAAGGTCGCCCGGGAATGAGCATGACAGAGAAGGCGGCTGAAGATGGCCGCGGGCCATGCCATCTTCGGGCCGATAAAGAACAGGCGCTCGCAATGCGGGCGGCATGGCGCCTGAGCGTGACACAGGGCAGAGGAAGGGGAGACGACGAGCCCGCACTGCCGGTCTGGCAGCCCCGCGCCCACTGTGCCTACAAAGCCGGAGACTCCAGGGCGGTCCCGGGTTCTCTCTGCGCACTGCCATCTGAGCTGGACTCAGAAGCCTCAGGACCCGCTCAGGCCTGTCACATGCCAGGGTCATCCGGCTGAGGCCGCCAGAAGCCACAGCGCTGCGTCCTGCCAGAAGGCGCGCCCGGCCTCCCGGACAGGGGCGCTCTGAGAGGAGAGTGCTCAGGAGAACAGAGGGGCAGCGGAGTCCAACCTCGACGGGGAAGATAATTACATTTATCTCCCTAATAGCTTATAGCGAAGGAAGTAGTGAAATTTATGTCCGAAAGGCAAGAAACATCCCTTGAGCAAAGGAGATAGCAATCTGGGAGTGAAACTCTGTCATGCAAAATAAATCAACTAGATAACCCAAATATGACCCAAAAGTAATCCTCCACTCTCAGTTATAAATTCATGTTTGTGGTGACACCGCAGGTTCAACAGAAAGAAAGTTTGTTCTGAAAGAGGCCAAACTGGAGAGCTCATCACTCACCTTTCAACTCGGCCTCCTCCCGAGCTGCTCCTCCCAGCGGCGCTGGGCACAGCCAGGAGGTGGGGCCGGACACGCACCTGCGTGGGCCTCCGGCTCTCATCTGTCCGTGGGGGCAAAATAATTCCCGGGATGGCAGCGACAGGACAAGACCCGACACACTGCACCCCTCAGCCCAGGGCAGCCCGTGGCCGCCCCACGCTCTCCACTCCGCAATGCCACCCCTCCCCACTTCCCCCTCTACCCTGTTTCCCTGAAAATAAGACAGTGTCTTATATTAATGTTTTCTCCCAAAGTTGTGCTAGGTCTTATTTTCAGGGGATGTCTTATCTTTCCATGCGCTAGGTATTATTTTCGGGGAAACACGGTAGTAACGCACATTGGTGGGCTGTCAGGTCCAGATAGATTCAAAGGCCAAGCTTCAAGCCTCGGACTGACTCATCCAGGGCTGTCTGAGCATAAGCACATCTTTCACACCAACAAGCAGAGAAAGCAGCACTGCCAGAGGAGCACGCCACCAGCAATAATTATTGCTATCCCAATCATTCAACCGAGAGCGCAAGGCCTCTTCGCCTCCGCTCCTGTGTGAACCCAAACAAAAAGACCCCCGATTACGGAAACCGTACATTTGTCCTTTTCCAAGAAAAGATACTAAGCTATGAGTTCTAACACATGTCCTTTTGTGCTCCCTGTAAAACATCACTCTCAGAATTTTAAAATTAGGTGTAACTTCAATACAACAGCAACAATGGTACTCAAGAGGCCAAGCTGGGCGAGTTCATGCCTGTGGATGTTCTCGCATGCTGCGAGGTGGGAGGACAAAAAGTTTTTTCTCTTAACATCCAGGGCTGGGCTCATACTGAGCGGTGAAAGTAGCCACCCTGCTGGACATCTCTGGGTACCTGTGGTCCCGTTTTGTTTACCAAATACAGAGTTCTGCTCACGTCACTCAGAGACCGTACAGCAGACAGCTAGCTACCAATGCCCACCCTCCTTGTCTCAGCCCCGCTAGTGACCTTTCAGAACTCTAACTGGAACTGTCCTGAAGTAGATCTTACATTCTGCCATTTACGATCTTTTCCCCTTTATTCCACGCTGCTAAAAAATTACAGATGGTTAAAATATAGATTGCCCTGGTCAGTGGGGCTCAACTGGTTGAGTGTCGTCCCAAGCACCAAGAAGTCACTGGTTTGATTCCGGTCATGCTAGGGTTGCAGGCTCCATCCTCCACGGGAGCACGTAGGAGGGCAGCCGATCCATATTTCTCCCTCCCTCCCTTCCTCCCTCCCTCCCTCCCTCCCTCCCTCTCTCTCTCTCTCTCTCTCCCTCCCTCCCTCCCTACCTCCCTCCCTCCCTCTCTTTCTCCCTCTCCCTTCCTCTCTAAAATCAATAAAAAATATATTTGAAAATATTTACATAAAATATAGATCCAAGATACTTACCAGATGAAACAGAATTAGACTACAGAAAATGTCCGTTAATAACCTGACTAATGATTCCCTGTCATGTGAAAACACTTCTGTGACTGAGGGAGGTTTTTGAAGTCCAGCACGATAACAATTATCTATGAACCAACTTCTGTTTGTGTGCAAGTGGCAATGCAAATAAAATAAATGCCCATACATAGAAATTATTTTACAGTGCCGTACACCTTCAATAGAACAGTAATGTTCACACTTAAAGAGGCCAAACTGGGAAAGTTCATGCTTGGGAAATGCAAGTGGGATGGCTGGCAACTCGAGGCTCCCGGCCCAAGACAAACTGATCCGCTATGTGGAAAACAGAAGATTTTAAAGAAAACAGGACGCTAATAAAGAAAAACAACGAAATGTCTGATGAGTTTATGATGATGCAAGAGCCCATTCCTCAGAAGACATAGCAATTACAGACTTTATAGCAATTATGGACCTGCCGCCACAGGCTGAGTGAGTGAAGCACACCAGACAGAACTGAGGAGAAGCAGCAATCCTTCAGTAATGAGTAACACACAGCAGACAGTCAGGGCACAGCAGACAGAACACTGAGCCACCAGACCTAGCGGAGTGTTGTGCCAACTCCATCAGAAACGACGCGTGCTCTTTTCAAACACGGAGCACCCTCCACGACAGGCCCGGTGTGGGCCATGAAACAAGCCTCTGTTTATTTAACTGAATGAAATGACATTGAGCGTGCTCACCGACCACCAGTGTGACAGGACAGTGAGTCTCTCTCTGAGCGCTGCCCACAGGGCCCGTCCTGGCCACTGACCTTCAAGGGAGCACCCACTGCACCGCAGCCGTCTGACCACACGCTCCGCAGCAGCTGCAGTTCACAGACGGAGTGCCCTCACCCTCCTCACCCCTTAAAAACTTGTCACCCCTCAAGGACCTGCTCAAACCTCACTCCCCTCTCACAAAGCCTCCGGCGGCTGCTGAGGAACTTCTCTTCTTTTGTCAACATGTGTCATTTTAACTTACTGTCCAATTACTATAATTCAAATTTTTACTTAAAATCTCTATTAGGAAAGTGATCTGTCAGAATGTTCCTAAGCAATCTAATTCCTAAAATGATACTCACGGCCATTCTGATTCAGGCTGCTTTTGGTGAATTTCTATGACATCGATTGCAATATTGAGGTTTTCTTCCAGTTCTTTCATTCTTTCAGAATTAAGGGATGTGAACAAAATCATTGAACAGTAGGCAACAATTTTTTTGTCTGGATGATTTAAGCAAGACCTTCCAAATAAAGAAATGAAAGTGTTAGTCCAATTTAACATGATAAAATACGATTGAGCAAATAAACAATAACAATCTCAATAACAAATTCAGTCCATACTGGATTTTTAAGAATTTAATAAAGAATTACAACACTTTGAAACAAGTACATTATTTACTGCAGAAAAGGCCAATGTAAGATTAGTCTCAACTTAAGTATCCATTAGCGGCCATGAAGAACACACTGTCTGAGGGGAAGGTGGTCTACGGCAGGAAATGGAATGTAGGTCCAAAGCCTCACTGTACGCCCTGGTTCATCGGCCATGATCCTGGGAAGGTCTTAGTTTTGCTCTCGTCAATTACGTCATGGGGCATGCATGTGGCAGGATTTCATTTTTTCACTTAAACTTTGTAAGACTCTTCTGGAGAAATTATTAGCATTATACTCCTGTAACATGAGTCTCACAATGTTTTCCTTCCACCTAAGCTCAATTATTATTAATCATACAGATAAGAGATATATATGCCTTCTACTCTACTTATCTTAGAGTGACAGTTATACTCAGGGCACCATAACTCTACAAGGATCCAGAAACATGTACGCAGCTAGGGAAGGATTTAGGCAGCGAGGGGGTTACGTTTATCAGGGCTGAGCTCCAGTTCCCGCATCTGCCCAAACACAGACAGCGACGTGCCCCGGGGCTGGGCACAGCAGCTCGGGGCACAGGCACAGCAGCAGTTCCGCTTCCGTGTCGCCACACCGAAGTCGCCCCACTCAGAGCAGCACAGCGGGATGAGGAGCCAGCGACTCCCAGACATGCTCCTCCTCTCCCCCCTCCCCAGCACTGCTCCCCTTTGTAGCAGCGTTCCACTGTGATGAGCTAGCGGAGCTGCTCATGCAGAGGAGAAGGTCACCCAGAGAAGTACCCGACCACGCTGGGGGCGGGCGGAGCCCACACTGCCGTTCTCACACCGGCCAGCCTGGCCGCGCACAGGAAGTGCTCAGTGCACACATGAGTGATGACCCACTGCCCACAGCTCAGTGTTTTATGGCCTTTTCTTGTAAATTACAGTATCCGCTAAGGACAGTATTTCTCATTTTAACCAAACTTTTAATTTCTTAAAGTGAAACTGACATACAACAAAAGACACAAATCAAAATTTTAGACGGAATGAATACAGCCACGCAGCTGCCCGTGAGGATGCAGAACGTCTGCGAAGCCCAGAGTCTGGCTCGGTTCAAATGAGGATAATGAACCCAAACCACTATCCTCATTTCTATGAGCAAAGGTTCGTTTTTCCTGCTTTCGAGCTTCATGTAAATGGAATGATATAACCACAATTTTCTCAGAAATTAGAAAAACTCAGCAATATACTCACAGGAAGAGTTCCGGGAAAGCATGCACCCACACGATGGCCTGGGACTCTTCATTCCGTGAGGCAATGTTGCCTAAGAACTGCAGGCCACAGCGGAAAGCTGAGAATTTGAGAGTGAAAAAGATGTATGCTTTTTAAAAATTTTAACATAATGAATAAATTCATCTTAATAAGAAATATTCCCAACGTTTTTACATAAGAAGTTTCTGTTAGCTTCTTTTAACTATGAAGGTCTCTGGCCTAGGAAACGGCACATGACACTAACATTAAATGCCTTATCAAAACAATTGCTATACAAGTTAACTAACTTCTGGAAAAGATTATAAATATAAACACATACACCTGTAATTAAATTAACTATGGGATATGTGCTCCAATTTTTAAAAAGTTACTTTTAGACTAGAGTTTTTATGAAGCATGGTAAAAAAAAAAAAGAAAAAAGAAAAAGATACACTAGGCAAATACCATCCTAAAGAACATCACAGACCATATAAAATCAGACATAATAAACCTTAAGGCTAATGCTTAAGGCAAAAAGCATTAGTGAAGATTTTTATTAAGTCATTTCAGAATGAGTTAATTCACCAGGAAGATATAACGATTTTAAATCGAAATGACCTAATAACATGGCCTCAAATATGTAAGTAAAAGAAAGATTGACAAAATAAGAGAAAAATGCACAATTAAATTGGGCAATTATAATACAAACAAAAACATCAGTATGTTTAAAAGAAATGAACATGGTTTATTGACAACCTTGCTGATGAGTTTGAATATTTTATCAAATAAAAGTGCAGAATGCCACCCAAAGTCTAGAACGCTGACGACGGTGCTGGTGAGGACGGAGCAGCAGGCACTCCCCTTCGGTGCTGGGGAGATGTACACGGTGCAACCGCTTGGGGACAGTTTGGTGATTTCTTACTAAACAAAACATACTCCTAGCATGCAATCCAGCAATCTGCTCCTCGGCATTGGCCTAAGGGAACCGAAAGCTTATGTCCCACAAAGCCTGCACACCAATGTTTATAGCAGCTTTCTCCGTAACTGCCCGACTGGAAAGCTGCCCAGGTATCCTTCACAGGTGATCCGACAGTGGAACAGCATGAGAGCTAAGAAGGAATGAGCTATGGGCCGAGGAAACATCACTGCATGTGACTCCATGACGAAGCCCACACATGCATCGTGTATGTTTCCAACTACACCACGTTCCGGAAAAGGCAAAACGATGAACACGGTGAAATGATCAGCAGTTGCCAGGGGCTCGGGGAGGGAGGGAGGAGTAGGTGGGAAATAGAGGACTTCAGGGCAGTGACACTGTCCTTTATCACACCCTAAAGGCCCGGTGCACGAAATTCATGCACGGAAGGATGGGGAGGGGGTCTCAGCCCAACCTGCACCCTTTCCAATCCGGGACCCCTTGGGGGATATCCGACCGCCAGTTTAGGTCCGATCCTAACTACCCCCTGGGCGGCCTGGCCCCCCTCCTGCTTGCTGGGTTACCCCCAACTGCACCCCCCACCTCTGCCAGCCCCTAACTGCACCTCTTGCTTCCGCCAGCCTGGTCGCCCCCAACTATGCCCCCTGCTGGCCTGGTCACCTCCAACTATCCCCCCTGCTGGCCTGGTCACCTCCAACTGCTTCCTTGCCAGCCTGGTCACCCCTCATGGCCCACCCGCCAGCCTGGTCATCCCAGGCAGCCTGCTGTTCAGTCATTTGGTCGTCCTTCACTAATCCCCTAATGGCCTGGTTGCCCCACACAGCCTGCTTGTTCAGTCTCTGATCATCCCTCACTAACCCCCCCTGCCGGCCTGGTCGTAGGCAGTCATCTTATGAGGGTATGATGGTCAATTTGCGTATTACCTCTTTATTATATAGGACAGTGGTGGATACATATCATGACACATTTGTCCCCACCCACAGAATGTACTGCAACCAGAGTGAACCGAAAGTAAATCATGGGACTCCAGACTCCGGGTGACATGATATGTCACTGGAAGCTCATCAATTGTAACAAATGAACAACTACTTTGGTGCCAGATGTTGGTGGAAAAGGCTGTGCAAGTGTGGGGGCAAGAAACACATGAGAAATCTCTGTACCTTCTCTATTCTGCTGTGAACCTAAAACTGCTCTGAAAGATAAAACTTTACTTAAAAGAATAACAGTAAATAAAACTATTTAGTGACACACGAAAAAAGACGGCCTGAGTTCGATTCCCAACTTTCAGTGTGAGCCTGCACAAGTTACTTAACTTCCGTCAGATGCATGTCCTCACCAGCGGATGGTGCTGACAGAGCTACCATAGGTGTGAGCTATGAGCTCACTGAGTGCTGAGCGTGGAGTAGGGAGCACACTAAATGCTCACCTGGCCACCCTCTCTACCTGCACATAATATACACGTGACAAACGGCTTAAAAAGTCAGATTTTCAAAATCAAATTAAAACATGTTTGGGTCTATAGTCAGACTCTCAATGGAACCCTTGAGTATTTGATGTGTAAATCCTTATAAGAATCTTACTGTTGAGACAGGTATGTTTATACTCATTAGAGAGCACGAGGAACCAAGACCCCCACAAGTTATCAGTAACTTGATCAAGTCACACAATTAATTATAAAGAATTAATTCTGGATGAACCCCTGTGATTCCAGCAATCCAATATGGTCTGAGTGTTACCTCAAGCTTATCAGAAGCTCCTAAACTACTTCGTAGTTATATATGAATTTAATTAATAAAAAGGGAATTTAAAAATCTGCAGCATATGTAGTCTTCCCAAGGATATCTGCATGCTGGAAGACAATATTCCAACAGATAACAGAGGAAATGACAACCTCAACACATTTAAAGAATTAATACATGGACAATGCTCACTGTAAACTAAAAATAAAACCCCCAAAGAATTAAAACACCTCATAGTTTAAAACTGAGAGATAGTTCTAAATAACCCATAGGGACAAAAAAGAAATAATGCAAATAAAATATTTGAAACAGAATGTTAACAAAAATACTACACACTAAAACTTTTAAGATGCAACTAAAATGGAGAAGGGCAATTTGTAGCTTTAAAATGCATAAGCTGGGAAAGATAAGCAATGAAGATAAATAAGCTAAGTAAGCATTCTTCTCCAGAAACTAGAAAATAGCAAAATAACACCCCAAAATGAAGAAAATTAAAGATGAAGAGAAAGAAATTACTAAAATTGAAAACAATAAAAAAGAAGAGAATATCAACAAACCCAAAACTGACTTCATCAGGAAGCTCAATGCTGACCAGCCTTTGGGAAGACAAATCAAAAGAGAGAAAGGGGACAGATAACAGAGAAAACTTTTCAGAAATGAAAAGAAGGATGCAGCCGAAGCCAGTTTGGCTCAGTGGTAGAGCGTCAGTCTGCGGACTGAAAGGTCCCAGGTTCGATTCTGGTCAAGGGCATCACTGGTTGCGGGCACATCCCCGGTATGAGATGTGCAAGAGGCAGCTGGTCGATGTTTCTCTCTCATCGATGTTTCTAACTTTATATCTCTCTCCCGTCCTCTCTGTAAAAAATCAATAAAATATATTAAAAAAATAAAATAAAAAGGGAGGATGCTGCCATAGATTTTGCAACATAAAAAAAAAGAAAATGATAAGATTATTACAAATAATATCTGAATATCTTAAATAATATTTGGCCAAAGTATTTGAAAATGTAAATAACATAACCAAAACCCGAGAACATAACTAACAAAAACTGACTCTGTAAGAAATTCCGTAAAATATTCAGGAAAAACCTGAAGAGTCCTCTAACCATTAAGGAAATTGAATCAGTAGTCAAATATTTTCCCAAAAAGAAAACCCCAGACCAGACTGTGGCCAGTTCACATTCAAGGAGAGAGCAATTCCAGTCCACACAGCTCTTCAGAGAACGCTTACTGAAAGCGGGCGGAGGCTCCACGCCAGCCTTCTGAGCCAGCGGAACTGCGACCCCATCAGAATGAGGACAGTATCAACACGGGAACCAACACCGGGTGCTGACTAAAAGGGCTCCAGAAACATGTCACATGACCGACATGTATTCTTGCCTTAAAGGCTGCTTTAATATTAGAAATCCAAGTTTATAACTGACCACGTTAACTGTGCAGGACAAAATCATCTCAGATACTGAGGACAACAGATTGGATGAAATTTAACACCCACTCTTAATTTAAAACAAAACAAAACCACTCCGAGGCACCAAAGGATAGAGGGGCCTTCTTTAACCTAAAAATAGGTGTCAACAGAAGCCCAGGCACACGCTCTAATTAACTGCGCTGCAGACAAAGGCGCTCCTTCTGGAGGGAGCGAGTGCCAGCCTGCTGTTCCGTTCCTGTCAACGCGGCCCTGAGATCTGTCAGCAAGACCGAGGCATGGAGGCCACGGAGTGAAGAGGAGAAACCGAACTGTCACTTTACCCAGAGGTGAAATGCCATCTTTTTTTTTTTTTTTTTTAAATATATTTTACTGATTTTTCACAGAGAGGAAGAGAGAGGGATAGAGAGTTAGAAACATCGATAAGAGAGAATCATCGATCAGCTGCCTCTTGCACACCCCCTACTGGGGATGTGTCTGCAACCAAGGTACATGCCCTTGACCGGAATCAAACCCGGGACCTTTCAGTCCGCAGACCGATGCTCTATCCACTGAGCCAAACCAGTGCCGGCTGAAATGCCATTTCTAATCTGGACAGAAAATATGAAAGTGGATCTAGAGTTATACCATGTTCACAGACTATAGGACTAGTGAGAAAGAAATACAATATAGAAAGAAAATACAATTCCGGGCTGAATCACCACAGGGTGTGTGTGTGTGTGTGTGTGTGTGTGTTGTGTGTGTGTGTGTAAGTGTAATTCTGTGTCTATGTAATGTGACAACACGATTCTAAAGTCTGGGTGATGACACAAAGGGTCACAGCACACTTGTCTTCACCGAACAGCCAGCCGGCGGTGGGACCGGGTCCGGGCAGGAGGGGACACAGCGACAGGACAGAACGGGTCCGGAAGACGCAAGCCTGCGCTGACATGGGACTGAACAGGGATGTGACAGCAGGGGGCGGAGGAGAGACAGTCTTTTCTACAATGACACTGGGCAGCTGGCTCCAGGACCAAAGAACACAAAGTGGCGTTCACCCAACAGAGCATCCACTCCAGGTACTAACCTACGTGCAAAAAAGCCCAAGTAGGAAGGCTTTAAAAACAATAACTGTTAAGAAAGATTTTAAAACCAAACATAAATAATATCCATAAAGGAAAATATTAATAAACTGTATTATATTAATAGACTGCATCAAACTTAATAACATTTTTTCCCTCAAGGTACCACAAAACAACAAAGAAAACGAGCCCTAAAATAGGAAGAGACGCGGAACACAACTAAGCAGCGTCGTGTACAGAGCATGTAACGGACTCTTAGGAAGCATTCAGAAGGACAGAAAACCCGTAGAAACACAGGCCCCAAACCAGAACTAGACACACTTACTGAATCCGGGCAGCAAAGGCAAGCGCACAGCACACGGAGCAGTGCTCGCCCGGGGAAGCATGAGGCTCTACCCTCCCCACCGGCCTCCGCACCCCAGCTCCCCGGCCTGCTCCCCGACTGCGGGCGCCGTGTTTGTGAGTGGGTACCAGCGCCCACTCAGCGGAAGAAACACTGGGCCCTTCGATGCCTCCCCTGGCGGGGGCACGGCCAGCCTTGGTGACAGAGGCACGGGGGGGAGGAGGGAACAGAATTTCCTCCCGGGCTCCTGAGTGTTTCCTGGTGACAAGCTCCCGCCCAGGTGACAGCCAGCCTGTCAACACAGGCCCGTCCCAGGAGCACTTGAAAGCGGGCCCAGTCGGATCCCTCCCTGCACCCTGACAACTGGCACAGGGAGGTACTGAGATCCCCCCCTTCCACAGAGGAGATCGCAGGCCCAGGGTCCCGGACTCACTCGGGACAGGAGCTGTAGTGGTGCCGGCACAGGTGGCAAACAGCATGCCCCGAGGCCACAGGCCCCAAGACTCGGAGGGGGGAGTTTGCTGCGTTAAAGGAACCCCCCAGGCATCAACCAGGAGACAGGGCCCAGAACCCCAAAGCCCTACGCTTTCTAGATCTCTGCTTTGCCAGAGAGAGGAGCTGCCTGCCACACCAGCCTGAGCTGTGTCCTCTGACCTCGGCCTTCCCCGGGTCGGCCTGGGCCTTCCCTTCACACCCCGTGGCCCAAACCCTGGCCGAGCACCTGGCTCCGGCTCCAGCCGCCGCGGCAGAGCGCTGACAGGATGGAAGGCGAGGTGAGTAACAGGCCACACCACTCACTCACTCACACTCCCCAACCGCTGGGGTTCAAAGAGAACTGCAAACCCGTGGCCAGAAATCAAAACACTGACATCTCCACAGTGGCCCATGGGGACGATGAGCCGGAAACCTGGAAGCTGAATTCGCTTGCTGTGACCGTCACAACAGGACGCAGGTCCGGAGCGGCACACGCCCCTGCCATCGCACTGGCCTGAGGAATGCCGGGCCCAGCCAGGTGTTTGTTCATGTAGCCTGCAGAAGATCACTAGTTTTCTTTCTACTTTCAGGAATTTTTTAAAATTACTCTATAATAAAATTATAAAATGCTTATATAAAAAAAACTCATTTTTAACCGTAAGATAAGTTATAACTTAAATGGCATATTCCTCCTGAGTATTTTAGAATATGGACACTCAAACTTTGTGAAAGTGAACACATTAAATAGGGCAGCAACGTAAGCTGGTCCGAAAGCCAACTGACCCAACAAGTCATCGGGAACCGGAGCTGAGCGTGCGAATCAGAACTCAGTTCCGGGAAGGCAGGGTTTAAAGATGGCCCAGAGACTGAACAGAAAGCTCCAGACATGGACAAATGACAGTTTACTTTACCAAACAGCTTACCAAGTGATCTTTATGTAAATACTGCAAATGTTACCAAGTCCCTCAAAAATCCCAACATTATTTTTACAGATTAGAAAAGAATAAAAGCCAAAAATAACACCAATAACTCAATTAAAATAACTCATGCTTGTGTTTACACAAAATTTGATGAGCATAATATATTCGTCACACCACTGTAATTATTCTCTGAAAATAATACTCTAAATATTATTTTGACAATGTAATTATAGTTCTTACCTCAAAAGTGGTTACAAAACTGGCACAGACACCCTGCTAAAATTCTACCACACATAAGGTTCTCACAGAGAAATAGTCAAAAAATAGTGTAAGAACTTTATTAGCAACCAGAACACCTTTTAAAAGATTTGCATTAGGTTTGAACTAACATATTATAAATACTTTTAAAGTTTCATTGTTGAATACAAACTTCATTCTTGAATGAAATTACTTGGAATAAAATTCAATAATATCGGTAGCTGCCTTTTCTCAGGAAGAGCGAGAAAATCAGCTTGCTTTCCTCTTTGCCTCTGATAGCCTTGCAACTCGGCCTACAAGCGTAAGTTGTCTGCTTGAAATGGATACAACTACAATATTAAAGACCTAAAACAACACATGTTCCATACTCATAGGCTGGAAGACACTGTTGTTAACATGGCAATCCTCCCCAAAATTCCACACCATTTCTACCCTGTTTCCCTGAAAATACGACAGTGTCTTATACTAATTTTTGCTCCCAAAGATGCATTAGATCTTATTTTCAGGGGATGTTTTATTTTTCCATGAAGAAGAATACGGTACACATTTATTATTAAATGAAAATAAAGGAAATTTATTACCTGTATACGGTACGGGAGTAGGGTAGTTGTCAATACAAACCAGACAAACTGTGAATCCTACAGTATCAAGAATTTACTCACTTATTCAATGACAATCATGTCATCATCTTCTGGAACATAATCATAACAATCCAATTCCTGAATTTCCTGGTGAATTTCTTGTGACTCCATTTCTTTCTTTTTTTTTTTTTTTAATATATTTTATTGATTTTGTACAGAGAGGAAGGGAGAGAGATAGAGTTAGAAACATCGATGTGAGAGAGTCATCGATCAGCTGCCTCTTGTACACCCCCTACTGGGGATATGCCCGCAACCAAGGTACATGCCCTTGACCAGAATCGAACCCAGGACCTTTCAGTCCCCAAGCCGACGCATTGAGCCAAACCAGTTTCGGCATGTGACTCCATTTCTTTCAGAATCAGTGGACTAAATCTCTCATGTGTATCCTAGGGGGGAGGGGCCTTGTTTGGGGGGAATGCCTTATATTTCACTCAGAAGGAAACCTGTGAGTAGGTCTTATTTTCGGAGGATGTCTTATTTTCGGAGAAACACAGTAGTATCTGTGATATATAAGTAACTCCTATAATTTGACCAAAAAAAAAAAAAAAAAAGGCAAACAACCCAATAAAAACTGGGCTAAGGGCTCGAAGAGACATTTCCCCAAAGAAGACTGACAGCCAAGCACATAAGATATTTCACATCATTAATCTTAGAGAAATGCCAATCAAAACCGCAATGAGGACCATTTCTTACCCACCAGGATGATTACAATCTAAAGAAAAGAAATGTTGGCCAGAATGTGGAGAAACTAGAACCTTGAACATCACTGGAGAAAGTGTAAAATGGCTCAGCTGCTGTAGAAAAAGTCTGGCAGTTCCTTAAAAATCCTATATAATAAAAGCCTAATATGCAAATTGACCAAACAGCGGAACGACCAGTTGCTATGACGCACACTGACCCCCAGGGGGCAGGCACTCAGCACAGAAGCTGTCCCCACCCTGCAGGCCCCAAACAGCAGCAGGGGACGGGGCTGGCAAGTGGGCGGCTCCAGGCCAACCAAGGTGGGTGCCAGCGGGGACCCCCCCAATCGTTCCACTGGTCGCCCCTGATCACTGGTCAGGCCTAGGGATCCTATCTATCATGTAATTTTGTGCACTGGGCCTCTAGTTTAAATAAAATCAACCCAGCAATTCCACTCCTAAGTACACCCAGAGGAATTGGAGGCAGGAACTCAGACAAGTACATGTACATGCATGTATTTGTAAGTGGCACAACAGTGAAATGGTGGAAACAACACAAATAGTCATCAATGAATGAATGGCTAGAGAAAATGTGATCTGAGCATTCAATGGAATTATTCAGGCATAAAAAAATAAAGTTCTGATACATGCTACACTATGAATGAACCTCAAAAAAAAGTATGCTGAGAAAAAAAGCCAAACACAAAAGATCCCATATTTGTATGATTCCATTTATGGGAGGTATCCAGAACAGGTAAATCCACAGACTAAATGCAGAATGGGGGTGGCCAGGGGCTCAGGGAGTAGGAGATGGAACACGGCTGCCTTTGGGGTCATGTTTGCAGGTAGAGTAGCACACGTACAGCCCTGCGAATGCACTAAGGCCACTCAGCTCAGAGCGGTTATTTTTCTCTTCTGTCATGTCACCAAGAAAGTACTTAAGTTGATACAACTACAGCCACCTCCACTGTGGCCAGCTCTCAGGCCTCTCACAGGCAGGTCTGTGAAGATCCCGTCTCTCCAGTCTGTGGGTATCAGTGAGCAGCAAGCCCAAACCAAACAACCAATGTCCCCATCCATTCCAAACCAGTTCCTAAAGTCTCACAAATCGCCTCCTTTAAATTTGTTGATAGATCATCTGCTGGCTTCAGTGAAGAGAAAATGAATCCTGCGAGAAGGATTTGTTATAAACAATGAAAAGCAATCTGCAGCAGGTGTGGGAGAGCAGAGGAAGGGATAGCGGAATAGGAGACTGGGGAGATCAGGAGATGGGAAATGGGGGCACATTACACTCGGATGGAAGTAAGAACAGGGAACAGCTGAAGAGGCGGCGAGGGGCTAATTTCAGGGCAGAGATCTGCGTGCAGAGGGAGGCGCTGGGCCGGCTGATGGCCGTTTAATGGCAGCGTCTGCTCCCAGGGCACTTCCTGCAGCGCCTTATTTCGGGCACAGCGTCCCGGGAGAAAACTGCTGCCACCACAGCTCGCGGGATGCCAGGGCCACACTGCCCACCTCGCTTGCATCTCCCAGCCATCACAGAGCACAGCGCCTCCTGACCTCTCCCTGAACCACAGGCCACACACTTCCAAAGCGGCTGCCCTTCCCGGGAGACAGAATCCGTCTCTGACGGCCGTGCCGAGTCCCCCATGAGCACCAGGGCTCCCGTCTTATGAAAAAACAGAGCAACCAACAGAACTCTGTAACATCTCAAAGCAAGTCACAGCTACACCCCACAGCCTGTCCATTTCTTGAGGATATGTGAAACATTCGTGCTGTTTAAAAACTGAGAGCAACCACTCTGGAAACTCTTAACTTAATTCAAAACCTCATTCCATGCCCACAGGAAGAATTCTAAATCGAACAGGAAAATGCAGGAATTTTAACAAATGAGCTTTAAATAGAAACACTGATAAATCACAGACTAGAATGAAGCTGAGACAAGCCAGGCGGCATGTGTAGCCGCGGAGTTAGCCTCGCTCACTGCACGCCTCAGCCCCTGTCCGTACAGACCGGACCTCCGTTCTCCGCCCGCTGGCCACCGCGGCATGACACTCACACAAAGGGGGGATGCCTCACTATGTAAGTGAAGGCTTTAACAACTGTATGTAAGGCAATTTATAAATCAAATCATTTTAAGTATAGCTGGAGATTTCTCACTTTAAGAAGTATCTGTTGAATTATGTTATACCTTCTTTACTAAAAAGAATTTTAACTACAGCTTTTTAAAAGCCAGATATTTACACTGGAATTTTCTTATTAAGTGACTTGGGTTTAGCCATCAAGTATTTTAATTCTGTGTAAATACGTCATATATTAAAATTCTGTTTTTTAAGCATGAGGTTAAGATAATAACCCTCACTCAAAGACAAGTGTTGATGCCAGTAGTTCAAGAACCAAAAACCTAGAGAAGCTTCCTGGCCTTCCACGTAAGAGGCATGGTTCTCCTCCGGTCCCACAGCAGCTGCCACTGCGATCAGCACTCACCTGCCATTCTGTCCCCCCTCTCTCTCTGCCTGACAGCAGCTGCTCTCCTCCATGGAACGGAAGCACCTGAGGGCAGGGCGTGGGGTCCCCGTTAGGCTCACCCCAACACAGACTGGGCCTTAAATAACCCAAGTCCTGTCTCATGGCTGCGAGGCTGAAGAGAGAGGAAGGTGTGGGAAGGGGGATCGCTTCTGAGGCCTCGCTCCTTGGCTTATACATGGCTGTTCACTCCTGTGTCCTCACACGGACGGCCCTGATGTCCTCTACTCAAAAGGACACGGTCACTCTGGATTAGGGCCACACAGGTGACCTCACTTTACCTCCATTAACCTTCTTAAAGGCTCCGCCTCCAAATACAGTCACATCTGAGATACTGGGGTGAGGACTCCACCATGGGAATGGGGAGGAACCCAGCTCAGCCACAGAGGTAAGAAAGGAAGTTGCTGCAGCTTTTTAAACAATTCTTTAGTGCCACTAATAAAGTCTCTGCATCGCCACAGAACATTTGTCTGAATGAATGATAAACCGTGTTCAGTTTGTAAACTTTTTTAAATATATAAATAATTCATGAGTCGACTGGGCGTACCTGTCAGCAGGGCCTCCTGTTCCACTCGGAGTTCCCGAAAAAGAAGAATCAAGTCAACAGCAATGCCGATTGTATCCAAGTTCCTGTATCGTGATGTTAAAGGAGACAAAGTTAGGGACATTCCCAAGCCCACATGTCACGTGATCCAAAAGCAGCGCGGAGCCTACCGGGGACAGTGCCCATGGCAGCGGAAAGAACAATGTTTTCCAAAGGTAGAGTTCAGAATGTGCTGCTTTCTGTGACTGCTGAACCATCAGCCCATCAGCTCCCTAACCTGGGAGTGTGACCTCACGGGGCCTGGAGAGTACGAAGGGCCTGCGGTGGGCAGTGTCCTGGAGTATCAGGTGGGGCCACGGAATCACAGGGTGCTATGAGAGGAAGAGGGAGGGGCAGGGGCAGGGGCAGGGGCAGGAGGAGGCCACGAGCCCAGAAATGCAGGCAGCCTCTCAAAGATGGAAGACGTTCTCCCCAGAGCATCCAGAAGGAACCTTGTCACCTCAGGGGGCACAGCAGACGCATTACCCAGGAAGCTCCAGGGCAGCCCCTCCTGCCTGCTGGGAATCCCTGACACCCACTGAGGCCCACAGGCCTGAGGATGTTACACCAGGAGAAGCGCTGCAGCATGGACAAAACGCGCAGAGAGAGGATGGAATGAAAGGCAGGCAGACGCCCAAAACCCTACAGGTAGGAGCAGGCTGATAACCACTCAGCTGCCAGCAGGTGCTATCTGAAGAGAAGGAAGGATAACCAGGGGGGGGGACTATGGGCAGACGCAAGCCGCGGAGGCTTAAAGCATGGCCTTGACACTTGAGTTTGTGCAACTGGATTTTGAAACCGCCTGGGGCCAGCGCTGCCCCTTCCCTTCCATTTTCTCTGCTTTAAGGGCAATGTCTAACACTGCTCTCCCATGCCTGTTACGGCAGTCACACACACAGGCTGTTACAGGGACGGCAGTTATACACACAGGCTGTTACAGGGACGGCAGTCACACACACAGGCTGTTACAGGGACGGCAGTCACACACACAGGCTGTTACACGGACGGCAGTCACACACACAGGCTGTTACAGGGACGGCAGTCACACACACAGACTGTTACAGGGACGGCAGTCACACACACAGGCTGTTACACGGACGGCAGTCACACACACAGGCTGTTACAGGGACGGCAGTCACACACACAGGCTGTTACAGGGACGGCAGTCACACACACAGGCTGTTACAGGGACGGCAGTCACACACACAGGCTGTTACAGGGACGGCAGTCACACACACAGGCTGTTACACGGACGGCAGTCACACACACAGGCTGTTACACGGACGGCAGTCACACACACGGTCAGGGATGTCTCGGGCTCGTCATGGCGGCTGCTCTGAGCTGAGCTCCAGTCGGGAGTCAGAAGGGAGGTCCCGGGCCATAGTGATGAGTGCCTGTCGGACAGGTTCCTAACCTGAGTCCCAGCTCTTCTATGAGCAGATGGACCCAGCAGCACACTCTTGCTTTTCTATATGTATGGAGCCATCGCACAAGCGATCCAATAAGTCATCAGGCTCTGCCAGCAGGAATCACGTTGGATGTGGGCTGCCTGTGGCTGCGCCGTAGCATACCATTGATGAATTTGTTCTTAGGGTTACACAGGGCAATGCAGTCAAGCCCGGGGGTTACAAGCCCAGTGCTCAGGGCTGGCGCCCAGAATGGCCGCCTCCCTTCCTGAGAGGCTGCCGCGCGCTGGGCAGTGTCTGCTCTAACTCCCCTCCCTCCCCCGGCGCCCGGAGCTCCTTCTGGAGAGGGACAAAGGCCCCCTTCCAGCACACAGCTACCCTTTTCCCCCAAAATAAGATGGTGTCTTATATTAACTTTTTCTCCCAAAGTTGCGCTAGGTCTTATTTTCAGGGGATGTCTTATCTTTCCATGCGCTAGGTCTCATTTTTGGAGGATGTCTTATTTTCGGGGAAACGCGGTAGTTATGTTTTTAAATGCTGACTATTATTACCAAGGTTATAATTGTTTCTATCCATTTGTCTGCAAGAGGATGGCAGGCCTGGTTTAGAACTGAAGTTAAACAAGCCCGGCTTTTCCCTCTCCTTTTATCTTAAAAAGCCCATTCATCACAGCGAAGCCTCGGGTGGCAGAGCTGTCTGGGCAGCGGGGCGGCCCCCTCAGGTGGCTCGGGACCAGCGCCTGCACCCGTCACGGGGTGACAGGAGGCCCGGAGGCTCGTCTGCACCAGTCCAGGACAGAAAGGCGAGCTCGCTCTTTGAGGCTCTGCCTTCATCTCAAGTGAAAATCTTTCATGAAAAGCAGATTCCATAAAATCAAAGAGGAAAGGTGCTCAGTGCTGGGAGGAGAGAGCAACAGGTCAAAGAAGGCGCACAGCGCCGGGCAGTTTCTGCTCAGCTTTTAGCCACGTTACGAAGCAGGTAGACCGGCCAGCGTGGCCCGGTGGTTCATAGTTGACCCATGAACCAGGAGGTCACGGTTTGATTCCTGGTCAGGGCACAGGCCCAGGCTGTGGGCTCAATCCCCAGTGTGGGGCATGCAGGAGGCAGCGGGTCAATGATTCTCTCTCATCATTGATGATTCTATGTCTCTCTTTATCCCTTCCTCTATGAAATAATACAAATATTTTAAATAAATAAATAAAACCGGTGGAAGTGGAGTCTTAAGACAGGTCACCTTAGGCCTTTACAACACCTGCTCCCTGTCCAAAGCGAACACCAGCGCCGTCACTGATAAGTCATGGAGAGAATGGAAGCACTGGGAGCTCAGACACGCGAGGCCCAGGCCGCACATGCCGTGGGCAGTCCGGGTCAGTGATCAGAAGGAAGTTCCCTCTGTGCTGTGGGAAACCAGTGCCTCACACACTAAGCGCCAGGGAGACGCCTGAAGCCCCGGGCTAACCGCCCTCCATGCGGGCCCCGTTCCCGCGTGCCCACACCGCTCCCGCGTGGCCGGAGGCGCGGGGGCCGCACCGGATGGCGTCCTGGTTGGCGGAGCACTCGATGCAGGCGTTGCGCAGGCAGCGGAAGCACTCGGTGATGAGCTGCAGGCTGGAGGCCAGGTGCTCCACGCGGGGCGGCTCCCCGCAGGCCAGCTCCACGGCGCGCGCCGCCCGCTTCAGGATGTCCAGGACTCTCGGGAAGATGGTCCTGGGGGCGGTCTCTCTGGAAACGACAAAACGGTCACAAACCAGGATGAAGATCCCTGACCGCCCGACGCCCCGTGCGACACAGCCTGTACTGGCTTCCGGAGGAGTGAGCCAGCTCCTCGTCCCACACGGACTGGAAGGGCTGCCGGCACTGAGCCTGCACGCTGGGCCCTGGCCTCACCAGCATTTCACGTGCTTAGTATGTAACCTGGCCCTGAGGCAGCACCGGCCTGTCCAGTTTACAGACAACTGAGGAGAGGGGCTGTGAGCACCGTGCCCAGGGCAGCCCCTGGCAGAGCCGTTCCGGGGGCAGTGTGACTGCGCCCCTCCCAGGACGGCCCGCACCCACTTTCCGGGCTGTCCGTGCTCTGGCTGTGCGCTCAGGCCCAGCGGATCAGCTCCACTGGTTCCGGACGGAGCGCGGAGCCCAGTGGGCCCTTCAGGACGGCCACCTGGCTCAGCGAGGACTGCGGGGAGGAATACCATCGCTCTGATTCACCGGGGAGAGTGTGTGCGTGCACGTATTCACTCAGCACGCGGGGGGAGTGGGGAGGGAGACAGAGACCGAGCCGTGCCCAGGGGGAGGGGAGCTATGCTGTCCCCTCGGGCCCCCATTCCCACATGCCTCTCACGCCAGGGGCGGCCTGCACCGCTCTCATCCCGAAGCTATGCAGGAGGAATGCTGTGCACAACAGGCTCCTAACCGCCGCCAACTTCCTCATTCCAGCCTTAGAGGGAGCGCTCGGTGGGACCGCACAGGGTTCCCACAGACTCACCTGCCCCGGGCTTGTCTCCTCTCGCTCTCACCGCAATCACAGCGCCCCACGTCACCCCGGGCCCTGCCAGCCCCTGGGGAGCTGCCCGCTCCTGCGAACTGTGGCTGGAGCGCAGCGCAGCCTGTCCCCTCGCCCCGCCGGGGAGACTCCCCCGAGCCTCGGGGCCGCGCTGGTGCTCCAGGTGGTGTGCGCGTCCACAGGCGGCTGGTAACCCCCACTGATGCCCCCGCTGCCCCTTAAGATGCCCGCAGCCTCCGGAGCTCGCCTTTAGCGCTGAGTCCAAGGCGTGACTTCAGGTATTAACCTTATGTTGCCCCCCCTGCTTTCCCTTCTCGCCCTTGTTTTTTATTTATTTAACTGTTTCTGTGTTTTCAGGTGCCTCGGATTTGTTTTTGGAAGAGGCAGAGTGTAAATTAACCCATTAAGAACTGAGAAATCAGCCATAAAACAAAATAATCTGCCCGCATCTCCGCAGCCAGTGCAGTTCAGCAGCGCTGAGTGCCCGGTGACAAAGGAGAGCTGAGGGCACACAGTGCCGCCTCCGAACCTGGGGCGCAGGGAGACGTGCCAACCTTCAGTGACAACCTGCCACGGGACAGTCACTAACTCTCCAGAAGCTTTAGGGAATACAGATCCAGCGCCGAGGACATCACTGTGCTGAGAAGATACCGAGTCAAGCCTCAGAGCCTGCCGATCTCCACAGCAAGCACACGGGTACCGCTTCTCCCGTCCGCAGGGAGGAGACGCCCCACCTGGGAGGAAGGCGCCCGTGTGTCTTCTCTCCGCGGCCTCTGGGAGTTCCCTCTCCACGGGGCCAGCTGCCCACCGCGAAGGTCTCCCCGGAGTCACTCTGAACCTTCACCTTGGGTTTCCTCAGAACTGGCGTCCAGCACAGCACAAGCTCCAATCAAACCATGGCGGGCCACACACAGCGGGAGAAAAGCAGCTTCCTATGGAAATGGATAACTGGTGTTCCAGCAACGGAACAACTCATTCCTGAACTGCCCGTGAGGGTCCCAATGTCACATGTGGGTGTCACTCATGCGCCACGCCTTCTTCCTTCTCTTTAATCCTCTCCCAGGGGTCCGTGTATTGGTTTTAAAGAGAGAGGAAGGGAAAGAAACATCCATCGGGTACCTCCCATCCACACCCTGACCTGTGCCTTGACCAGGACTCTAACCAGCAGCTTCCCGGCCAGCGCTCTGCTGCGAGTCTGTGGGTCCCTTCACTCTCAGCCCGGGGACTCCCACTGGTCCCGTGAACCAGTCCCACCCCCACACACAGGCACTCCGGCCAGAAGATGCAGTGGCACCAACATCCAGCATAAACCCCCAAAGAGCCTGTCTTTTTATTTCTCTTCAGCCCCAGGCCCAGAACTGGCATTCACTCACTGTTGTGGCCAAGTTCAGAGTCAGTGATGAGACTATTTGCACGCAGAGAGGCTCTGACTTGGGACCCAAAGCCCAGGAGCCAGGCCTGGGGCCCCAGTGGAACCAGCGCCTGGGAAAGGGAACTATGAGGCATCAGCTCCCCTCTTCCGTTCCCATTAAGAATCCCCATATCCTGGACCCCAA
The DNA here is from genome assembly GCA_963693515.1 of Pipistrellus nathusii. Taxonomy (NCBI): domain Eukaryota; kingdom Metazoa; phylum Chordata; class Mammalia; order Chiroptera; family Vespertilionidae; genus Pipistrellus; species Pipistrellus nathusii. Next base: position 188,878,543 of record OY882860.1, on the reverse strand, counting down.
AACATGAAGAATGTCCCGTGTTAAGAGGCAGAGATCTTCCGGCTGCAATTTAACAAACATCTACTTTCTCTCCTACCCTGCGCCATAGTGGATAAGTACAAAGGGGAGGGAGAGGAATTGTAACCCGAGTAACTACATTTATAATTTCTCGAGAGCAGAGACGATTTCTTAGATGTCTGTATCCCTCTATAAAGGGGCAGGGAGATGCTTTCATCTAGACTCCGGGAATACACGGCTATGGGTTTTAGTCACAATTGTGTACAGTATAACACATTAACAGCCTTCATCAGACAAGGACAAGGAGCTTATACTCACCAACAGTACAACTCCTCTATACTTCCTTACCTTCTCAACGGCCTTGACAGAAAGCGTTTTTGGCATTACAGACCCAAAATAGTTATGTACTCGGTCTGCAAATTCTAAGTTCACTGTCAAGACAGCACAGCTAAGTATGTGTAATGATTAATGACAGTGAAATAACTAATAACGATCAGTCAATCGCTCCTATATTACAAATGTTAATAACAAAAATTGCTGTCATTTCTGCTTTAACCAAAGTAACACAAAATATTCACAAGGACTTAAAAAAGCTTAGCTACTTCATTCACAGAAGGCAGAAAGTACTTAAGAGGACAATTAAATTCAACCGTTAGACATTCCTATTAGGTAGGAATGCATACCCTGAAGACAACATATAAATGAAATGTTACATTACACACACACACACACACACACACACACACAAAGGCCGCAAAAAAAGCCTTTGAATTATACAAAAGGTAGAATTTCATTTCCTTCAAGTTTGAACAGATCTGTAGGTATAATCTCGGCAAGTCCTGTTTGAGCAAAATTAAAGAAAACTACCCATGATTACATGTAACAGGTTGGAGAGGTCTAATAAACTCTATGTATACACATTTTATAGGCAATTCATCAGGTGGAACCTCCTACTGAAAAGGAAGCTAAATGCTAGTCATTGTAATGTATAACTAAGACTCTCACACTTGCTAAAAGATTTATTCTAATACCTTAGATTTAATTAAAAAAACTGGCATATGCGGTTTAGAGTAGTTTAACCACTGTCACTAAGAAAAACTCTTAAAATGCATACAAGTTCAGAGATTAAAGGAACAATCACTGGTTGTTATTTAAAACCATAAGTGCTGCCTCCTGATGTGCCTGGGCTGAATGAGCAAAAACAGAAAATAAAACATTTCTCTCCTGCCAAACGCAGCCCCGGGCAACATTTTGCAATTCATCTCTGCAGCCTCAGACTCCCCTTTGACAGACTTTTCCCAGCTTGTCACACCCAGGACTGCCCAGGTGTCCCTGACAGCCCGACCACCCCCAGTCCCTGGGCCGGGTTGGCAAACTCTTTCCGGAAAGGGTCAGGGACTCCCTTCAGGCTGGGAGGGGTGACAATCTGTCACAACCTCTCACCTCTGCTGCTGGGACAAAGGCAGTCTTAGCCACACTAACCGGCTGTGTCCTCAGGAAACCATTTTTATGGCACCGACACTTAAGAGTTCACATAATTTTCACATGTCATGAAATTTTATTTATTTTCCCCAACCATTTAAAAATGTAAAAATCATTCTTTTGAAAAATATATACCTATATGGCCGAAACCGGTGTGGCTCAGTGGTAGAGCGTCAGTCTATGGACTGAAAGGTCCCAGGTTCGATTCCGGTCAAGGGCATGAACCTTGGTTGTGGGCACATTTTATTGATTTTTTTCAGAGAGGAAGGGAGAGGGATAGAGAGCGAGAAACGTCGATGAGAGAGAAACATCGACCAGCTGCCTCTTGCACACCCCCTACCGGGGATGTGCCCGCAACCAAGGTTCATGCCCTTGACCGGAATCGAACCTGGGACCTTTCAGTCCGCAGGCCGGCGCTTTATCCACTGAGCCACACCAGTCAAAGCTGTAAAAATCATTCTTAACTCAGAGTCCATAGACCTAAACTGTATTAAGAAGGGACTTGTACGCTGGCAGTGTGACTCAGTAAGTTGAGGGCTGTCTGTCCACCAAAAGGTCGCTGGTTTGAGTCCGGGTCAGGACACGTGCCCAGTCCAGTCGGGATGTGTGCAGGAGGCAATCAATCGATGTTTCTCTCTCCCTTCCTTTCTGTTTAAAAGCAAACAGTAACAAACATTTTTAAAAATCACGTTTAACTGCAGTAATGCTGAGTATACACCGCAGTCCTTACACAGAAAGAAGGGAAATGAGAACATGTGGGGAAAGGGACAGTAAATAGGAAGCAGAAGGTTCAACAGGTTGTAAATGAAAAGTTTTAAAAAGGGGGGGAAAGCTTTTTTCTTTCCAACTTGCCGGGCACGATGGCTCCCGCAAAGAAGGGTGGCGAGAAGAAGGGCCGCTCAGCCCTCAACGAGGTGGTGAGCAGGGAGTTCACCATCAACACCCACAAGCACCCACGGCGCGGGCTTCAAGCGTGCCCCCGGGCCTCAAGGAGATCCGCAAGTTCGCCACGAAGGAGATGGGAACCCCCGACGTGCGCACTGACACCAGGCTCAACAAAGCCGTGTGGCCAGAGGAGTAAGGAATGTCCCATATCGTATCCGGGTACGTTTGTCTAGAAAACGTAATGAGGATGAAGATTCACCAAACAAGCTGTATACATTGGTCACCTATGTGCCTGTCACCACTTTCAAAACTCTACAGACCGTTAATGAGGACGAGAACTAGCGCTGATGGTCGAATAAAGTTATACAACTGCCAAAAACAAAAAGGGGGTGGGGATAGAAAACCAGATTGTGAATTTCTAACAAAAACCATGTTGAGACTTTATTTTGAACGTCACTAAAACCATAGCTCAGTTTTGGGAGAACCGATGTCTATATTTCTTAGGTTTCCTATCGTATAATGGTATATCTCACCATTCCAGTGTTCTTTCCCATGTTTTGATAAAGTTTTCTAACACTCTCAATGGTGGTGACGGCCACTGACACTGACCTTGTACTGATCATGTGCCCTGCACTCCACCACCGCTCCCGGGCGCTCTCCTCAGGGCTGTAAGGAGTGTCGGTTGTTTACAAACCATCACCAACTCTCAGAGGACTTGTCTAGGCTCGATGCCTTCAGAGGGGTTGACTCAGCCTAGAGCTGGCCCAGGGTTCCTCTGCCTTTGAGTGAGTCCTTGCCCACAGTTCCGTGGCCACACCCGTGGGTCCAGAGACCACTACAAAAGCCTAGAAGAATGAGAGACTGAGAAACTCCGCTGAGGTTACTACTGGTCACAATTCTAACCTTATTTATTTTGATTTGCTGGCTCTAACTTTTTCCTGTCTACTGTGTCCATTTAGGATAATTGAATGTGAGGGGTGGCTCACCCTGACCACATCTGTATTTTGAAGTTGAGTCAGAACACCTTACCAAATAGTTCCATATGGTCTTCCAGCTCGTGGCACAGATAAAAATAACGGAAATTGTCATCACTCTAGAAAGGTCTTTTTATAGTGTAACTTAATTGATGTTCTCTCTCAACAAAGCTGATCTGAATCATGTTGAGTCAAGATGATATGGCAAGCTGACAATTCGTGTGGGTTTTTTGTTTTGTTTCATTTTTTGTTTTGTTTTCGGTGCATCTAAAGACTTGCTGGCCAGAGGCACAGTGCTGTTTGGGGGAAACCTAGTGAACATGTACACACAGACGGCCAGGTTATTTTTGAGTTCTGTAGTATGGTGACCTCTGAAATGTTCACTCAATTCCCTTATGAAAGTTAGTCAAACACTTACACAAGCAATGAGTAACACTAAGACCTTTTTTACCTCTTGAAATCACAGTCATCGTCATATTTCATAATTTTTCTATACTTTTCTTACTAGTCTTTCCTCTGTTATAAATCCAACAACTCAAGAAAATTAAATGTCCAAAGAAATACTACTACTCTGCCGTGGTCATTGTGTGCTAGGTCGTAAGGTAGGTACTGAGGAAAGGGGAATGGGAAGAATCCTGCCTTCAGATTGCTGTCATTCTAGGAGGATTGGAGGGTGACTGAATGGTTATAACATCCTCCATAAAGTTCTTTGAAAGAAGTAATAAGCATAGAGTATCTTGGTTCTTCCACGTCTAGGCACAACCATAGACTACAGCAACCAGCCTGACCCAGTGCGGGCAGAGAGTGATCTAGACTGGAGGGTGGGGAAGGACTGACCCGATTAGACTGACGGCTGCAGCAGTGGCAAGGGCAGCTTGCTGCACTGACACTCCTGTCCAAAAGCCCTAGAACAGCGAGTGGCAGAGTGCCCTGCGCGCAGCAGACTGTGACTGCCTGTGCCCCTCACTCCACACCGCTGGCCTCAACCATCCCGTTCAGGACCCCACGGGCATTCTCCACCAACGGCAACATGTCAATAGAGCAGTGCCCAGCCGTCCGTTAGACAATTCAGAGCTGCATTCCTCAGAGATGCCCAGTGGGACTGAGCCCCCGTTGCCCACACAGCTACCAGCTCAGTAAGGACAGTATCTTACAGAGCTGTCTCTCCATCCGGTCCAGCTTCCCTCTCCCGCACTCCTCGTCACTGGGGTCACTTCTGATTTAATTACCTCATCCACGTCTTTGCCTCAAATTCTGCTTTGGGGGAAAAAACTACTAAGGCTCAGGTGGACAAGGAGATGTGTATAAAGATGGTCTCTGCAGCACTGTCTGAATTACCAAAAATTCAAGACAAGCCAAATAGCCATCAGTAAGAGAAAAGATAGATAAATTATGATGTTTACAACAGCTGAAGTTAATGATCTAGCTCTCCAGTATGAACACGGGTAACACTCAAAACAAAATGTCCATACAAACAGGGGCTGCATCCCTGACTGCTTTGTCTTAGTAAAGAGAGTGTCAGCCTGTGGTCTGAAAGTCCCAGGTTCAACTCTGATCAAGGGCATGTACCTTGATTGTGGGCACATCCCCCATGGGAAATGTGCAGGAGGCAGCTGATCAATGTTTCTCTCTCATCAGTGTTTCTAACTCTCTATCCCTCGCCCTTCCTCTCTGTAAAAAAATCAATAAAATCCTATCTAATAAAGAGGGAATATGCTAATTGACCATCACACCCTCAAAAAGATGGCGGTGCCCACAGTCAGTAAGAAAGAAATTTGCTAATTGACTTCCAAACCCTCAAAAATGGCGGCGCCCACAGCCACAAGATGGCACTACCCAGATCCCTTAGTTAGTTAAATGGACACAGTTTCAAGCTGCTAACTTGCAGGCAATTTGTTCTAATATGGAGGACATGTATCAGTAATGTTTTGGACTTTGGGAGAACAAAACACAATTTTAACACTTGTTGATTTTGCAAGTGAAATACATGGGTACTGTTAGATTATATCATCTTTCAAAAATGTATTAACATAATCATGGATTTGTAGTGTCATCCAGAGTTTAAAAACAACCAAACACTAGGATGACAAAAACACTAGGATGAAAGCTAAAGATAAGCATAAATTCCTTTTTCCTTAGAGAATACAAGGATGTTTTCTTAAAGGTCTGTTCCTAAATGCAAAATCATCTAAATTCCTCTAGTTACTTTCAAGTAGTCTCTTTTGCTTGTTAGTTTATTTTTTAAATTGATTAAGGCATTACATATGTGTCCTTATCCCTCCATTGCCCCGTCCCCATTCAAATAGTCTCTTTTTTTGTTGGAAATTCTCAAAGCTTTTTAAAATTGTTTAATATTGCTTAAAAAAAACCTTTCAAGGAATTCAAATATTGACAAGAAATTACTGCCCACAACTTTTGGATCTAAAACCCTATTTTTCTTCCACTGAGTTATTGTATGTTTCTTACTCTAAAGTTTCAGAAGTAGTTTTAAAAGCCTCTTAAGACCAGAACCTGATCATATAATTGAGATAAAATTAAACAGTTAACAAGCGCTATTTTAAAATATGCAAAACTCTCAGGAATGGCCACACATTTCATTTCCTTTCACTACTGACTGGAGGCTGCACTGATAATACTGGTGTTTGTGGGCACCAGCCATGTGCTGGCTCCATTCGGACTACATAGAGCACATCACCCTGCAAGGCAGGCATTATCACACCACCGCCCCAGGTGAAAACAGGCCGGCAGAAGTTCAATGCCTGCCAGTTCACACCGCCAGAAGCAGCAATACTTGGATTTGAAACTAAGCCTACGTCTCATAAGAGCCTTTTTCCTGGGGACAGGAGTCCTTGGGAGCCAGGCCGCTCTGAGCCTGTAGGCCCGTGCATAGGCCCGGAACACGCCCCAGCCACTTGGGGCCTACGCTAGCAGGCACTGAGCGGCCAGGGCCAGGGCAAGAACAGCCCCGGGACCCAGGCGCTCCAAGCCGACACACGCACAAGCAGCCAGGGGCGGGTGGGAACGTCCCCTGCAGTGAGCGAGCAGACAGAGGGCCCTGCTTGCCCCTGGCCATGGCAGCGAGGGGCAAGCAGTCCCCTGCAGGGCCCCCACAGAGAGCAGACACCAGGGCCTGTGGTGGCGTCAAGCAGGCAGGTCTGCAGAGAGCAGAGAACCATGGGGAGTAGCCTAAACCCTCACATCCCCTGAGGGCTCCCAGATTGGAGTGGGTGCAGGTCAGGCTGAGGGAACCACTCCCCAGTGGACAAATTTCATGCACTGGGCCCCTAGTCCTATATAATAAAAGCCTAATATGCAAATACACCAAACAATAGAACAACAGGTGAACAACCGGTCACTATGACACACACTGACCACCAGGGGGCAGCCGCTCTAATGCAGGAGCTGCCCCCAGCCAGCAGGCCCCAGGCCAGCCAAGGCAGGTGCTAGTGGGGCTCCTGATCACCCCGCCAAGGAAGGTGACCAGCAGCAGCAGCGGGGCAATTGAGGGTGGCTCCAGGTTGGCCAAGGCAGATGCCAGCGGGGGGCCCCTGATCACCCCACCGGTCCCCCACAGATCAGCCCTGATCGCCAGACAGGTCTAGGGACCCTACCCGTGCACAAATTTCATGCACTGGGCCTCTAGTGAGTAAATAATATTCCACTGTATTCCATGTTCTGTTTATTCACTTTGATGGACATGAGCTGTTTCCATCTTTTGGCTATCCTATATAATAAAAGGTTAATATGCAAATTGACCCTAAAACAGAATGACCAGAATAACTGGTCACTACGATGCACACTGACCACCAGGGGGCAGATGCTCAATGCAAGAGCTGCCCCTGGTGGTCAGTGCACTCACACCAGGGGAGCTCTGCTCAGCCACAAGCCAGGCTGACAGCTATGAGGGCAACAGTGGTGGCAGAAGCCTCTCCTTCCTCCTCAGCAGTGCTAAGGATGCCCGACTGATGGCTTAGGCCCACTCCGCACAGAAAGTGGGCCTAAGCTGTCAGTCGGACCTCCCCAAAGGGCTCTCAGGCAGTCATAGAGGTCTGACTGCCAGGTTAAGCCTGATCTCCAGGGGAGCAGACCTAAGCTGGCATGTGGACATCCCCCAAGGGGTCCTGGACTATGAGAGGGTGCAGGCTGGGCTGAGGGACCCCCCTTTACCCCCCACATTGAACATTAGCACACAAGCATCTGAGTGGCTGCTCTCCATTCTCTTGGGCATATACCTAGGAATTGCTGGGTCATATTTTGTTTAGCTCATTGTGGAACTACCAAACTATTTTCTACAATAGAAGCATCATTTTACATTCCCACCATCAATGCAGAAGGGTTCCAATTTCTCCACATCCTCACCAAAACCTATTTTCCTTTTTATGGTACTAGTCATCCTAAGAGCATAAAGTGGTATCTCACTATTGTTTTAATTTGCATTTCCTTAATAATGCTATTGAGTACTTTTATCATGTTTTTCTTGGCCATTTATATATTTTTCTTTGTAAATCATGTAAGTTTTTTGTTCAATTTTTTCTTTTTATCATTGAGTTGCAGGAGCTCTTTAGATATTCTAAAACAAGTCCTTTGTCAGATATAGGTATTGCAAATACTTTCTCTAACTTTGTGGCTTGCCTTTTCATTTTCTTCATTTCTTTTGATGAGCAGACGTCTTTAGTTTTATAAAATATAATTTGATAAAGTCCATTTTTTTTTTTTTTGCATGGTTAGTGCTGTGTCCTGGATAAATGTTTGCCTACACTGAGGGCCACAAAGATATTTTCCCATGTTTCTTCTAAACATGTTATAGGCCCAAAAGTATGGTTCAATGGTTGAGCTTTGACCCAGGAACCATGAAGTCACTGCTTTGATTCCTGGTCAGGGCACATGCCCGGGTTGCGGACTCAACCCCCTACTAGGAGGCATGCAGAAGGAAATCAAGTGGTGTTTCTCCTCATCGATGTTTCTCTCTTTATATCCTTCTCCCTTCCTATATCTCTGAAAGAATAATAATAATAATAATAATAAACATACGTTAGAGTTTTAGTTTTCATGTTTAGATCTATAACCCGTGGTGAAATATTTTTTTGCAAATGGTGCATAATGTGGGGTCAAGATTCACTTTAGTCCCATTAGCTATTAAGTCATTTTTAGATTGTTTTGATTTTGAGTTTTCAAATATTTACAAAGGGAAGATACCTGAAATTGACCTCAATTTTTTTATGCAACATTCAGCATTCAAAAAAAAAAAAAAAAGATATAACCAATAACTAAACACAAGAAGACAAAACCGACAATAGAAAGTTATCAGGCACATTCTTAAACTATAATTAATACTAGTACATTCAAGAAGGTAAATGACAAAATGAATTCAACAGTGTAACATATTTTTAAAATCAAACAGAAATTCTACAATACAATGACTAAAAAATACAACACATGAGTCTAAGAACACAATAGATGACAGCAAATAAGACGCAGAAAAGAGGATTAGAGAACTACAGCAAATTAGTACAACATTTTCAAACAGAAACCCAGAGAGAACAGGAACTAAAGAAAGGAGCCTATGGGACCTGTAAGTAGAATGAGAGGTTTAACATATGTGCAATTGGAGTCCTAGAAGGAAATAAAAGAACAGAAGACAAACAACATTTGAAAAAATACTGGCTGACAATTTTCCAAACTGAAAGAAGACATCAAATCAAGCAGCATTACCCAACTAGGATAATCATGAAAAAGCCAAACATCTCTGCCCTGATGGGCCTTCCATTCTGGAAGGAGATAGAGAATTAAAAAATGCTGTAAATTATTAGATGGTACATTAGAGTGTAATAAGTGCTTTCTTTAAAATGAAAAATAGAGTGTATAAGTAAAGGGATTCAGAAGTAGAGGGAAGTACCTATGCTATTAAATAGGATGTATAAAACCTTGAAGAAAGTAAGCAGAAAAATTATCTTAACTAAACACAGACAGAAGAGGAAAAATAAGCCATCTTGACCAAAGGCTTAAAAAATTATTATCTACATGGGTATGGAAGAAAAAGGCCAATCACACACAATGAGTTATACAAACAGAAGCTATTCCATGGGAATGTGTTAAGTACCTACAATTATCAGACTCCATGTAAATGCTAGGCATACAGGGAATGTGAAATGCTCACTTCATTCAGAAACTTAGCTGATGGAGGAGCAATGAAGGTATCAGTTAAGCATGAGAAGAATGTATAGAAAGTAGAATCCAAATGTTACATGATTTCATGAATATTCAAGAACTAGAACATAATCTCTATAGAAAAAATTATGGAGCAGCACTATGCAACAGAACTTTTTGCAATGATGGAAATAGTCTATATCTGCATATCAATGAGGTAGTCACTGGCTACGTGTGGCTAATGACGACTTAAAAAGTGACTAATGCAAGTAAAGAACAGAATAATTTTACTTATTTCTAATTAACTTAAATAGCCACATGTAGCTAGTGGCTACTTAATGTACAGCAGAGGCAGAGTATGACAATCAACTTCACTTGGTTCCACATTTTATTTATTTTTTTAAATATATCTTATTGATTTTTTTTACAGAGAGTAAGTGAGAGGGATAGAGAGCTAGAAACATCAATGAAAGAGAATCATCGACCAGCTGCCTCTTGCACACCCCCCACTGGGGATGTGCCCGCAACCAAGGTACATGCCCTTGACCGAAATCGAACCTGGGACCCTTCAGTCCACAGGCCGACGCTCTAGCCAGAGCCAAACCGGTTTCAACTGGTTCCACATTTTAATGTAGTGGATAAAATGTGTTATCTGAATGTATTTCATAAAGATAGATAATGTAGAGACAGGGATATATCACAAAGGTGACTAAAAAGTAGGAAAATAATACTTCTAGGAAAAAACCAAAAATTGACTTTTTAATACATTTGTATCTTACTTCATCCCAAAAAGAATTTATCAAGACTTGCAAAGACTCAGAGCACAGTAAGAAAAATCACTTGTTAAATGTTAAAAATGCATATATAGCCCAGCCAGTGTGGCTCAGTGGTTGAGCATTTGACCTATAAACCAGGAGGTCATGGTTCCATTCCAGGGTAGGGCGCATGCCGGGGTTGAAGGCACAATCTCCAGTAGGGGACGTGCAGGAGGCAGTCAATCAATTTTTCTCTCCCATCTTTGATGTTTCTCCCTCTTTCCTCTCTGAAAGCAATAAAAAATATTTTTAATGCAGATATGTACATTTTAAAAAAGTATAATACTGCCAAAACCGATTTGGTTCAGTGGATAGAGCTTCGGCCTGCGGACTGAAAGGTCCCAGGTTCGATTCCTATCAAGGGCATGTACCTTGGCTGCAGGCACATCCCCAGTAGGGGATATATAAAAGGCAGCTGATCGATGATTCTCTCATCAATGTTTCTATCTCTCTCTCTCTCTTCCTCTCTGTAAAAAAAATCAATAAAAAATATTTTAAGAAATAAAAGTTAGAAAAAAAAAGTATAATACAAACAAAGTAAGTTAAAAAAAAAAAAAAAAAAAAGAATTAGCTTCTGAGAAGAAATAGTGGGCAAGGTCTTAATGTTAGTAATTTATGACCATAAGCAGGTTTCCCTGAAAACCCCAAAATTAGAATTATCACCTTTTTACTAGCATCCACTGCTTTCTAAAAGGCAGATTAAGCACAACTGGGTTCTTGGTCGCTTACAGCCCACTTACCTAATAGCAGGCGCTAAATGGCACCTACCAGGCATAAACACCACACTACACATACAGTGTTACAGATCCTCACAGTAATTACAAGTGAGAGGTATCAACCGCATTTTCTTTTTTTTTTTTTTAATAAATCTTTATTCAGATTATTACAAATGTTCCTCTTTTTTTCTCCCCTCCATTGCTCCCCTCCACCAGGTTCCCACCCCACCCTCTGCCCTTTCCCCACCCCCCATTGTCCTCATCCATAGGTGCACAGTTTATGTTCAGTCTCTTTCCGTACCCCCCCTCTCCCCTTTTCCCCAAGAATCGTCAGTTCACTCCCCTTCCATACCTCTGATTCTATTATATTCACCAGTTAATATTGTTCATCAGATTTTTTAGTTCCTTTGGTTTTTAGATTCACTTGTTGATAGTTACGTATTTGTTGTTCATAATTTTTATCTTTATTTTCTTCCTCTTCCTAAAGAACCCCCTTCAGCAATTCATATAATTCTGGTTTGGCATAAATTCCTTTAGCTTTTTTTTATTTGTGAAGCTCTTTATCTGGCCTTCAATTCTGAGTGATAGCTTTACTGGGTAGAGTACTTTTGGCTGTAGGTTCTTGTTATTCATCACCTTGAATATTTTTTGCCATTCCCATCTGGCCTGCATGGTTTCCGTTAAAAAATCAGCTGACAATGGTATGGGTGCTCCTTTATAGGTAACTACCTGCTTTTCTCTTGCTGCTTTCAATATTCTCTTTGTCTTTTGCTCTTGGAATTTTAATTATGATTTGTCTTGGTGTGGTCCTCTTTGGATTCCTTTTGTTTGGGGTTCTGTGTGCTTCCTGGACTTGTAAGTCTAATTCTTTCACCAGGTGGGGGAAGTTTTCTGTCACTATTTCTTGCAATAGGTTTTCGGTATCTTGCTCTCTCTTCTTCTTCTTCTGGGACTCCCCCCCGCCCCACACACACACACACACACACACACACACACAATTCTGATGGTTCGCTTGAAGTTGTCCAGAGGCTTCTTGCACCATCTTCAACTTTCTGGATTCTCTTCTCTTCTTGCTTCTGCGGAGTGTCCTCTGGCTCTTTGTTTCCAAATCTTTGACTTGCTTCTTGCATTCCTCTAGCTTGCTGTTGGGTGTCTGTATAATATTTTTATTTCAGTCAGTGTATGTTTAATTTTTAGTTGGTCCTTTTCCATATCCTCGAGGGTCTCTCTCATATACCCAAGGGTCTCGCTAAATTTATCAGTCTTCTCTAGAAAATTCTTAAAAAACCTTATAACTGTGGTTTTGAACTCTATATCCAGTTGCTTGTTGTCCTCCATTTCTTTCGTTTGTGATCGTTTCCTTGTCTCCACATTTTCCCAGCTTCCCTGAGTTGGTAGGGTGGCTTTGTGTGCTAAGGTCTCCTATATGGTTCAGTGGGTCAGTCTCCCAGTTACCTGAGGTGGACACTCTTGGTGCACCCCTCTGTGGACTGTGTGTACAGCCTTGTGGTAGTTAAGTCTTGATTGTTGTTGGTATCGCTGGGAGGAACTGACCTCCAGGCCAATTGGTTGTGAGGATCAGCTGTGTCTATGCCGGGAGACAGCCTTATTCGACTAGACTTGCAAAATTGCAAAAGCCTCTGTGCTCAGCTTGGATGGGGCGGAGTTTCAGGTTGGAGCCTACAGCTTTGGCTTCCCGTCAGTCCTGCGCTATGAGGTTCCTGAGTCTCAGTGTTCCTCAGTGTCCTTCGGTACTTGCTGTAAGCACCTCTGAGAGAAAGGTGCCCTCAAGTTTCACCCACTACCAGTCTAGTCTCTCCCCCATTGAGCCTGGAACTGAGGTTCAGTGCAGTTGGAAGTGGGGCTCAGCACAGTCCAGAGCTTTTGTCTCCTTCCCACTAGGGCAATCTAGCAGCACAGTCAACAGTCCGCCCTCTGCATGCATTTATACACGCGCCTCCAGGGCTCTGCCTTTCGCCGTTCCCTGAGTTTCCACCTTACAGCCCAGATTCCCTCTGTATGAGCCTGGGTCCCCAGAGTCTCACCCAGAACTGGGGTTCAGTGCTCTCAGAACTGGGGTTCAGCAAAGTCCAGAGCTTTTATCTTCTTCCTGCTAGGGAACACTAACCAGGCACTCAGCTGCCCCTCCCTCTGGCTCTGTCCTCTCCACACGCGAGCACCGTGTCTCCATACCTTAAGCTTTTACAGCTCCTCTGATTTTCCTTCTGGTTTTCTCTTTCCTTCTAGTTGTAGAATTTCCAGTCAGTCAACTTTCCTGTAGTTCTGGATAATGTCCATTTTGTATTTTAGTTGTATTTTTCAAATTGTTATGTGAGGCTACAGTTAGGCGTTTACCTATGCCGCCATCTTGGTTTCTCCTCTCAACCACATTTTCAAGTAGAGAAATAAGAAGTCCAGAGAGACAGAAAATTCCAGGTCCTACCTGGTTCCCAAGTCAATATTCTTTCCACTACAGGACACTCTGTCACTCCAGTTATTCACAGACAGAAGCTAGTTTTATATCATCAAATCTTTGAAGGTGTACAAAATACATTTTTTTAGCTAACATGCAAATCTTGTCCCATCAATTACTTCCTTCCGTCTGTTTCTTCTTTGTCTGATGTTTTCTATCTGCTACTAGAGGCCTCACTGTGCTTCACCTCTCCCATCCAGCTCCTGGCATTGAAGCCGTCCTTCCTCTGGGCTCCTCTGCAGTGGAGGGACCCTCTCAGAGCACTGGATCTGGTCTAAACCAGGAGACCCCCCTGAAGGCAGCTAGTGATCTGTCCAAAGACACACAAAGAAGCAGTGGAGAACCAGGACCAGAAGTCCGTCCTTACAAACTCCCATCAAGTCTGTGCCTCAACAACAACCGCCTCCCCGCCCAAGACCTGCACATCAGCTCACATCCTGGTCTCCAAACCCTGCCTGGAACAGGGCAGGCTCCAGAAGAACTGGAGCCAAATGTGGGCAGCACCTGTGTCCTGCTTCTCCCCTAATAATTCATTTGGTCCCTGTCCATACAACTTGCAAATATTTTCAACGTTTACCCTGTCCCTCCCCACAGACCTGGCCTGCTTCAGCACTGTTCTTTCACTGGGGCTTCTGCAGCACTCCTCCAGAGGCCTCTGCCTCCAGCCTCCCCTTCTAATTTAGCGCGACAAGGGCAGCCTGGGAGCTCTTCGTAATACACAGATCTTATCATGCCACTCCCTGGAGGGGACCTTCCCTGTTCCCCATTAACCCCCACAATGGCAGGATAGGAAAAGGCCTTGAACATTGACTCTGGGTCTTGGGTTTTATCCAGTTACAGAGAGGGGTGTAATGTCTGAATGTCTCCTGTACCAGATACCTCCCTGTTATTTCATCTAACCCTTTTGGGAACCGTGCAAAATCAGCCTGTGGTCCCTCTGCATGTACTATTTTTCCTAGTTAGCCCTCTTCCCTGTCAGCCAGGCAGCCAATGTCATCTAAAACCTTTCCTGGCCAAAAACAGTTTGGCTCAATGGATAGAGCGTCGGCTTGGGGACTGAAGGGACCCAGGTTCGATTCCGGTCCAGGGCATGTACCTTGGTTGCGGGCATATCCCCAGTAGGGGGTGTGCAAGAGGCAGCTGATCGATGACTCTCTCTCATTGATGTTTCTAACTCTCTATCTCTTTCCCTTTTTCTCTGTACAAAATCAATAAAATATATTTTTAAAAAATTTAAAAAATTAAAATAAAAAATAAAACCTTTCCTGGCTCGTCGATGATCCAACCAACCCATATGGTCCCCTGCCCCACCTCTTCTTGCCTAGATCCTCCCATTAGTTTGTTTACACAGCAACTTGCCTAATATGCTTGGAAAAAGGGATGTCACCTTCACCTTTGTACCTCACCCCCAGCACAGAACCTGTTTCACCTGGGTGCTCAAAATGGCTGGCAACTAACCAGAGGCTCATCTGGTTCAGATCTGCTGAGGCATTAACTCAATACATCTGCCATCAGTGCCACATCAGTTAACATAACCTCCCAAAAAGCATTCAGCACTCTCTCAGCGGACACCCACCACTGTGATCTGAGGCAGGAGTGCTCCAACGACAGCGTCCAGTTTAAGGACCTCCAGGGAGCATCTGGACCAACCCACCTCCATCACCCCTTTCTTGTGTGCCCGCTCTACCCTGTGTGTGCAGCCCATGGCTACACAACGGTCCGCTGGCTTCCCAGAACAGGACTTTTCACAAAACCTGGCATTTAGGGAACACAAACATATGAAGAAGTGACAAGATGAGCTACCACTTACTTAGTACTACTAGGTAGGTGTACTAGTTAACAATGAGGATTTTTTTCAATAGATGAAGTTATACATATGTGTACGTATGTGATTTGATATGTGCGCTATTTTGTTGTATTCACAACAAGCTTCAAAACTTCATATGTCAAATTTGCTGAAGGTGTTAACATCATAGATATTTTTATGTTTAAAAATGTCCAATTTCATACCAAAAAAAAAAGAGCACTTACCGGAAGTTTTAATTCATTATTTTGAAGAAAAGTGCTGCTGATGGGGGGGAGGGGGACAATGGTATATGTACACAGATAATAATTTAATAAAAAAAAAATTTTTTTAAAGGGGCTGCTGACAGTTATCGTATACTTCAGGAAACTTATGGTAAACATGCTCCATCTCAAGATACTTGTGAACGCTGGTTTAAACATACTTTAAAAATGATGATTTTGATGTGAAAGACAAAGAACGTCCAGGTCAACAGAAAAAGTTTGGAGACCAACAATTACAAGCATTATTGGATAAGATGGGTGTCAAACTCAAAATCAGCTTGCAGAAAAATTAAACGTTGCTCAGCAAACAATTCCCAATCGTTTACAAACAACTGGAAGTGTTTTAAAGGAAGGAAAATGGGTGCCACCTCAACTGAACTAAAGACAAATGGAAAACCGAAAAGTCATCAGTAAAATGTTGCTTCAACGGCACGAAAGAAAGTCTTTTTTGCATCGAATTGTGACTGGCGATGAAAAGAGGATTTATTTTGAGAATCCCAAATGCCAGGTCAACCATCAAAATCGACTGCAAGGCCAAATGGCTTTGGAAACGAGACAATGCTCTGTGTTTGATGGGATCAGGAAGGTGTGGTGTATTATGAGCTTCTAAAACCAGGTGAAACCGTTAATACTGATTGCTACTGACAACAAATAATCAATTTGAACCACGCTTTGATCATGAAACGACCAGAATGGGCCAGCACAATAATTTTGCTTCATGATGACGCACCATCACACACTTCAAAACCAGTTAAAGACACGTTAAAAGATCTTGCCTGGACAGGGACCGGTTTGGCTCAGTGGACAGAGCGTCGGTCTGAGGACTGAGAGGTCCTGGGTTCGATTCCGGTGAAGGGCATGTACCTTGGTTGCGGGCACATCCCCGCTGGGGGGTGTGCAGGAGGCAGCTGGTCGATGTTTCTCTATCATCTACGTTTCTAGCTCTCTGTCCCTCTCAATTCCTCTCTGTGTAAAATCAATAAAAAAAATATTAAAAAAAACAGCCGGGACCGGTTTGGCTCAGTGGATAGAGCGTCGGCCTGCGGATTGAAAGGTCCCAGGTTCGATTCTGGTCAGGGGCATGTACCTTGGTTGCGGGCATATCCCCAGTAGGGCGTGTGCAAGAGGCAGCCGATCGATGATTCTCTCTCATCGATGTTTCTAACTCTCTGTCCCTCTCAATTCCTCTCTGTATAAAATCAATAAAATATATTTTTTAAAAAATATTATAAAAAAATAAAATAAAATAAAAAGATCTTGCCTGGGAAGTATTACCCCATCCGCCGTATTCACCAGACCCTGCTCCTTCAGATGACCACTTGCTCTGATTGATGGCACACGCACTTTTTTTTTTTTTTTTTTTTTTGCACACGCACTTTCTGAGCAGCACTTCAAAATGAATGAAGAGGAAAATTGGGCCCCTGAATGTTCTGCCCCAAAAGAAAAGTTCTGTTGGGACGGTATCCACAAATTACCTGAAAAATGGGCTAATGTGTGGCTAGCGATGGACAGAACTTTGAAGACAGCACTTTTGATGTTTCTCTTGAAATTATCGTGTTTTCTTTTATTACAAAATCCGCCCTTACTAACCGGTACAGCTAGGAAGTGTCGCCTATGTACTAAAAGGGTTTAATGCATAATCTCATATGTTCCTTACATAATCCCACCAGGGAGGTACTACCGTGTTTCCCCAAAAATAAGACACCCTCTGAAAATAAGACCCAGCGCATGGAAAGATAAGACATCCCCTGAAAATAAGACCTAGCACAACTTCGGGAGAAAACATGAATATAAGACACTGTCTTATTTTCGGGGAAACAGGCTAGTACTGCAGAGCACTATTCCTATGAAACAGATGACAACACTGAGGCCGGGATTAGAACAAACTCAAACACACACTGACTGAGGGCATCACAGACTTGGCACTCGCGCCTGCTATTGCATTTATCCCTCCGCCCCGCCCGGCAACGGAGAGACGTGCCCACTCCCCTGGTTCAGAAAGGAGTCAGGGCTTCTAGCAACCGGTCCTTGCGCAGCTTCAGGCCAGGAAGCACATCCTGGCCTGCGGGCTCCTGGGCACCTGGCCTGGCTGTGTCCTGCCCCGTCTCTCCCAGGCCGCCCGCCCCGCCCCGGGTGGCCAGGCCGGCAGGGGGACAGGCGATGCCAGCCTCGGCCCCGTCTCGTGCCTGACGCGGACCCCAGCGCCCTGTGACCCCGCGCCCGGCCCCGGCCCCGGCCCCGGCCCGGCCCCGCGGCCGCAGCTACAGGAGCTCCGACCCCAGCACGGCCGCGCGGCACAGGCTGCGGGCTCCTCAGGCCCCGCCGCGCCGGGGCGGCGGGGGGAGCAGCGGGCGCGGGGGGAAGCGGCTGGGGCTCGGCGGCCCGGGCCTCCCCTCCGCCCCCGGCCAGGCCGCGCCCGCCGGCGCGTTACCGGTTCCGCTGCTCCTTGAAGAGCGCCGTGAGCGCGCGGAGCGCCTCCAGGTCCGGGATGGGCGCGGGCGTCATGATGCCGGACAGCCCGGCGGGCGGCGGCCTGGGCGCCGCCATCTTGCCGAGGCCGGGCTGACGAGGACGACGGCGGCGGCGGGAAGGCGGGAGGAGCGCCCGCAGCCCGGCCTCAGGAGAGCTCGCGCCGAGCGGATCGCCCGCGGCGGAAGGGCTGTGCGCGAGGGGAGGGGGCGGGCGGAAGTGCGGCCCGAGGGGAGGGGGCGCAGGCGGAAGTGCGGCCCGAGGGCAGGGGCTGCGGGCGGAAGTGAGGCCCGAGGGGAGGGGGCGGGCGGAAGTGCGGCCTGAGGGGAGGGGGCGCAGGCGGAAGTGCGGCCGAAGTGGGGGGCGCCGGCAGAGTTCTGCGTGAGGCTGGGGGAAGCAGGTTAGAGAGGAGGGGCCTGGGTTCAAGGTTCACCCTGATGAGGAGGGGGTAAGGGGGCAGGTTCACTGAGGGGGAGGGCGAGGTGGGAACAGGCTCACCTGAGGGGGAGGGAGGGGAAGGGGAAGGGGACAGGTTCACTTGAGGGGGAGGGAGAGGGAGAGGGAGGGGATAGTTTCACCTGAGGGGGAGAGGGAGGGGACAGGTTCACCTGAGGGGGAGGGGGAGGGGACAGGTTCACCTGAGGGGGAGGGGGAGGGGACAGGTTCACCTGAGGGGGAGGGGGAGGGGCAGTTCACCTGAGGGGGGGGAGGGGCAGTTCACCTGAGGGGGGGGAGGGGCAGTTCACCTGAGGGGGAGGGGGAGGGGCAGTTCACCTGAGGGGGAGGGAGGGGAAGGGGAAGGGGACAGGTTCACTTGAGGGGGAGGGAGAGGGAGAGGGAGGGGATAGTTTCACCTGAGGGGGAGGGGGAGGGCAGTTCACCTGAGGGGGAGGGGGAGGGCAGTTCACCTGAGGCGGAGGGGGAGGGGTGAAAGGGCAGTCTCGGGAGGATGAGGGGACCTGTGCATAGGCTCCCTCTAAGGAGCAGACTGAACACCATTTCCTCTGGGTGAAGTGATCAGTGCCCACTCCAGATTTCTGGGAGCTGTCTGTCACCTTGCAAGGCTCAGGCCCTGAAAGCTCCGTTCCGCTTCCGCAGACGTTTTCCAGGCCCTTCAAACAGGGCCAGAATACACTGTTCCAGCTCATCAGGGCTTAAAACACAATTAGAAGTCAAGGGGCTAAATTCTACAGCCATAGGCTGTGAATTGTTTTTTTCCTAAGGGAAATGAATCGGACAAGATTCTCTGGAGGTGTTTGTATTTCACCTATTTTATTTCCATGCCCTTGATCATATCATGTATGCTTCCAACAGGCACTGTTGCCAAGCACTGTGCTAGGTGAGATGATCCCAACCCTGAAGGAACTCAGACTATTGGGAGACAGGCAGATGTGACCGAGTACAGTTAAGGACTGTACAAATGGCTGTGGAACCACTTAAAAGACATAGATACGTGCCCCCTACGATTTCATTTGAAGAGTAGGAGTGTTTATATCCTGTGGTATTTTTTATGTTCTTCCCTAAATAAATGTAGACACGATAATAAGCATCCCCAGAGTATGCAGGAGAAATGAATCGTGCTCAAGCAAGTTACTTGGTATTGTAATTCAGCCTTACCCATTTAACTGACTACATAATCATTTCGTTTGACTAATATTTCTATGTGCCAAGCATTAGATCACCTAGCAATGCCTAAGACAATTCAAAATGCTTAACAATCCTTAGAAAATATTTCCCCTAAAGTTTAGCCTAGATCAGTGATCGGCAAACCGCAGCTCTGTTGACTAATGAGTTTGCCAACCACTGGCCTAGATCATTGCAATATAATCTGATTGGTTTCTTTGTTTCTATTGCCTCCCAATATTCTAGATCCTTTAAACATGCAAGTCAAATACTTGCAGGATTTGCATCCTTATCTGCTCAAAGGATCTAATGAGTTCCCCTTATCAAACTCTTTTTTCGAATCCTTACCTGAGGAGTGAGGATATTTTTTCCATTGATTCTTAAAGAAAGTGGGAAGGAAGGGACAGGTAGAGGGAGAGAGAAACATTGATGGGAGAGAGACACATCAATTGGTTGTCACACACACACACACACACACACACACACACACACACACACACTGATAGGGGTGGGGATTGAACCTGTAGCACAGGTATCAGCCCTTGATCTGGAATCAAACCAGAAACCTTCTGGTGCACAGGCCAATGCTCTAACCACTGAGCATGCCAACCAAGGCTCCCTTATCAACCTTTAAAATTGTAACAGTAACACACCACCCAAATTCCTGGTCCTCAGGAATTTTTCTCCATAGCACTGAACACTGTGTCATAGTTTATTTCTAACTATAGGCCTGATGCACAAAAATTCATGCAATAATGGGCCTTCCTTCCCCTAGCTGCCGGCATCGCCTTTCACTCTGGCTGGAGCTGCCTTTCAGCCTTCCCTTGCTGCCTAGAGGCCCAAAGTAACTGGGGTGGTGTGGAATGCCTGCGTTGTCGCCAAGGCGATGACACAAGCCTATCTCCTTGCCACCTGTCTGAACACCATTTCCTTTGGATGATCAGTGCCCAACTCCCGATTACTCAGCACCTGTGTATGCAAATTAACCTACCATTTTTGGTGGGTTAATTTGCATAATCACTCCTGATTGGCTGGTGGGTGTTGTAAAGGTACAATTTGCATATTACTCTTTTATTAGTATGGATTAGTTTATTGTTACTTATCTATTTTGTTTACTGCCAGAATTTACTCCATCACCTAGAAAAGGACCTACTATGAGGTAATTGTTCAATAAATATTAGTTGAATTAATGAACAAAGAACATTTCTGAAAGATATATTTTAGGACTGTGACTTTGCATTTTCTCTTCCCAGTAGGCACCAAGCCATGGGCATCTCTCAAGACAACTGGCACAAGTGCCACAGATAGGGGACAAGAGAAAGCCCTATCAGAGAAAGCAATTATATGAGCTGGGCCGCCCTGCGGCCAACAGCAAGATCAGCATCCACTGAATACACACAGTCAGAGTGCGAGGAAGCAGCAAAAAGCCCAGTGCCTTGAGGCTAGATATGGGCAACTTTTCCTGGGGCTCGAAGAGTTGTACATGCAAAACCAGAATTACTGATGCTGTCTACAATGCGTCTAACAATGAACTGGTCCACACAGGGCCCTAGTAAAGAATTGCATCCTGCTCATTGACAGCACACCGGACGGACAGTGGTACGAATCCCACCATGTACCGTCTCTGGGCCACTCCTAAGGATGAAGAGACATTTGAAGAAAATTGAGAGGGAATATGATGAAAGGGGAAGGAATGCCACAATCAGCAGTCTTCTAGAGGAGCAGTTCTAGCAGGGCAAGCTTCTTGCACACACTGCTTCCAAACAGGCCAGTGTGGCTGTGCTGCAGGTGGCTGTGTGCTGGCGGGCAAGGAGCTGGACTTCTCTCTGAGGAAAAATCAAGGCCCAGAAAGGGCCTATTAACCCGTGTCACAAAGGGGGTCTACAGTCTGTGGAAAAAGATAAAAGATATTTTCAGAAAGGAGAAAGAAAATAACAATCAGAGTACAGGAAAGAGGAAGGTTGGAGGACAGGAAGACAAAAAAAGTATAAGGAAGATTAAAAGAGAGAGATAGGCTAGAAGTGTGGGCAAGGAAGAGGAATAAGAATACTAAATTGGTTAAACAGTGGAGCGTTATTTACTGCCAGGAATCGGCTGGCGGATTTTCAACCTTGACTGAATTGACAAGACTAGGTTAATATTTCACTTGGGCTAAAAGGCATTTTTTTAATGTTATGTAATCTTATGTAATTGTTTACCTTAGATCACCAATTTTCTACCAGTGTGCTATAAGATTTTTCAAAGCATGCAATATGTGACTATTGAGTGAGGGGCCCTGACTTCTTTTGGATTGTCAAATTAAAAAATTACAACAGCCAACACAATTGCCATATGATGTGAATGAATCAAAATTATATCTATTTTTTGTCAGATTGGCAAAAAAAATCTTTTTTTGGTGTGTCGCAGAATTTTAGTTATTTCTGTGCCATGAGATGAAAAAGGTTGAAAGTCATCGCCTTAGGTAAACATGTTGACAAAACTTCAGATGAAATCTGTGATCTCAGTTTGTCCTGAGCCTGCTTCAGAAGACCTAGATCAGCAATGATCCAGTAGTCAAGAAGTAAAAGTAAATAAAAAGAAAGGAAAGGAAAAAATAGAAAGCAAAGGAGAAAGGTGAGGTGCAAGCAAAATTTGGACCAAAGTGTATATGGTTTTTGTACAGAAAAGAGAGAAAAAATACTGTTAAAGAGAATGGAAGATGAATGATGGAGAGAAAACTTCTTGCTTGTGCTTGCTCCTCTATCTCACTTTGATTCTCTCACTAGAAAGCTTATGCCATGGCTGCCTATGCCACCAATAGCATCATGTGTCAATCAGGAAAAGCTCTGGTCAGTCTAGACCTTTCTTGGCTCTGACTTTTCAAAGACAGCTTTGGGCTGTTAATGTGTTTATATACCACCTTCCTGCATCTGAAGTCCCTCAAGTCAGGGATTTTGTCTTCCTCATTTCATCCAGGACCAAGCTCAGTGGCTTGCACTTAGAATCTATGCTATAAAAATGTACTGATGCCCTAAACTGTTTGGCTCAGTAGATAGAGCATCAGCCTGCTGAGTGAAGGGTCCCAGGTTCAATTCCGGTCAAGGGCATGTACCTTGGTTGAGGGCATATCCCCAGTAGGGAGTGTGCAGGAGGCAGCTGATTGATGTTTCTCTCATTGATGTTTCTAACTCTGTCTGTATCCTTCTCCCTTCCTCTCTGTAAAAAAAATTTTTTTAAATATATTTTTTAAATGTATTGAACTGATGAGTCGTTCCAAGATGGCTGACAGGTAAACACCTAGCGGCAGCCGCACACAACAA
Organism: Pipistrellus nathusii; assembly: GCA_963693515.1. Classification (NCBI taxonomy): domain Eukaryota; kingdom Metazoa; phylum Chordata; class Mammalia; order Chiroptera; family Vespertilionidae; genus Pipistrellus; species Pipistrellus nathusii. The sequence goes on along the minus strand of OY882860.1, from coordinate 188,855,596 downwards.
TTTCAATAAAATACAACTAAAATATAAAATGGACATTACCCAGAACTACAGGAAAGTCGACTGACTGAAAATTCTACAACGAGAAGCAAGAAGAAAACCAGAAGAAGTGCGGAGGAGCTGTAAAAGCCTGAGGTACGGAGACACGCGGCGCGCGCAGAGAGGACGGAGCTTGAGAGGAGGGCGGCTGAGTGCCTGGCTGGCGTTCCCTAGTGGGAAGGAGATAAAAGCTCTGACTGTGCTGGGCCCCAGTTCCGACTGCTCTGAACCCCAGTTCTAGGCCAGACCCCGGGGACCCAGGCTCACACAGAGGGAGCTGGGCTGTAAGGCGGAACCCGGGGAAGCGGCGAAAGGAGGTCCCTGCGGCGCGCACATTGCGCGCAGAGAAGGGACGGTCGGCTGTGCTGCGGGATTGCCCTGGCGGGAAGGAGACAGGGACTCCAGTCTGTTCTGAACGCCACCTCCAACTCCACTACCAACTGAACTGAACCCCAGTTCCAGGCTCATTGTGGGAGAGACTAGACTGTTTGGTAGCAGGCGAAAATCAAGGGCACCTTTCTCTCAGAGGCGTTTGCAACAAGCACTGAAGGACACGCATAGGGCGAGGCTCACGGAAGCCAAAGCTATAGGCTCCACCCTGAAACCCTGCCCTATCCAAGCAGAACATAGAGACTTTTTAGGCTACCAACTCAGGAAAGCTGAGAAAATGCCGAGACGAAATAGATCACAAACGAAAGAAATGGAGGATAAAATGTACTGAACTGAAAACTTTGGAGCCTAAAGGAAAAAGTAACAGAATTGTTAAGAGCAGGGATCAGCAAACTGCAGCCTGTGAGCCGCATCTTTCCCACTACCTATTTTTATAAATTGTATTGGAAACTGTCACAGTCATTTACTTCATATTATTGATACTTATTTGATGCTACAGTCGGAGAGTTGAGTAACTGTGGCAGAGTGTATGGTCCAGAAAACCTAAAATATTAACTATTTGGGTTTTTGTAGAAAAGGTTTGCCAACCTCTGGTAAAGAGCATGAGATGGTGTGAATCCTGCTCTTTTCTTGGACAAGAAAACATCTCTTTAAGCCTTTTATTTGTAAAATGAAGCAGTACTAATACCTACTTAATTTGTCTCAAGGTATAATTGGTAGTAAGTGACCAACAATAGACTGCTGGTATTTAAGCAATAGTTCTGATCTTTCTAGTAATGATTGCATTGTAAGGATTAATGATTGTTATATAATTTGTAAAGATAGCAACCGAATTTCCTATTATTGCTACCAATCCATTTTAAATGTAATTTTTGTATTTCAATTTAGCCAACATTTTTAAGCATCTATCATGAACTATATTGGAATCTACTATTACAAAGATGAATAACAGAACACCTCATCCATCAATCAGATCTCAGTCTATTAGAGAATCCAGAAATATAAACTTATACTGATGAAAAAAATGTACAGAAAGGATGTACAAAGAGCTAGGAAACTGGGAGATGAGAAAGGGACTACTAAAGAAGACATTTAAGCTGAATCTTTAGATGTACACTGGACAAGGAAAAAAATGAAAGTATATTCCAGAAAAATGGTCTAAGCGGTTGGTTTTATATCTGAATTCTACCCAACACAAGATATAATCTCTGTCTTACACAAGAAGTTCCACAAGATGAAAAATGTTTCACTTTTAATAATGACAGGCTAGGTTATTTAAAGCAATCCTTTGAATAAGAAAAACTTAAAAAATACTGCAGGAAAACCCTCACCAGTTTGGATCAGTGGATAGAGCATCAGCCTGCAAACCAAAAGGTCCTGGGTTCAATACCTCGGTTACAGGCTCCTCCCCAGCCCAGGCCCTGGTCAGGGCTCCTGCAGAATGCAATTAATCAATGTGTTTCTCTTACATTAATATTTCTCTGTCTTTCCCTTTTTCTTTCACTCTAAAAATAAATGGAAAAATATCCTCAGGTGAGGATTAAAAAAAAAAAAAGGCAATAAGAAAGGTGAGCATTCAGCTTCATCTATATGACCATCCGAAGTATACAGCAATAATAAAGCAACCATGTGCCATGAGTTTAAAAATAAAGAATTGGAATGTTTATGGCATGGTTCTGCTCCAAACCGTCATGAAACCACCTGGAGACTTTGCCTCCGCTGGCATCCAAATTCATGTTCCCAGGTCTCTCAGAATGCCTCTTCCGCATAGGCAACAAAAGAAAAAATATGCAAATTGGACTATATGAAAAATTTAAAATTTTGTACATCAAAAGAGACTACACAGAGTACAAAGGCAGCTCTCAGAATGGGAGGAAATGTTTGCAAATCATATATCTAATAAGTTATTAATATCCAGAAAAAAACACAAAGAACTAAAACTCAACACCAAAATAATAATAATTAATAATAATCTGGTAAAAAATGAGCAAAGGATTTGACTAGACATTTCTCTTAAGAATATATACAAATGGCCGAAACCGGTTTGGTTCAGTGGATAGAGAGCATTGGCCTGTGGACTGAAGAGTCCCAGGTTCGATTCCGGTCAAGGGCATGTACCTTGGTTGCGGGCACATCCTGGGTAGGGGATTTGCAGGAGTCAGCTGATCAATGTTTCTCTCTCATTGATGTTTCTAGCTCTCTATCCCTCTCCCTTCCTCTCTGTAAAAAAATCAATTAAAAAAAAATATATATATATACACACACACACGCGCACACGCACACACACACACACACACAAATGAGGCCCACAAGCATATGAAAAGATATTCAACATCACTAACAAGCACAGAAATGCAAATAAAACTAGGAGACCACTTCACGCTCATTAGCATTGCTATTATTAATTTAAAAAAAAAAAAAAAAAAAAAAAAAAAAGGAGTTTTTATCAAGAAAGGATGTTGAGACGCACCTGAGAGTCACCGGCTGTGATGGCAATGACCGGGGACGCAGCCGCCTCTGGGTGAGGGGGAGCCGGCCGCTAGCTGCACCCCGCTGCCCGCCCCCAGGACACAAGCCGCCCGCCCCTGCGAGCATCTTCCTCGGATGCTCTGACCGCCCACGGGCGGGGGGGGGGGGGGGGGGGGGGGCGAGGGATGCCGGGCTGCAGCAGCACCGCGCTCGCCTTTGTCTGCGCGTAACCGGGAGAGGCCTCGGCGGTAACCAGCTCTCACCGCGGAGAATTCATCCCTGTTTCAAGCCACATGTGATCCCATGGGGACAACTGAAGCCACATTCCGGATAGAAAACGTGGAGGTGAAGGACGAGTGGCAGGATGAAGAGCTTCCCAGTTGTAGGGATGTCAAGTCTAAAATCCATAGGGCAGGAGAGGATCCAAGATGGCTGCTCGGGTGGACATCTAGCCGCGGCAGCACACAATTTCAATGGAATACAACTAAAATGTAGAGTGGACATTGCCCAGAGCTACAGGTAGTCGACTGACTGAAATTTCTACAACAAGAAGGAAAGAGAAAACCAGAAAGAAAATCAGAGGAGCTGTAAAAGCCTAAGGTACGGAGACATGCTGCGCGCGCCTGCCCGCCCGCACGCGCGCACGGAGAGGTCGCAGCCGGAGAGGAGGAGAGGGCGGGGAGCCGCCTTTCCTTCCCTAGCAGGAAGGAAATAAAACCCCCAGCCTGGGCTGGACCCCCGAACCGGCAGCGCTGAGCCCCCCGAACCGGCAGCGCTGAGCCCCAGTTATGGGCCAGACCCTGGGGACCCAGGCTCCGGCGGGAGGAGACAGGGCCGTGAGGCGGAAAAACGGCGAAAGGCAGGGCCCCGGGAGTCGCGCGCAATGCGCGCAGAGGACTGAATGCTGACTCTGATGCTGGGTTACCCTAGCCGGAAGAAACAAGGCCTCCGGCGGCGCTGGGCCTCAGTCCGGACTGCTCCGAACCCCAGTTCTGGGCCAATCCCTGGGGACCCAGGCTCAGGCAGAGGGAGACGGGGCTGTGAGGTGGAGTCCGGGGAGAGCGGCGAAAGGCCGGGCCCCCGGGACTCGCGCAAACTGCGCGCAGAGGACAGTCTGTGGGACTCGCGCAAACTGCGCGCAGAGGACAGTCTGTTGACACTGATGCTGGACTTCCCTAGCGGAAAGGAGAAAAAAAAAGCTCTAGGCTGGGGGAACGCGGAGGGGAGCGGAAGCCCCTGCCGGACTCCAGCCAACCGGGCACCAGCAAGGAGGCGGGCCACGGGGCCCCTGGGGGCGTGGATGCCCCTGAGCCTTTGACCACTGAGCTCGGGCAATGGAGCCAAGGCCGGGGGCTGCTTCCTGGGCGGCGCCGTCCCGGCAACAGGCTGAAGCAGCGCAGGAGCCCACGGAGAACAAAGGGGTGCCACAGGCCAACCTGCTGAGCTCCCAGGACAAGGAGGAAGAAACCAAAGAAGTTCTCAATGTGAAGAAATTAAGTGAGAGCAAAAAATAGTAAAATTACTTAAGAAAGAATACAAAGAAGATCTTGAAAAATCAAAGACTAAGTCAGAACTCAACTCACCAGCCAACATTGCAACATAAATGTGTTTTAAAAAGAAAAAAGAAAAAAAAAGGACAGAATGTTGGAACAGCGGCGGCCAGGCCTAGAGTGGCCAGGCACAAGGCAGTGGCAGCCAGGCCCGGAGCAGCAACGGCCAGGCCCCAGAACAACAGCAGCCAGAACCAGAGCATCAACAGCCAGCACTGGAGTAGCCAGACCTGGGGCAGTGGCAGCCAGGCATGAGGCGGAGGCGGCCAAGCCCAGGGTGGCCAGTCCAGGAACACCCAGACTCGGAGTGGCCGGGCCCGGAGAAGCCGGGCCCAGAGCAGCCGGGGTGGGAACAGCCAGACCCAGAACAGCAGTAGCCAAGCCCAGAGCATCCAGGTCGGGAGTGACCAGGCTCGGAGCGGCCGGGCCCTGGGCAGCCGGGCCCAGAGCAGCTGGGTCAGGTGCGGCCAGGCCCGGAGCAGCGGCTGCCAGGCTGGGAGCGGCCAGGCCCGGGGGAGCAGGGTCGGGTGCGGCCAGGCCCGGAGCAGCGGCTGCCAGGCTGGGAGCGGCCAGGCCCGGGGGAGCAGGCGGGTCGGGTGCGGCCAGGCCCGGAGCAGCGGCTGCCAGGCTGGGAGCGGCCAGGCCCGGGGGAGCAGGTGGGTCGGGTGCGGCCAGGCCCGGAGCAGCGGCTGCCAGGCTGGGAGCGGCCAGGCCTGGAGCAGCAGCAGCCAAGTCCAGAGCAACTAGGTCGGGAGCGGCAGTGACCAGACCCGGAGCAGCTGGTTGTGGAATGAACCAGAGCAACAGAGGCCAGGCCCTGAGCAGCCAGGCCCAGAACAGCTGGCTCCTTGCCTGCCCCTGCCCCACGGCTGCTTCTCAGACATGGCTGGAAACTTTCGTGGGAACTTGAGGATCTGCTGAATCAAGTGATGAAGGCTTAGATCTGGATGTGTTGAGTTAGTTTAGGACTGGGGTGTTGATCTGTGAATGCCTTGGGTGGGGCCTGGATGAGGCTGGTGGACCTATTGGGAAATGTCTTTTGTGTGAAGTGTATCATTGGGCATGTGGAGGTATTATTGATATGAGAAAATGCTAAGTAACTGATTTACTATCTGAAAAGGGATTTACTATCCGGGAAAGGGAAGGAAGAAGAGACTGAACATGAACTGTGCACCTATGGATGAGGACAATGGGGGATGGGGAGGGGGCAGACGGTGGGGTGGGAACCTGGTGGAGGGGGGAAGAAATGAGGAACCTTTGTAATAATATGAACAATAAAGATTGATTTAAAAAAAAAAAAAGACACCAGAAAATAACTAACATTGATGAAGATGTGGAGAAATTGGAACACTTGTGCCCTGTTGTGGGTGAGGAAGTAAAATGGTAAAACCACAATGGAAAACAGTATGGCAGTTCTTCAAAAAAATTAAAGAGGAATTACCACATGATCCAGCAATTCCACTTCTAGGTATATATCCAAGAGACTTGAAAGGATCTCAGAGGAATATTTGTACATCCCTAGTCATAGCAACATTATTCACAAAAGCTAAAATGTGGAAGCAACTCAGTGTTCATCAACGGATAACTGAATAAGCAAAACATGGTTCGTCCACATAGTGACTATTATTCAACCTTAAAAGGAAAGGAAATTGGCATATACTACAACATGGAGGAACCTTGAAGACATTAAGCTGAGTGAAATAGACCAGAATGTGTGATTCCACTTACATGAAGTACTCAGAGTAGTCACATTCATTGAGCTAGAAAGTAGAATGGTGGTTGCCAGGGGCTGGGAGAGGGGAAGGAATGAAGAGTTTTTAATGGATAGGGTTTCAGTTTTACAAGATGAAAAGAATTATAGAGATGAATGGTGGCGATGGTTGCACATTGTGAAAGCACTTAATACCACTGAACTGTACACTTAAAAATGATTAAGATAGAATAGAAGAACTTTATTTTATGTATATTTACTACAAGTGTAAAAATTGGAGGAAGAAAAGGCACAGGCCAGGCCCAGGTATATCTCTTGCCTGGAAACTTCCTCTGCTTTACACTTCCCAGCAGCTAAGATCACAGAAGGTTGGAAATCAGTAAAGAAATCTAGGGGGACAAGGACACATAAATAATACCTTAATCAAAAAGAAAAAATAAATAGATAAAAAGACTGATCACTCCCAAGAAAAGAAAGGAAGGAAAGAAGGAAGAAATCTATTGGCAGAAAAGAGAAATTCATTGCGAACAATCGGCAAAGGCCAGAATTGCTTTATATGAAGTGAGCTTTGTCAAGTCAATCAGTACCAAACAATATTCAGATAGTATTAGCACTCCTCCCACCTTCCCTGCCTGAACTCGGAATTTCTCCACTGGCATTGACACTGTCTGACATTGAGCCCTTAATCATAAACATTTGGCAGAAAACTATGGAAGAGAAACTTACAAATGCCATTCTGACTGTAACTATCATTGGTCTAACAGTGGTTTAGACCAATGCTATTCAAAGTGTTCTTTGTGGACCAATCTGCAACAAGATTACCTCTGAGTAAGATAGATGAAGAACTTACCGTAAGTATTTTATTTCAAGATTCGTAAGTGACAGTCGTCAAGACTGAAGATGAATGTAATAGAATAGAGAGATCAGAAATTAACCCACACTTATATGGTCAATTCGTTTTTGACAAAAGCACCAAGGTAATTCAAAGGGGAAAATAGCCCTAGCTGGTTTTCTCAGTGGATAAAGCGTTGACCTACCAACTGAAAAGTCCCGGGTTCGATTCCGGTCCAGGGCACATGCCTGGGTTGCGAGCTCCATCCCCAGTAGAAGGGATGTAGGAGGCAGCCAAATAATGACCTTCCTCTGATGTTTCTATTATCCCTCTCTCTTAAAAAAAAAAAAAAATATATATATATATATATATATATATATATATATATATATATATATATATTTTTTTTTTTTTTTTTACACAAAAAATATATTTTAAGCAAAAAACAAAAAAACTCATCCAAGTATTAAAGTAAAAAGCTCCTGCCTGGCATGCTCCTGGGCCCTGCTGATAGGAAGCACCTGACCAAGATGTCAAGTCACATGAGGCCAGTGCTGCCCATCATGAGCTGGATTCTTCCAGACCCTCCTTACATGGAGCAGCAACTCGTCCTGAGACGGGAGTAGCCGGACTGGGACCGAGCACCAGCAGGCCAGGGGCAGCCGTGAGTAACACCAGCGAGCGACCCAGTTATGACACCCCCTGTAGCATGGGCACGTGTCCCGAAGCGCTCACTACCTCTGGCCACACACATGGGCCACAATCTGATGGACAAGGGACACTAGCCGGCCTGGGGCACAGGCGGGATTGCTGGGTGTGACGTTAGATCCTGCCGGCCACCACCCCAACAAATCACAAACTCAGCCGTGAAACAACGCAGACAGTGTCTTACAGACGGAGTCTCACACATCCTCACAGACTTCGTGGCTTGAAGTGACTCAGTGTCTCGCTGTTCTGATGGCTGAAATGGAAGTCACTGGGCAAAAACAAGATGCAGGCCTGGGTTCCGTCCAGGGCCCTAGGAGAGAGCCCAGCTCCTGGCCCCTTCGCGTTTAGAGGCCACCGGGCCCCCTGGCTGTGGCCCTCTCCGTCCTCGGAGCCAGCAGCCCCGGGCTGAAGGGTGAGTCCATCGCACACTGCTCTCCCTCTGGCTCCAGCTTCCCTCATCTCATCCCTTTTTCTAACCTCACACGGACCCGCCCTTGGCTGGCACTTGTACTGCCCATGTCTATTTCAGGTAGCCATGTACTTAGTGATGGTGTCGGTCCTTTAACATGTAAGCTTCCCAAGGGTGAGATCCTCGCCTACCTCATGTCCCATGCTCTCCTTAGCCTGTGGCAGAGCACCCGGCCCTGGGGTCAGAGTGCACATCCGAAGACACTCAGTCTTCCCCTCCCCCCTCTGCCTCCAGACTGTGGGACCGGGAGCGGCCACTGAGCCTCGGGCTCCCAATTGGCAATGAGACCAGAGGGGTTGCTGCGAGGAGCAATGGGGAGCACGGTGACAGCACAGCGTGATGCCACAGTGAGCATGCGTGTGTGGGGCCGGGCTGCAGAGCCCACGGCATCCGTGCCCTCCCATTTCCCGTGTGAGCCGGGGGCAGAGCCACCTGCTGGGGGACACTGTGGAGGCCTGGAAGGGCTCTACGGAGAGGAGGGAGGGGAAGCCACGGGAGGAGCAGCTGCCTGGCCAGCAGGCTGTGGGCAGCGCACATCCTTGTGTGGGATTTCCTCTCTGGGCGCGGGGGCCCGGGCGGGCGGACACAACAGGTGCCCGAGCAAAGCGGGCGGGGGAGCAGGGCGGAAGGACGAAGGGGTAGCGCAGCGAGGGTCATGGTCGGAGAACGGCCGCGGCCTGGCCCATGTGGCCCGGAGGCCGGAGGCAGGGACAGGAGGTGCGGGCCGATCGGGAAGTCAGGGGCCAGGAGAGGAGGATGAGGTCACAGGGGCAGGGCCGGACGCGTGAGGGGCCTGGCAGTGCCGTCGGAAGCTGTGGTCAGGGAGCAGGACCGTGGGGTGCAGCTGGAACTGTCCACGGGTGACCTGGTGTGGGCGGCCGGAGGGGAGCGGAGGTGAGAGTCACCGGGGAGGAGGAGGTGTGGGGAGGACAGACATCTGGCAGCTCCTCCCGTCTCCGGCCTCGGGGCCGGTTTCTGGGGGGGCTCAGTCTGTCCTCCAGATGACTCACAGAGCCCCCCCCCCCCCAGCCCGCAGTTCCTCTGTGTTTTCCTTCTACCTAACACGCGAACCAGGCTTCCACCACCGATGGCCAGACAGCCCTCAAACGGAACTCATTTTCCTTATACCAAACCCTGCCCTTTCCTAACCACCCTATCATTGTCTGCCCAACCCCCCAATTTTAATGTCATTCGTTTCCGCTCCTGTGCTGTTGGTTTGGTCCCATCGGCATGTCTGCGATGAATCCTCAAGAATTATTATGTCCGAAACACAGCGCTCAGCAAAGCCCCTGGGCTCGGTTTTCAGAGCGAAAGCCCTGCCCGGAGCTGGCAGCACAGGTCGGGAAGGCGAGGCTGAGTCCGGGGTGGGTGCCGGGAGCCGGGGGCAGAAGCCCTCCGATGGGCGAGAAACAGCACAGCTTCGCAGCCAGACACACGTGTCCTGGCCAGACGGACAGACAGATGGGGGTTCCGGGCCGGCTCAGGGGGGACCTCGGAAGAGTCACTTCTCTCAGCCTCAGTGAATGGAGGAAAACGACCCCTAATGGGGATATTATCAATACGCGCTGAAATCAGCTGTGAACCGGCCTGGCACACAGTCGGCACCTGCTGGATGCTGGTCCCCTTCCAGTAGAGCCACAGGCTGCAGGCACACCCGCTGGATGGAGGATGAGGCTGCTGGTCACCCAGCTGGCCTCAGAACCCCCGTTTCTTCATCTGCTTTGCCCACTGTTGGGAATCCAGTTTTATTTAATGAAAGAGTAATATGCAAATTGACCAAACTGCAGAATGGCAAGTCGCTATAATGCACACTGACCACCAGGGGAAGGACATTCAATGCAGGAGCTGCCCCCTGGTGGTCAGTGCACTCCCACAGGGGGAGCACCGCTGGGCCAGAAGCTGGGTTCACAGCTGGCGAGGGCAGCAGTGGTGGCAGGGAGTGGGCCTAAGCCATCAGCTGGACATCCCCAAGGGCCCCGGGACTGCGAGAGGGTGCAGGCTGGGCTGAGGGAATCCCCTCTCAGTGCACAAATTTTGGGCCTCCGGGACAGTTATAGATGTGCAGATGCTTTGCAGATGGCAATGTTTCCGTCTCAAGTAACTTAGTAAGTCATCGCCCAGGCACTACTGCCCACATGACCCGCAGTCCAGGCCCACAAAGAACACTGTCCCTCAAATGCTGTTTCACTCACGTCGCTCGGAACTGTCACGGTGCAGGCTCGTTATGGTGGATTGCGACTGAGGGAGTCCCAGAGCCTGGCTGCCTGTGCCGAGGCCCTGCCCGTGGCCCTGCCAGCCATGTGCCCGGGACACATAAGGCAACCACCTCGTTGGGTGACATGGGCGCCTGAGGGCCTGGGACGCGGTTAGCACAGTGTCTGGCACAGAGTAAGTGCGAGCTTATGCCTTCACCCCACTACCCAAACGCCCCGCAGTGACGAGGTCTCTGTCACTCTCTCAGGAAGGACCCAGGCTGAAGGCCCCCAACGCTAGGCACTCTGCAGGGTGACCCTCCCTGGGGGTCAGGATGGGGGAGAGGGAAAGGGACAGCGTGAGAGGGCGGCGGTGTCCTCTGTCAGGGCCCCCGCTGTGCTGTCTGTTCTTCCTGTGCCGCCCACAAGCCGCCCGCACTGGCAGCGCCGCCTGCCAGCAGCAGAGGGACGGTGGTCTGGGCGGTTCCACTCGGCTCTGTGGGCCTTTAGGTGACCTGGGAGGGCAAGCAAGGCCCTGGTGGGAGCGGATCGGAGCAGCTCTGACAGCTTACAGGAATCTCTGGCTACTGTCTGTGTTCCGTGCACGTTCTGTCTCCTTTCTGCACCCCTCTCCCCCCAGCACCCCCGCCAGAGCACAGCCTCTCCCCGCCAGGGCGCTCTCCACTCCGGGCGGACACACTCCCCGGCTCCCTCCCTTCCGCGCGGGCACTGTTGCTGGTTTTCATGTTTCCTTGGCTCCGGGTTTAAATGTTTCCTTTCCTTTCCTTCCCCTGAGCGGTAGCAACCCGACCCCTGCCGCTGCCCCGGGCGCTGCCCTGTGCAGGGAAAAGGAAGTGGGAGCCATTGGGGCTCGCCACCCAGACGGTGAGCCGTGAGCCAGGTGTGATGCCGGCCACCGGGAGAGGGAGGTGGCAGCGGGAGCGGGTCGGAGACCTGGGTCCCAGGTGATGGTCCCCAGGCCCCGCTCAGGCTCCGGGGGACTCACAGGGGCTTCCCATGGGTCCTACCCTCCCCCCAGCACACACTCCCCCCCCCACCCCGCCAGCACCCCCCACCTGCAAGGAGGTCACCGCAGGGAGGGAGTGTGTGGAGGAGCAGGGCGGGGGGAGAGGGAAGGCCATTTAGCAGGAAAGCGCAGCTAACTGTCGAGAACACTGGAATGTTGGTGCCGCAGGCGGAGGGAGGAGAGTGCAAGTCTGGGGGAAGCAGCAGGAAGAACGGCCACTCCGTCCGCAGCCCAGGAAGCAGCCATTCGAGACCCCGGAGCGACACCTAGCGGCCACCTGGGGAGAGGCTGCTGCTCCGGCCTCCTGGGCTGGGCAGGGCGCTCACCTGCACAGCTCCCCTGCCTCCCCCGGCAGGAGTGGGAGGGCCAACCCTGGGTTCAAGTCCTGGCACAGACACCAGCTGGGCACCCTCAGGCCAAAAACTGTCGAGAGGGCTCCTTCTCCTGCCCCAGTGTCCCTGGGCTCCCGGCCCGCCTCGCCCAGCCCCGCCGCCCTCCCTGCGGAATTGGGGCGCCCTGGCAGGACGGCTGGCTGCTCGGGCAGGGCATGAGGCCACCTTAAAGCCTTCAGATTGCTCCTGACACAGGATGCCACACAGCCAGCACAGGGCTCTGCCGGCAGGGAGCTCTAGAAAGATCTGCCGGGAGAAAGGGCCAGGGTTCCAGCCTGGAAGCTGCACGGCTCTTCCAGAAAGTTCTCCCTGTGAGTTAGTCAGATTGGCCTCTACAATTCTGCCCCATTTGTCCTGTTCAGCCTTCTGAAGCCACTCAGAGCCGCTTGTGTTAATGCGATGCCAGCAAACGGCTTCCATGTTCCCGGAGACACTGACCTACGGGACTAACTGCGCCCACCTCCTCATTCCTTAGGGCTGTGGCTCTCCATCCAGGACCCGTCTGTCCCCCGGGGGACCTGCGGCCTGGTCTGGGAGCTTCTGGATGCCACCCCAGGAGCAGAGAGGCTGCTGCTGACACCTGGTGGCAGAGACCAGGATGCCCAGCCTCGGAGGATGCTCAGGCGGCCCCGCCCCAGGGCACACACAGCCTGAGGAGCCGCTGCAGGCAGTCCCCGCTCCCCCACACCCAGCCCCTCGGGGACACGCTCCAGGGGTCGCTGCCTCCGCTGTGCGCTGTGGTCCTGAGCCCGGCCCTGACCATGGGGGCCGGCCCACCGGAGGCCTCTCTGGGGGAGAGTCCATCCCTTCACGGCTCTGAGCAAAGAACACGTACACGCCAACGTGCGGCCATGCAGCACAGGACACGCAGCAGTAGAAACACCTGTGTTGTTCCCACACGGGAAGGTTCCAACCAGGCAGATCCCATTTGGAACCGTCGCTGCCACATAAATACGTTTTCTGAGCCACGGCCCGCCGCAGAGGGAGGGAGCAGGGGGACACGGAAGGACGCTTCTCAGGTGGAACACGGAAGGCGGCCGGTCCGCCACGCCCTCTGGGACCGGAGCCCTGTCCCCGTGCCACCCGGGCTCATTTTCCCCCGCTCAGGCGCCCCTCGGAGGTCTTCCGGAAGCTCCGTGATACGGGGCCGCGGCTGGAAAGTGGCCGCTGAGGTCTGCCCAGCGACCGGATCCGGAGACCAAACCGCCCCGCCCAGCGCCCCAGCCGGCTGGCGGGCCCTGGGCTCTGTGTGCGAGTCTCAGAGGACCCCTGAGGCGGCCTGGCTCAGGGGCAGGTGGATCCCCGACACCCGACACGTCTGCTCTGCAGGCACCCGTGTCGTTTTTGCGGACAGCAAACACCGTTTGTTTTTATAAGCTGGGCCAGAGGAAATAAAGCCCCCTCGCCAGCCCCCGGGTCTTCCCTGCAGAATAGAGAGCCCTTAGGTGAACGGTGGCTCCTCCGCCCGGCCCAAGGCCAGTGCCCCTGCCCGCGCCGTCACCACCGCCCCGAGATGCGCTCACGGCGGGGGAGCCGGGCGGGCACCTGGCTTGGGCCCCGCAGACGGGAGCGGGCTTTAGGGGCACCGGGGAGGCAGAGGCCCTCATTCCTGGGAGCTGAGAGCCGGGCGAAGAGGAGCAGATTGTAAATCAGGTTTCTGCGGGGATGACGGCGAGGAGCCTGGCCCCGGGGAAGCTGTCCAATTTGTCAGGCAGAATGCAGCCTCGGCGCGGAGCGGCGCTCACAGCGTGTCCGGGCCGATTCCCGGGGGAAGGAATCTGCTCGGAGCTGTCAACGGCGCGGGGCCCCCGCGGTGGAATGTGGGGACCCCTGGGGGAGCTGGGTGGGGTCCCCTCGTTTACCACCCCGTCCCCCCATCCCTCACCCGGCAGGCAGGCATTCTCCGGCCCCTGGAATCCCCGGGTCCCGCCCCTCGCCGTGAGTGTCTGCTCGTCAAGTCAGAGCACAGAGCCATCTGTTCCGCTGATGAGCAGGAGGAGGGAAACACCGACTCTGAAAGCAGGCAGCTGGCCGCGTGGCTCCGTGGTTGAGGGTTGACCTAGGAACCAGGAGGTCACAGCTCAATTCTCAGTCAGGGGATACACCCGGGTTGCAGGCTCCATCTCCAGTAGGGGGCGTGCAGGAGGCAGCCGATCCATGCTTCTCTCTCATCATGGATGTTTCTATCTCCCTCTTCTTCTCCCTTCCTCTCTGAAGTCAATAAAAAATTATTTTAAAAAATAATAATATAAAAACATAAAGACAGCAGGCGTTTCATTGAGAAGAGAGGGTGCATTTCGACCCACTTCGGTCCCCGCTGGGGTCTAGACCAGACAGCCCCCTGGGAGAAAGGGCGGGTTTTGACGTTGAACCCTATTATTTGATGATTCTGAAGGGTCTACAGCCCGGAAGTATAATATAAGGCCCACCTGAGGGCCGAGCAGGCAGCAAGTGACAGGGACTTTATTCTTAGCGTCGCCCGGTGTGGGGAGAAAGAGGAGGCCGCCATGTGGCTCCACACCCGGACCCCGAGCCCCGCCCCGTGCCCTGTCCTCCCAGGGCCTCCCAGCCCCTGGCACCGCGGCTGCAGGCCCGGGGCAGGCGTGGGCGTCTCAGAGCAGGAGCCGCAGCTCAAGAGGGAAACCCGGGCACGGCTCTCCCTTCCTCTGGGTCACGGGGACCCTCCCCAAAGCTCCCCCTCCCCCTGCCGGGCCCCAGGACCTGCCCCACTGACCCTGCCCTGCCCTTGGGACAGGCCCCTCGGGACCAGGGACCACAGGTCCGAGAGGCCATGTCACCGACGGACCCCGAGGACCGGTGCTGGCCCCAGCGCCCCAGGAGAGACACCCACAGACCTGCCCCCAGCCCAGCCCTGGGTTAGGGTTAGGGTTAGGGTTAGGGTTTAGGTTTTAGGGTTAGGGTTAGGGGTTATGGTTAGGGTTAGGGTTTAGGGTTTAGTTATAGGGTTAGGGTTAGGGTTTAGTTATAGGGTTAGAGTTTAGGGTTAGGGTTCTGGTTAGGGTTAGGGTTTAGGGTTTAGGGATAGGGTTAGAGTTTAGGGTTAGGGTTAGGGGTTATGGTTAGGGTTAGGGGGGGCTCACCTCAGAGGCCACAGGACCTGGCAGGGAAGCGCCCTCCTGGCCTTCCCAGACTTCCAAGGACCGAGGTGTGAATGGTGGGCTCGCTCCCTGGACTTCGAGTCCCTGCTAGCTGCTCTCTATTCAAGACTCACCTCAAAGGCCACCTCCTCCAGGAAGCCCTCCTGGTCCCACCTTTTGAATTGCAATGCCCACACCCCTCTGCTCCCGCTGGTGCCCGGCAGCTCTGACTCAGTGTGCTGTGGGCCGTGCTCCCTGCCTCCCTTCCCAGCAGCTTCAGTCTATCAGCCACTAGACTCTGTGCCGTCTCTCCGGCCCGCACGGCACCGGTCCTCCCTGCGCCTGCAGCCGAGGAGTCGCCGGGGACACCCCTCTGGGCCTGCTGGGACGGAGGCCAGTCACCCCCCGGGCCCAGGGAGGGACACTGCCTATGCCGGGCAGGGAGCGGCTCCGTCGCCCACCAGCCGCCCCCCGGGGCCTCTGCAGGCGAATCTTCCCGGCCCTCGCCCTCGGGCTTTGTGGGAGCAGCAGTGGCTGCTGGTTATGGGGTGGAGATGAGGCCCAGAGAGGGCCAGCAGCCGGCACAGGCCACACAGCTCGGAAGGTGGGGCTCCGGAGCCCACGTGGCGCGTGCACCGGCCAGCGCCCTCAGCCACACCCGAGTGCCACCTCCTCTCCCGCTCCCTGGCAGCGGGGCTGTGGACACCTTCCAGACTGGCGCTGGCGGCCCGACAGAGGGAGGCGGCTGGGTGGGGGGGCAGCTAGAGCTGCTGGGAGCACCCACTGGGAGTAGCAGCAGAACTCGGGGTGCAGAGGGAGAATGCCCGGCTCTCCACGTCCCTCACTAAGGATGTGAGGATGGCCTGGCCCCTGTGGAGGGCCAGAGCAAGCCCCGCGGGGACAGGCCACGTCCCCATCACTCTGCAGGCCTGTGGGCACCCGCGGGCACTGCGCTGACTCCCTCTCGGCCCTGGAGCCGGGACACCCACTCCAGTGGCCACGGCGCCTCCTGGGCGCCCTGTCCCTGCCCAGGGCCCAGGCCTGCGCGCTGGGCTCCCCAGACACCCAGGAGCTTTCCGGCCCAGCATCCAGCGGCGGCGACCCCCACCACCCTGCGCCACGAAATCGTGGGCCAACCGGCGTGGCCTGCCGTCGCCGAGACCTGTTTGCCCACCCGAAGCGGCTTTGTGTCGAAGTCAAACTGCCCGTAATGCATTCTCCGCTCTCCACAAACCGCCGCCGCCGCCATGAGAAACAAAGCCAGGCGCGGGCCCCCTCCTCGGCCGCACCCCTGCTTCTTTGATCCATTAGGACCCGAGCGGGGAGCGGGTAATGGCCGTGGAGTGGCCCCGAGTGTTTGCTCGGCGCTGAAAGGGGGCTCGAGGACGCGGATAAAAGGAGGGAAACGCCGAGAATATTAACGAATTAATGGCTCACCCGCCGCAGATGTCTGTTTGCTCTGCTGCTCGGAAGCCACGGCGTTTCCTTAGCAACCGTGCCCTTGGCCGCTCTACCTCCCCAGGGCGCGGGCCTCTCCGCGCTCCGGCTCCGGGTGTTTGCCGAAGGGAAGGTGATGGATGGAGACTCCTGAAGGGGCCGTTCTTCTCTGTCCCTCTTCCTTCCCGTTGCCATTGAGACCTGACGCGGGGGACACCTCCTGAATCAACACCCAGCCCCCCGCCGGCCGCCCGACGGACCCCCCTTAGCCAAACAGCCCGCCCCGTCGCGTGCGCCCTCTCTCGTGCGTGTGTGTGTGTGTGTGTGTGTGTGTGTGTGTGTGAGCGCACACATGTGCGCCGCCTCCTGCAGGCACTCGGCATGTGGACATGTTTGCTCCATTAAGCCCTTCGCGGCCTGGGGGCCTGTGCGCGGGCCGAGCCGCCAGCTGAGTTAGCTCGCAAAGGGCCGGTGGCTGAGGTGGAAGGTTCTGGGTTTGCAGAGTCACGAGTCCCCTCACCCACAACGGCTCGAGGGGCAGCAGGTCGGAGCTCCCCCCCTTCCCCCCCCCCCCACACACACACGGGGATGGAGCCAGACGGGCCGGCGGCCTGGACGGCAGAGGAGACACTTCACAGAGGAAGAGCCTCTCTGGCTGCGGCCACGTTCTCTGGCCCCCGCCGCCCGGCCTTCCTGGGCGAGTGCTCTGCCACGTCTCGGGGGACAGGGTCTGACAGGCAGAGGCAGGGGAGGAGGAGGCAGCACAGGCAGCGTGTCCCAAGGGGCACCCACCCGGAGTCAGCGGGGAGCCCGGGTGCGTGAGGCCTCGGGGTGTCTGTGTGCCTCCCTTTCTGCAGCGGCTGCTGCCGCGGAGCAGAGAAGCAGGGTCACAGGAAGGGCCACTCAAGGAAGGAGCCACTTCCGGCCGCGTGGCTCCGTGGTGGAGCGGTGACCTGTGAGCCAGGAGGCCATGGTTCGATTCCGGGTCACAGGCCCGGGTTTAGGCCCGATCTCCACTAGGGGGCGTGCAGGAGGCAGCGGAGCCATGATGCTCTCTCATCACTGATGTTTCTCTCTCCCCGTCTCCCTTCCTCTCTGACATCAATAAAGATAAATGTGAGAAGGAAAAAAAAAAAAAAAAAGGAAGGAGCCATTTGCCTGCCCCCAAGGAGGGTGCCCTCGGAGGTACCTGGGTTGGGAAGCCGGGTCCCGGTGGCTGGCTGCCGGGAGGCGTCACACAGGTGCTGTCACAGAGACGGAGCACAGAGAAGTGGGCTCCCGTGGCCCAGGGCTTGTGCAAAGGCGCTACCTGGACGCAGGGGTGAGCGAGGCCCGGCAGGTGCACAGCCGGGGGATAAGACATCGCTCTATGGCCAGTTTCAGACTCCAACCTATCATGCCCCTCCCCGTGTCCGCACGGCCACCCGCCCCTCCCCGTGTCCGCACAGGCCACCCGCCCTCCCCGTGTCCGCACAGGCCACCCGCCCTCCCCGTGTCCGCACAGGCCACCCGCGCAGACCCCCGGCCAGGTTCCCGGCATCCCCCCTTCGCTCTTTCCCGTCCTCACAGCCTGGAGGTTGACCGGTGCTCACATACCGGCCAGCTGGTCGTGAGTGTCCGGACCATCAATTGGGGGGACCCCCTTCAGCTCCCCACTCAGAGGTCACGGCGGGAAAAGGAAGGTGAACTTGGAAATGGCCCGTTTAGCTCAGAGGGCAATGCACAGACACAGACAACAGGGCGGTGAAGGCCTGAGCAGGGGCCGGGGGCGGGCCAATGAGGGGAGAAAGGGAACATATGGAATACTATCAACAATAAAGATTTTTTTTTAAAAGAGAAAGAAACAACCCGTTTCCCAGCCAGCCAGGAGCTGGTGTTTCCGCAAGTCCCCGAGGTGAGAGCTGTGGGGCGGGAACGGGAATGTGAGTCCCCGGGTGGGAGCTGTGGGGCGGGGATGTGAGTCCCCGGGTGGGAGCTGGGCGGGGATGTTGGAACCTCCCCGTGGATGCCGGCCGGCCCGGGCGGAAGCCCTGAGACACCACAGAAACTTTCCACTTGCTTTTACCAACCTTGGCGCTCACTTATCTGCAGCCCGACCCAGGCTCTGAGGGAGGAGCTCGCCGGCCTGTATCTGAGGGGAGCGTGAGGCTGACCGTCCTTTCCCGTCCGCTCAGGTTTTCCAGAAAAATGTGACCGACGATATCTATCCACTGTTCCCTTGGCCACCGCCTACCTGCCCCAGGAGCCGGACGGCAGGGCAGGCCGGAATAGCCGCCCTTCTTTGCAGGCATTCCCGCCTCTGAGCAAGAAGTGAGGCCTGGGAAAGTGTAGAAGCTTCTGGAATCAACCACGGCCCCAGCTTCTGACCTGGCGGAGGCTCTGCAGGGTGCTGAAGGGCTTGTGAAGAACTGAGGTCTTGGCCTGGCCCGGCCGGCGGGCTCAAAGGGTGAGCACTGGCCTATGAACCCGGCAGCCACAGGCAGCTTCCCTGTCAGGGCACTCGCCCGGAGTAAGGCTCAATCCCCGGGGGGGGCAGCTGATCCATGATTCTCTCATTGATGTTTCCATCTCTCTCCCCCTCTCCCTCCTCTCTGACATCAGCAGAAATACATTAAAACAACAAAAGACGGCTGCCTGGGACGCTCGGGGCAGGACAGTCCTCGCCTCCCGCTGGGCCTCTAATTGGGGTGGAAGAGGTGACCTTGGATATTCCTGTGCGGTTACAGGGACACAGGCACGAGGGCCCGGCCTCTCCCGCAGGGCCTGTCCGCCGCCGACAGCGGTGGCTCCTGCCGTCGCCATCGCTTGCTGGGGGCTGCCTTCCGAGCTGTCTGGGCGGCTCAGGCCACAGCCGTTTCCTTCCCCGTTTTCCTCCGGAGCCTCTTTCCCTCCGGGCCCCGTTCTGCCCGTCACCCGGAACGTAGGAGGGAGCGGCCCCCGGTCCCCAGCGGGCGGCTCCGTGCGGCGTCTCCCCTGAGCCCATCCGAGGACCCGCCTTCTCCCGTGGGGAGAGGGCCTGGAGCACAGGAGGGGGGACAGAGCCTGGCCCGAGGGCCCCCACCCCCCAAATTCTGGTGTTGCTGCTGCAGGTGTGGGACCTCAGCTCCATCATGCAGCCCCTCCATGCCTCAGTTTCCCCGCCGCTGGCTGCACTGTAGGACGTGGGCTCTGCATGCTGGTGGCCTGGGCTGGTGTGACTCCAGCCTCCGTCCGTCACGGAGCCTAGTCCGGCGGAGGCGGCACTCGCTCTGGGAAGGGTGATCCCCAGGCACTATCCGCGGGTCCCGGCGTCTCAGTTTCTGTGACTAGAACTTTCCAGGCCGCCCCGAACTGCACGCCAAGGTGCTCTGGAGACAGAACAGCAGCATCACATGCCTGCCTGACGGTGGGAAATCGGGGCGCGCTCCCAGGCCGTCTCCCCGCTAGGAAGTCTGGGCCCCCAGCTGTCTCCCGTGAGGGAAATACACAGGCGCCCCCCTCGGAGGGGCCTGAGGCCTGGAGGCCTGAGCAGGGCCTCGCCTGCTGTTTGCTCCCTGCACTCGGGTTAAAGAGTCATGTGCAAGGTGGGGCTGCCCAGACGGTGACCAGCCTGCCAGGCCCTGGGGAGAGGACCGCTGCCCCCTCGGCTGGTGCCAGGAGCCGCTGTGGCAGGACCGGGCCTGTCCAGTGGGGGGCGGTCCGTTCCCAGGGCCTGTGGGCGGCACCAGCAATGCCGCTGCTCCTCAGTGTCCCCGCCTGGAGCTCCCTCCTCCCCCGCCGCTCCTGCCGCCTCCTCTTAGGAAACATGCTGCGCCTCTATTTCTGGCTGTTGGTCACAGTGGTGGGGAGGGGCGTGAGAGGGGTGACGGCCTCCCGTCCGAGCCCTCGAGTCCTCGCCCACGCTCGGGGCCTCTGTTCTTGTTTCAGGGACCATCCTCTCCCCGCCCCTCAGCACCCTGGGAGCTCCGTGGCCTCTGAGCTCACCGCTCCTCACCCTCCACGTCTCCGGGCCTTTGTTTCCTGTCGGTTTGTTCGGGTCCCGGTGCCAGAGGCTCCCTCCACGTCCTTGTTCTGGGGGGTCCTCACCTTTCCAGGGGCCTCAGCCAGCTGATGGAGCCCTGGGCAGGTGGGCAGTGGGCAGGGGCGGTGGGCAGGGGCAGTGGGCAGGGGCGGTGGGCAGGGGGCAATAGGCAGCAGGCAGGGGGCAGGGGCAATGGCAGTGGGCAGGGGCAGGGGGCAGTGGGCAGCGGGCAGCGGGCAGGGCCGCATCCCGCGTCCGTTGGGAGGGATCTGGGGGTCCAGCTCCCAAATGTCAGGAGACGGGAGGTGGGTCCTCGGAGAAGAATTTGGGGGGGGGAGGCAGATTCTACCACCTGGGAGGGGGTGGCTGCCGGGCCTGGGAGCCAGCTTTCAGGTTTATCTCGGAGAGATGGGCCCAAAGGAGAGGGTCCGAGTCCCTGAGGGGCTCGCCCTGTCCCCCCAGCCTGTGTGGCGGCTGCAGGGTCTGAACCCCCCATCCCCCACCCCGGGCTGGAGGCACCCCCAGTCGCAGGAGCCCAGGCCGGTGGTGTTCCCCCACGTTCCCACACACCAAGCCCGCCTTCCCCCTCTCCTCCTTTGTCTGCGGCGGATCCCCCCCAGACCTCCCTCCCAGACCCCCCCCCAGTGCCTCCCCCAGGGCGGGCTGGGTGCCATTCCCGCTAATTGCAATTTGCCTCATTTGCATGCGGCTTGTTCATTATAATCCGTGAACCTCTGTGGCTGTGTTGCCAGGCAACGGAGAGCAGACTAGCTTGCTCACCCCCTGGCTGGCAGGCGGGAGACGTGGTCCCAGCCCAGCAGCGGCACCCCGCCATGTCCGTGTGTCTGCAAGGCCTGGCGACACATGACCCTGCCTGTGCCCAGGCCACTCCGTGTCCCTGGCTAACTCGGAGGTCGCAGCCCGCCTCCAACACAGCAAACCCTGCCTTTACTACTCCCCCCATGGGGTCCCCCTCTGGGGTTCTCGGGGTGCTCCCGGAGCCTGGGCAGGAAGCACTGAGCGCCATCACTCCTCAGGACCGGCTCCCAGCGCTGCCTGCTCCGTCCCAGCTGCCCCCTCCCCCCCAGGAGCTCCGTGCCTAGTCTCCCGCCCCCTCCAGCCTGTGCTGGGCTGGCAGGCTCATGCTTCCTTCCTCTCGTCCCTCCAACTTTTCTTGTTTTCAGAGACAAAGGGAGAGGAGAGAGAGAAAAACGTTAAAGATGAGAGAGAATCATCGATCCGCTGCCTCCTGCATGCCCCACATTGGGGATCGAGCCTGAAAACCGGGCAGGTGCCCTGACCAGGAATCGAACCGTGACCTCCTGGTTCCTAGGTCCACACTCAACCGCTGAGTCACGCTGGCCAGGCTCATCCCTCCAACTTATAAATGGGGGCCTCAGGTGACTCTAACTGAATGTGGCTCAGTACTGTCCTCGGTTCAGGCCACGCCGCAGAATGACCACGTGAATGAGTGGACAGGTGACCCTCCCCCATGCTCACCCCTCCACAGTCTAACTCAGGGACAGGGTGTTGAGCTGTCTCCGGCGTCACTGGGGCAATCTGTGTGAGGAACAAGGACAAAATTCTGTCACCAAGTCCATCACTGAACACCGTCCTCTGGGCCCAAGGTCCACACCGTTCCTTGTTGTTAGTAAGTAGCTCAATGGTCGGCAAACTCACTAGTCAACAGAGCCAAATACCAACAGCAAACGATGGAAATCTCTTTGGTTAGCCACATTTTTTAAACTTAAACTTCTCCTAACGCCACTTCTTCAACACAGACTCGCCCAGGCCGTGGTCTTTTGTGGAAGAGCCACGCTCAAGGGGCCAAAGAGCCGCATGTGGCTCGCGGGCCGCGGTTTGCCAGCCACGGAGCCAGGAGGGCGGAAATCAAGTGCACAAGCTCTAGTGCGTCGGGCGTGGCCGGAAAAGGGGGCCACACCCGGGGCCCCTGCAGCCCCGGGCAGCCCGTGGGGCGGCCTCGGAACCTCAGAGACGCACTTGGGACGGCCTGCACACAGCGCCTCACGAAGAGCCAGTCACGTCCGCGGCGGCTCCCGGACACAGGTCAGCGGGCCCTCAGGGGCCTGGCGCTGCCTGTGCATCTAAGACGGCCCCGTGCGAACGTCAGGGCCCGGGGGCTCAGCCTCCCCCGCCACCCGCCACAGGGCTCCCGCATCACCCCGCTGCCCACACACCATCTCCGAGCGTAAGCGTGCCTTCCGACAACCGGCCCCACCGAGGAGAAGCGTGTGTCCATCATTGCACTCTTTTTTTAAAATATGTTTTATTGATTTTTTTTCACAGAGAGGAAGGGAGAGGGATAGAGAGCTAGAAACTTTGATGAGAGAGAAACATCCATCAGCTGCCTCCTGCACACCGCCCACTGGGGATGTGCCCGCAACCAAGGTACATGCCCTTGACCAGAATCGAACCCGGGACCCTTCAGTCCGTAGGCCGGCGCTCTATCCACCCCCGCTTCCTTTCTCCCACCTCAACCTCCAAAGAGTTTCATGCCCCTTCCGGGGGAGGGGCCTGGGTGCCAGGCACCCTGCTGGGAGCTGTCGTGGGCAGCGTCCTGTCCTGTGTCCACATCTGCCTCGGAGAGGTTTAGCAACCTGTCCACCTCACACAGCATGTCAGAGGCAGAGCCGGCCGTCCGGCTCTTCAGTCTGAGCTCCTCCCCATGCAGGTTGGCTGTCATTAGGGTCCCTGCCCAGCCTCAGGGTGGCCACGGTCCCCTCCGGCTCGCGAGAGGGACCCCGGTCAGCGGGGGCCCGGCCTCGCTGGCGCCCAGGTCCCGCAGACACAGGGGGTGCGCCCGGGTCCCGGCCACAGGAAGCCTTTCCCGCCGTCTGTCACCAGCCGAGCTGCGGCACAGGACGCAGTGTCCCCTCCCCTTCCTCCCGGGGAGCTGGCTCTCTCCCCGGCCGCCGCTGACAAGGAAATTGAGGCTGATGGTATAATGTGACTAATAACGGGGTGGCAGCGCGAACGCCCCGAGGCCGGAGATAAAATAACCGATGACAGTGGCAGTGGCTGCTGACAGACACATTTACGGTGCCCGCCCCAGCGCCCGTGGGCCGGCGGGGGGCGGTGGGGGCTGGGGTCCCGCTGCCCTGAAGCTGCCCCTCTGCTCGGGGCCAGCAGGCGGGCCAGGGGCTGCGCGGCGGCGAGTCAGCACGTGCAGGAGGGGCCCCTCGCAGAGGCCCAAACCCAGTTCCGGTGCCGGAGGGACCGGAGCCAGACGGAGCCACTACCTGCCCCTCCTCCAGGGAAGAGGGCGGAGGCGGGGCCGCAGGGTCTGTCCATTCCCAGGGGCGCCTTTTTCTTTTTCTTTCAAAATATCTCCTTAGTGATGTCAGAGAGGGAGAGGGAGAGAGAGAAACATCAATGAGAGAGAGACACTGATAGCTGCCTCCTGCACGCCCCCCACGGGGTATGGAGCCCACAACCCGGGCATGACCGGGAATCGAACCTTGACCTCCTGGGTCATAGGTCAATGCTCAACCCGAGCCAGGCCGACCTTTCTCATTGCAGTGGATACGTGTGCTGTGACGTTCGCCACGTCAGCCATTTTTGAGAGCAGTCCAGGGGCACGCGTGCACTCACACTGCTGTGCAGCCACTACTCCGCCACCCCCAGGACTTTCTCTTCTTCCCAAATGGCAACTCTGTCCCCAAGAAACACCCCCCCCTCCCCTCCCTGGGGTCACCTCTCTGCTCTGTCACTGCGCCCTGCCGAAGTGGACTCACCCTTGTTTTGTGTCAGGTCATGGCACGGAGCGTGCGGCCTCCAGGCCCGCCCGCGGCAGCAGGTGCCAGGGCTCCGGCCTCTGCTGGGCACCGCGGCCCCAGGCCCAGCGCCCCTCGGCCCAGCGTCCCCACGCCCCAGCGCCCGCTCCCAGGAAGGGCTGGTTGGCCAGCTTAGGTCACGTGCTCGCCTGAGAGCCACTCCACGGCAGGGGTCTTGGCTCTGCCGCCAATGGCAGCTCCCACCCTGGCACCCATGGAGCGTGGGGAGCGTCTGTGTTCCCACCGCACCACGGAGGTCCGCCCGAGGCCGCTCCTCGGGGAGGCGGAGGCTTCCGGAAAACCCCATCTGCAAGGGCCCGGGCCCCCGACTGGCCTCCCAAGCTGCAGGCGGGGAACTGGAGCCCCCTGGGGCCTCCCCCTCTCCTACCCTCATCCTGAGGCTTCCATTCTACCATCAGACCCGAGGCCCCCCGCCCCTTCCCTGCCAAGACCCCAAGCCGCTGGCAGGGGGCTGCGCAGACGGCCCTGGGCCTCCGTCCCAGACACTGGTTCCCGGCTGTCCAGCCGCCCTGGTTCCCCTCCCTCCAGGCCCCAGCAGGCCTTGTGCCCGGTGGCCCAGGCAGAGGGAGGCCCTGGGGGCGGATGGCACCGGAGCAGGTGGGACAGGCGTGGGGCCGGATGGGGGGAAGCTTGCTGCGTGGGAACCAAGGGCTGGATGCCGAGTCCCTGGGGGTCAGAGTGGGCCTCTGGGGTAGGGTGCTCAGGGTCCCACCCCCTGGCTGAGGGTGGTGTTGGGACACCCCGTAAATCCAGCCTGTCCACCTCTCTGGCACAGGGTTTCCGAGGGCAATGGGGTTTGGAATCTGATCAATGGAACCTGGATTCCATCTTCGTCTCTAAAAGGTTCTGCGACCTTGGGCAGTTGAGTTCCTCTCTCTGAACCCAACCCGCTCATCTCTGACAGGGCACGGCCACGCCCACTCGCTGGGTGGCCAGGAGGGTGAGCGAAGGCCCGCCTGCCAAAGGCAGGACCCGGAGCTCGCTGCTGGAGAGGACGGTCATTGCGCCCAGCGGGGCCGGAGGGGACACCGGGAAGCGGGAGGGCCGGGAGTGCCGTGGGGCTGGCCGCCGGACCGGAAACGGTGGACTGGCCCGTGGGAAGTGTTTCCAATACACACGCCAGGCCGCTTGGCAGGCAGGAGGCTCTTTGAGGAGACCAGGGGGACACCCTCAGGCCCTTTGCTAGAGGGAGCCCCCTTTCTGACGGACTCCCAGGCTCCGTCCATCGGAAGAACCACAGAACTGTTTATTTCCCGCCTGCGATCAGAGAAGATGATGTTGCTGGGAGCAGAGAGAACACTGCCTTTTCCCCCGTGAACACGCCGGAGCCACGCCCGGACCCAATGCCCGAGTCTTTACCGACAGAGTTTCTCTGTCCGAACAGAACCACAACTGACCTTCCCAGTGTCCTGTGGGGCGCTGTGTCCGCTGCTTCCAGCAGGACTTAGTGAACCTGCTAGGCCAGTGGTCGGCAAACTCATCCGTCCACAGAGCCAAATATCAACAGGATGACGATGGAAATTTCTTTGGAGAGCCAAATCTTTTAAACTTAAACTTCTTCAAACGCCACTTCTTCAAAATAGACTCGCTCAGGCCGTGGAAGAGCCACACTCAAGGGGCCAAAGAGCCACGTGTGGCTCGCAAGCCGCGGTTTGCTGACCACTGTGCTAGGCTACAGCAGCGTGTCCTTGGGATGGGGCACACAAAATCTGATTGGCACACGAGTACCAGATGCCATGAGGGCAAACTGGTCTTTCCTTGGCATTCTCAGGAGTTGCCCCTGAAAAGTGCCCCTCTTTCCTTGGTCCTTAGCAATGCCCAGCCCACGGGGGAGTAAAGGCAGCAAAATGTGACATGTGTGTTAAAAAATAAGCAAGGTTTTCAACCAAACAGTTGAGTAATTGCATTCATTATTTCAACACCAAAATACACCGGTGGCTGTATTCATCTGGCCCGGGTTGATCCATGCCAGCCCACCTTTACAAACAAAAACATAAAACCAAGAAATTCTGGGTGGTACAAACAGTCGTCGGCAGCAATGACTTGGCCTGGAGGTGCAGACGTGGCTGGGCCCTGGACCAGCCTCAGAACCAGTACTCAGAGACGAAGATGTGGACATTGATGGTGCTGCGTTGGGACACCACACCATTGACCACGTATTTCATCTCCAGCTTCAGGACGGCGTGGGACGGGCCCACGACGGGCCGCACCTGGCGCACCACACCTGGGGGGAGAGGGGGCGTGGGAAGTCAGCAGGGGCTGTAGGAACACGGAGGTCTGGGGAAGGACCTGCCCCCGAGGATTTTGAGAACTTGAACGGGCTTTGGACCTCATCTCATCCCACTCTGAGCCAGATGCTGGTCCCCTGCACAGCATCTTCCTCCAAGGTCACCCCCCACTCTGCTTCCACCCCCGGGGAGAGGGACAGTGAGCTCAACAGCCTTTCCACCGTGCGCAGCTCCGGCTGTGCGGGATCTGGGTGGCGGGCTTCAGAGTCAGACGGTTCTGGGGCCACACCAGCTCCTGCTCTCCCCCGGCCCAGGTTCCTCCTCTCCCTCTCCCCCCAACAGAGGATTTAAGAGCCCAGAAAAGGGGCTGGCATGGGGTACATGCCCAGTAATTACTTGCCCCTCCCTCCTGCCCACTGTGCCCAGTCAAGACCCTCAGGAGCTATAAAGCAGGAGGGGTCTCTTCCTCATCATACTGAGGACACCCGTGGGGACCGAGGTCCTGGGATCCCCTGATGACTAACTCTCCCCACCCCCCCCCCCCCCCCCCCCGCACAGTCTGGCGTGGGCTCCCCTGTGGCCCCTTGTGGGGCAGTTCCAGGCTCCCCTGTGCCTGTGTCCCCTCAGCACCACCTTCTCCCTCCCCCGGTCTCAGGCGCACCCAGTGCCCACCAGCCTTGGTGCCTCGGTTACCCCTGACTTCACTCAGCTCAGGGGCAGAGACGATGCTACCATGACTCAGATGGACGGCTCAGATGGATGGAGGGAACTTAATGGAAAGAGGGGCAGACTGGGGGCGCTTATTTCTATATGTTATTATTATATTTAATGTGCCATGTAATGGTCATGTAAAGATATAGTATAATCATAAATACAAAATGTATACAGCTATATAAAATTTATACTTGAATACAAATAATACTTCATTATAAAAATACTTGAGGCCCGGTGCATGGATTCTTGCACAGGGTGTCCCTCAGCCTGGCCCGTGCCCTCTCGCAGTCCGGAAGCCCTCAGGGGATGTCAGAGAGCCGGTTTTGGCCCAATCCCCACAGGCCAGGCCGAGGGACCCCACCGGCACACAAACCCAGGCACTGGCCTCTAGTGCGCATATACGATCTTCGGTTAATCTCTTCCTGCCCTTCCCCTCCCCCTCCCCCTCTGCGATTCATCACTCAGTTCCATGTTTCCATGCCTGTGCATTGAGTGTCTGCCCTCTGGTGGGCAGTGCACATCATAGCTGCCAGTTGAATGGTCTAACAGTCCAACAGTTGCTTAGGCTTTCGTATATATAGACCAGAGAGAGAGAGGGGAGGAAGGAGAAAGGGAAGACGGGTCCACTCAGGCAGGAAGAAGGCCCGGGAATGGCCATGGAAGGAGAGGGCACGTGGGCATGCCGCCTCGTCCCCCTGCCTGCTGGGCGCATCCCCCCCACCCCCCCCCCGCCAGCGCCCAGGACACAGGGAAAGGCGTGGCGCCGAGTTCACCGTGTTCGCCTCCCAGCCCTGGAGCTGGCATTCCTGCTCCGGCCTCCGACGCGCTGGGACTCCTCGGCTGTCTGTGCCGCTTAGGATATAATTAAGCGTGTTTTCCCTTTGAAAAATGTGGGCCCCCAGGCACCTCACCTTGTCTGTCTCTGCTTGGAAAATTGCCGCGGATGTGCGGGGGGCTCGGGAGCCGGCACAGGGCATCCCGGGCCAGCGGGGGACGCTGTCGCCTCTGGGGTCCGTGGCTGAGTCCTGGGCCCGGAAGCCACCCCCAGGCTCCTGCCACGGGGGCTGCAGTGGCCGTCCGGCAGGCGCCGAGACCAGCCCGGCCTCTGGGACACGGGACACCGATCGGGGCCGGGGCCACAGCCTGGGCTCCTCTGTCACATCCTCCCTGACCACCGAGTGACCGGGGCCAGTGACCGTCCATTCTGGGGTTCAGCGTCCGCCTGGGAAGGCGCGGGTTCGACCGGGAAAGCGTAAGGGTGTGGACAGGGGCGTCCCTGTTCTAACAAAGAAGGCGGTGGGGGGGTTCCGGAGGCCGCGTGCACCTCCTTCCTGCGGGGGGGCCAGCTGAGCTCCTCAGGGGCTGAGGCTGGCGTCAGGACAGGCAGGGGCGAAGGCCACACGCTGGCAGCATAAAAAGGACGGGACCCACCGCCGCCACCGGAAGTCAGGTGCCAGCCACTCTCCCCCTGTCCTGTCCGGCCAGAGGCCAATTGCTCTGTGTCTCCTGGTCACGCTTGAATCTCTGGTCTGGGCGCCCAACAGGTCATCAGCCCTACTACCGTGTTTCCCCGAAAATAAGACATCCTCCGAAAATAAGACCTAGCACAACTTTGGGAGAAAAAATATTAATATAAGACAGTGTCTTATTTTCGGGGAAACAGGGTATGTGCCTGACACATAGGAGTCAGGAGACCGGCAGCTGTGGAGGGAATGAGTGAACTCTGGATCAGAGCAGAGAGCGGAGATGGAGAGGCTGAAAACCATCGCCGGAAAGGACGTGTTGGTGAAGAACGGACCGGAGGCCAACTGGGCGTTACCGGGGCGCCATGCGCTCTCGGCAAACCTGCCTGGAGAGAGAGGAGGGTCCCGCAGGCCGGGGGCGGCACGGACCACGGGCAGAAAGACAGCGCTCACAGGGCAGAGCCCTCGGGGACGAGGCCGGGGGGGCTGGGGAGGCGGCGCCTCGGGGGGCGGGAAGGAAGTCGCTGGGCCCCGGGGCCCCTGGCACAGCGAGGAGGGAGGCTCTGAGCGCCCCCGCCAGACCACACAGCTGCCCGGGCACCGAGAGCCCGACCCAGAGCCTGGCTCTCCTCCCACTGCGCCTCCTCCCCCTCTCGGGGTGACATGGGGGGGGGACTTCCAGAACCCACTGCCCTTGGCGGAGTCACAGCACAGGGCGAGCGTGGCAGAGGATTGCTGGAGCGGTCACGTCGGTAACCGGCGGGGAAGGGGCCGCTCGCCGGGCGGACGGCAGGCGGGGGGGGGGGGGGGGGCGCATACCTAGAATGCCGCTGTCACCAGCGTGTCCCGGCAGAGCTCACCCGGCCTCCCCGTTATAAACGTGCCCCCCACACGCCTCTCCGAGGGCAGAGCAGACGGGGCGAGGGAGCAGCCGAGTCCACGTGTCCCCTCGAGCGGAGGCAAGTGTCCGCTTCGCACCGACCCACCTCTCCCACGGGCACTGGGTGCCTCCTTCCCTAATCTCCCGCCCCCCACAGGTCAGCCCGGGGGACACAGCTGGCGGCTGTGGGTGCCCAGCCGCGGGGAGTGGGCGCCTGGGCCTCCGCCCACCACCAGGCCACACGGGCTCACAGAGGAGGCAGCCTGGGCCGCGTACTGGAAGGAGACGCCTCTGGTGCACCTGCTTTATGCACGGTGCTGGGTGGCTGGGGGGGAGAGGCCCTTTCTCCCTCCCCCCCGCCCACTCCATCTCCCTCCATCTCCCCCGCCTGTGCCAGCCCCTCCACCCCCTGCTGCTCCCGCCACAGACCCAACCGCATCAGCCCACTCATCCCTCCTGATGCCCCACACGGGCAACTGGCGCTCCATCACCCCTTCCTCCACACAGGCTCCCGCCCCGAGAGCTGGGAGCACCCTCAGGGCCGCGGGGCGCCCACCTCGCCGCAGCCCCTCCGAGGCCGCTGGGCTCTGTCGTCAGAGGGTCTAGTCTCCTCTCTGCTCCGCACCCACCCTGCCTCTCGTCCGCCTCACCGACTCTCCCCGACGGCTATGCCACCTCCGCCTCGCACCCTCGCCCGCCTCGCCCTCGCCCTGCGGCCAGAGTGCCCTTCTGAACACAAATCCGATCCTGGGGCCGCGGTGGCTCTGCCCAAAACTCCCCTCACCGCCCAGCCCCAGCCCCAGCGTGAGGTCACAGCCACGGGAGGGCCCACAGCGTGAGGTCACAGCCGCGGGAGGGCCACACAGCCACGGGGAGGTCACAGCCACGGGGAGGGCCACACAGCCACGGGAGGGCCCACAGCATGAGGTCACAGCCGCGGGAGGGCCACAGCGGGGAGGTCACAGCCACGGGGAGGGCCACACAGCCACGGGAGGGCCCACAGCATGAGGTCACAGCCGCGGGAGGGCCACAGCGGGGAGGTCACAGCCACGGGGAGGGCCACACAGCCACGGGGAGGGCCACACAGCCACGGGAGGGCCACACAGCCACAGGGAAGGCCACACAGCCACAGCGGGCTGGACACAGAGGCCCGCGGGGAACGCTGGGCTCGCCGGAACCCGGGCAACGCTGAAGTCAGCAGTGGCTTCCTGCAGCCTGCGCGCTGGGCCGGTGGGGGTGGGGGAGACAGTGAGCACATGAACCCCACGCAGGCTCCTGCCCTCGGAATGCAGTCAGAGGGAGAGAAAGTCAAGCTCAGACTCGTGGCCGTGACGCACACCCGCCCGGCGCCCGCACTCCCGGGCCCCCTCTTGTCCGCTCTCCAAAGGGGGCGCTGCTGCGTCTGAGGGCGACACAGCGGCATCTGACCAGACTCCCAGCCACATCTGCGTGGCCACTCCGCTCCCCTGCACACACCTCCTCCTCGGGCGTCAGGGCTCCCCCCGCCACTCCTCCACCCCCAGCCCCGCACCCGCACCCGAGACCACGCACCCGCTCCGGCCCCTCTCCTGCACGCACCCCAGGGGAGCTCACCGCCCGCCTCCCAGGCCGGCTCGGTCTCCTCCGCCTCCTGGGGGGCGGGTCTGACGGCCACTACAACCCTGTGGCCAGCGTGGACCTGGGACCTCCAAGGCTGCCTCGGCACCGCCTTCCTGTCCAGCTGACCACACCTCAGGGTCACCCTGGGCCAAACCCAACCCCCCAGCAAAGCCAGGCACTGCCTCCCAGGTACAGCCCCGGCCTGCCTGCAGCTCGCCGCCCGCCGGAGCCCCGGGCGGGGCCGTCACCCCTCCAGCCGGCCACCGCGGCCACCGCAGGGCCTCCCTGCTCCTGGCCCAGCACAGAGGGGCCTTTACAGCAACCGCCACAGCCTCAGCCCCTGCCTCTGCCTCTGCTCTGGCTACCCGGCCTGCTGGCTGCAATTCCCGCACACCAGCTCGCCTCTGCCCCAGGGCCTTGGCACGTGCCTTTTCCTCCGTTCCCTCCCCCTTCCCCCATCCCCCAGGGCTCAGACAAATGTCTCCGGCTACCAGGCCTAAGCTGCTCCCCTTGAAGCCTGCACATCTTGCCTCCCCCTCCTCCTCTCCGGCCCCTTAAATAGCACTCTCCACCGGCAGACCGTGCACATATTCGTGCACAGGACACACACTGCTGCGGGGAGTGCGTGTGGAGAGTCCAGAGGGGTCTGTGAGCACAGGACGGGGCTGCGCCTCAGCCAGGGGAGTGCGTGTGGAAGGGGCTGGTGGCTGACCTGGGCTTTGAGGGATGGCTAGGAGTTTACCAAGAGGAGGAGGAGGAGGAAGAGGAGGAGGAGGAGGGGGAAGAGGAGGTCATGGCTCAAGTTCAGAGGAGACAGGCCCTGGGCTCTGCGTGAATGCTGCTCAGGCCCCTGCGGGTGCAGCTTGGGCGGGGGGTGGGGGCCTCCCGGGCAGGAGCTCCGAGACTCCCAGCTCTGCTCCCCGGGCCTGTGTGCCTCCCTCAGGGGCTCCGGAGCGGGGCTGCTCCCCACCACGTCCTCTGAGAGTCCAGTTCAAACGGGGGGCTGCCTGGGAGTTATCAGATGCGTGCCTGGGGTGACCCCTGGGAATTCCTGCATCTGTGAGGGGTTCTGGAGGGACAACAGCTGCCATCTCAGGGGGTTGGTGTCCGACACGGCATGGGCCCTGCCACCTGCAACCCCACCCCTGCTCCGTGGCCCCCCGGGAAGCAGGGGGGTTTGTCCTCCCCTCACCCCCTCTGAGACCCCGCTGCCCCCAGGGCCACGGCCCGCCTCCCATCCCGGGCTGGAGGCGGCGGCTGTCGCCGGGGAAACGGCTTGGCTGCCGGCCAGGGTGCGGCCGGGGCAAGGGGCTGTGCCCGCGGAGGAGGGAGCCCTAATCCCCGGATTTGCCGTGAAAGCCGGGACACGGGCGTCACTCAGCGCCCGGCAGGGGCAGCCGCGTGTTGTTTTAGGTGGAGTTTCTGAATCCCTGCCCAGCCCTCAGCCGGAGGCGGGATGGGGTCAGCGTGCGGGGTTAACCCCTTACGAGGTCATGGCCCTGAAGAGGGATCTGGGCGCCGCGCCCTGGACGCCCGGCGGGGACCTGACGCCGGGGTCTGGGCAAGCTCGGCGGACACCCTCACTCACAGGCCGCCCGGGCCGACACAGAACGTACCCTGGTCCGCACGGCCCAGCCTCCTCAGCAAGCACAGCAGCCCTGCCACTCGTGTCCCCAGGGAGGCCTTGCCCCCCCTCCGCCTTGGTCCTCCACCTGGGGGTGACCTGGGCCAGCTCCCTGAGCCCGACCCGACGGGCCCGTGCACACAGCCTGGGAGGCGGAGGCCGGGCCCAGGCAGGACCAATGCCCTGGGGGGGAGGGCGCCCTCCCGCAGCACCAGCCCGGAATTCACGGGCCAGGGCACTCGGCGGCACCCTGAGGGACACCTCTCTGCCTCGGGCCGTACCCACATTCCCTTCCCAGGAAGCGGGGTGGCCCGAGGTCGCCTCTCACACGCTGGGGCCCAGACCCATGTCCCACTCGCCCCCGAATCGCCCTGGGAAAACCGGGGAGCCCTCTGACCTCTCTGGACCTCGGTCTCCCCTCTACAACACAGGAGGTAGCAGCGGTGGTCCCCAGGGGGCTGGGCCACCCCAGGGAGGACTCAGAAGGCCGGGGCACCACAGGGACACCCCACCCGCACCCCAGGGGAGCCCAGAGCCTTGTCTCTGCTCTCGCCTGCCTGGGAGCCGGGAGCTCCTCCCTGGCTGGACCGAGAGCCTCAGGGGCAGGGCCAGTGGGGTTCACCCATCTCTGCCTCCTCAATGCCCAGTCCAGGGCCCGGGCCGGGCCTCACGGAGGTTCTGTTCGGACTCCTAAGGTTCCGGTGCTGGGACTGCCCCAGGGCGGCCGGGCCTCAGCCCACCTGGGCTCCGGGGTGTGCCTCAGGCTGCCCCCCCCAGCGCACACACAGGGCGGGCGGCACAAACCCGACCCCATTTCCTCCTGCCTGTCCTCACCCCCACGTGCCTAAGGCTCCCAGGTCTCCCCCTTAACCATGGGGGACACTGAGGCCGGGCGGCGGCTCCGGGCAGCAGCTGCTGGCGGCTAACAGGGCCTGCCGCCCCGGCTCCGAGGCTAATGGGACGTTAATTGTAATTAACTAATTACACCTGCTGCCAGCGGCGGGAGGAGCTGGGTGGGGACCCCTGTGACTCAGGCGTGTTTACAGGTGAGGAGCTTGTAAAGCTGCTGCAAACGGCCCTTCGGGCGTAACTGCCGTCCTGGCCGGCAGAGCTGGGGCTGGGCCCGGCCGGGCCGCCGCGTCTGCGGTCCCACAGCGCCATCTGGCGGCTGCGGCCCGCAGCGCTGCCGGCCGCCGCGGGGCCGCTGGTTCTGCCCCGCCCAGAGGGTCCCCGGCCTGGAGACCACCAAGCCCTGGCCCTCCCCGATCCACTGGGGAAACTGAGGCGCAGGGGAGGGCAGGGCCGAGCCTTCGTTTGCTCAGGGGCTTTGAAACTGTTCAGAGTCTCTTCCAAGCTAAGGTGACCAGACGTCCCAAAACGCCGCGGGGCGCGGGGCGCGGGGCAGATTGTCAAAACCGGGACCGTCCCGCCCGAAGCGGGGCATCGGTCACCCTGTTCTAAGCCCAAACGGCAGCTACGATCTTAAATTCTGTGAAACGTGACAGCCTGGAGGCGCCTGAGCGGGGTTCCCAGACTCACACGGGGCCCCCTCCTGCCGCTGCTGCCGCCTCCCTGTGGTCCCTCCCAGCCGTCCCCTCCTGCCTCCTTCCTGCGCCCAAGGCCCTGGCTCTGGGGCTCCGGCACCCCCTCAGCGGGCTGTGCATATGGGGGCTCCATGCCGCGCACCCCGACTGACACCCAGACATCGGCCAGGCTGGCCAGTCCAGGCGAAACCACAGCGCAGGCCTGACCCCTGCACGGCACCCCGAGATAAACCACATCGCGCACAGGGAGGGGCTGTGCCGAGCTGGGACCAGCCCGTCACCCTGACCTGTCGGACATGCACGGCTGTGAGACGCCCCAGGGAGGCGGGCCCTGCCTCCTGGGCGCCCAGTGGGTGCTGATCGGTGGGGTCAGGTGCCAGCCGGGCCCTGAGGGGCAGGTGGAAGGGACTCGGGAAGGGCCTCAGCGGGCAGCTGCGCTGGTCCAGAAGCTTCTGCGCCGTTAGCACACAGGCTGGGGGGGGGGGGGACGCCGGCGTCTCGGCCACTCACCCACGACCATGCCGTCCACATGGCGCTTGATGATGTCGAAGGAGTCCCGCAGGTTCCCCTCCGTGATCTCGAAGACGAAGTCGGCGTGGTTGTCGGGGAGCGCGGGCATGACGGCGTGGAGGAAGATGATCTCTGTGGGGGAGCACAGTGCGGGGAGCACGGTGAGGGGAGCACAGGTGGGGAGACGGTGGGGGGAGCACACGCAGGGGAGCACAGTGTGGGGATCACGGTGAGGGGAGTACAGGTGGGGAGCACAGTGCGGGGATCACGGTGAGGGGAGTACAGGTGGGGAGCACGGTGAGGGGAATATGGTGAGGGGGAGCACAGGTGGGGAGCACAGTGTGGGGAGCATGGTGGGGGGGAGCACAGGTGGGGAGCACAGTGTGGGGAGCACGGTGAGGGGAACATGGTGAGGGGGAGCACAGTGTGGGGAGCATGGTGAGGGGGAGCACAGGTGGGGAGCACAGTGTGGGGAGCACGGTATGGGGAGCATGGTGAGGGGAGCACACGTGGGAGAGCACAGTGTGGGGAGCACGGTGAGGGGGAGCACACGTGGGGGAGCACAGTGTGGAGGGAGCACAGAGGCTTGGGCCACGCTTGCTGAGTGACAGCCGTCGGAGGCCGAGGACGGAGACCGCAGAGGCCGGGGTGGCTGAGACCACGCCAGCGCGGACACGTGGGTCACCCCCCAAAGCCAGGGTGCAGAGCAGGCCGCACTCCGTCTGCTGGGCATAGTGACCGGTGGGCAGGCCGGGAGCCCCCTGCGGGCAGGTGGGGACGGGACCACTGGCTCCCTGGACCCGTCCAGCTGCTCCAGCCCCCCCCCCCATCCAGGGCGGGTCCCTGGCAGGCTCCCCTGCCCTGCAGCTCAGGCCTTCCAAGCCTCCGGCTCCAGCCAGGACACCAGGCCGGGCTCCTCAGGTGCCCACACTCCCCGCTCACCGCAGACCGTTCCAGGCTCCGCTCTGCTCAGCACCCTCCTCTCCACTGTCACCTGATTCCCTCCTAGTGACCACTCCGGCCCCAGAGGGAAAGTCACCTCCTCCTGGAGGCCCTCCCAGATTTCCTGGCGCTTGGCGCCGAATCAGCCCTTCACCGCTATTTGCTGAGTGACTGACCGATGGGAGCCGGGGAGGGCGGGGGGTGGGCCGCCAGGGCTGTGCCGTCTGGGGACACACAGGAGACGTGGGGGCGGGAGAGGGGGCCGCATATCAAACCCCAAACCCACAGGGAGCTTCCCTAGACCATGGCCTCCCCGGGACCCCCGAGCAGCTCCCGGCCGTGGGTGCCGCTTACCCTCCGGGCGGGAGAACTCGCGGAAGGTGGGCAGCGAGACGACGGTGTGGGAGACGGTGTGCACCGGGTCCTGCAGGCAGCTCACGTCGCGGGGGCGGCAGGACTTGAAGCAGCGGACGGTGTCCGTCTTCTCCCGGCGGAGCCTGAGGGCGGCACAGGAGGGATGGGAGGTTGGACCAGCCCTCGGGGGATGGACCAGCCCTCGGAGGTTGGACCAGCCCTCGGAGGGTGGACCAGCCCTCGGGGGATAGACCAGCCCTCGGAGGATGGACCAGCCCTCGGGGGATGGACCAGCCCTCGGAGGTTGGACCAGCCCTCGGAGGGTGGACCAGCCCTCGGAGGGTGGACCAGCCCTCGGGGGATGGACCAGCCCTCGGAGGGCAGACCAGCCCTCTCGGAGACGGGGCCAGGGGGCGGCCGGGGCCCGGGGGGGCCGCGGGCCCACAGATGCTGCATCAGGGCCTCCACAGCCCGGCTGCTCCACGAGGACGCCTCGGGCCCCTCCTACCGCCCAGACAGGCCCCAAAAGGCAGAGCCACGCCCCGTGTCTCTGGATGGCCAGGCTTTGCTCTTTTTTTAAATTATTAAATATATTTTATTGATTTGTTTTACAGAGAGGAAGGGAGAGGGATAGTTAGAAACATCGATGAGAGAGAAACATCAATCAGCTGCCTCCTGCACACCCCCCACTGGGGATGTGCCTGCAACCAAGGTACATGCCCTTGACCGGGAATCGAACCTGGGACCCTTCAGTCCGCAGGCCGACGCTCTATCCACTGAGCCACACCAGCCAGGGCCAGTCTTTGCTCTTATGAACCAAGCTCATTCCTATAACAGCATACACACACCTTCATTCACTCCCACAGCAAGTCTATTCGGAGGGCCTGCGGGTGCCAGGGAGCCCTGCCTCCACGGCGCCCTCAGCAGGCGGGCCACGGGGCCACACACCCGGGAGCGGGTATAAACCAGCTTGGTGCTCATGGAGGGCAGGAGGGAGGAGAGGCGCGGAGTGTTCCAGGCCGATGCTCCAGGCCTCGAGCTGGGCGTGTTTTTAAAACCTTTTCAGTGTAAAATAAAACACCAGCGCGATGACACACAACGGGAAGCTGTACTGAATGAGTCTCATAAGGCAAACGCCTAGTCCCCACTCAGGCCACTGACTGGTGCCTGCCGGCTGCCCGAGGCCTCCCCACACCCCGGGCCCCCGTCCTGTGCCCCCAGCAAGCCCCACCCTGACCCCCCAGCGCCGTCTACCGGGCTTCACCATCATTTCTATCACGTGAGTGTGCACCTTGAGACACCCTCGTCTGGACTTGTCCGGTAAAATTTGTTTGTCTTTTTTTTTCTTTTTTATTGATTTGTTAGAGAGAAAGAAGATGAGAGAGAGAGAAACATCAACACGAGAGCAAAACACTGATCAGCTGCCTCCTGCACGCCCCCTACTGGGGACCAAGCCTGCAACCCGGGCGTGTGCCCTGACCGGGAGTCCAACTGGCATCCTTCAGATGCACAAGACCATGCCCAACCCACTGAGCCACAACCCGAGCCAGGGCAAAAGGTCTCTGTCTTTTAAGTCCTTTTTAATCTCCAGGCTGCCTCTCCATCCCCGTTTCCCACGATTTATCTGCGAAGACAGTGGTCAGCAAACTCCTTAGTCTGCGGCGCCAAACATCAACAGCGCGACGATGGACATGTCTCTGGAGAGCCACATTTTTTAAACGTAAACTCCTTCTAACGCCACGTCTTCAACACAGACTCGCCCAGGCCGTGGTGTTTTGTGGAAGAGCCACACTCAAGGGGCCAAAGAGTCGAACGTGGCTCGGAGCCGCAGTCTGCCGCCCACGGTGCTAAGGAACAGAAGTGTCTGAGCCGCAGAGCCTCCGACGTCAGGCCTTGCCGACCGCGGCCTCTGGGCCCGGCGTGCTTCTCGGGCCCCGCA
The DNA here is from genome assembly GCA_963693515.1 of Pipistrellus nathusii. Classification (NCBI taxonomy): domain Eukaryota; kingdom Metazoa; phylum Chordata; class Mammalia; order Chiroptera; family Vespertilionidae; genus Pipistrellus; species Pipistrellus nathusii. The sequence goes on along the minus strand of OY882860.1, from coordinate 188,817,673 downwards.
CTGCCCGCCCGCTGGCCGCTGGCCCCGGCCAGGGTCGGCGGAGGCAGGCCCAGGCCTCTGGCGGGTGGTGGTGGGTGGCGTGTCTCCCTTCGGGGCATGTGTCGCCTGCCGCCTTCCTGTCGGTGACATCAGCCGCTGTGCGTGCTCAGGGCCGAGACCCACGGACGCAGCCGCTGACGTGCTGCACCTGGTGTTTCTCCTGCGGGATTGGCTGGGAAACTCCCACCATGAGACACTTCCCCTCGGATGCGATCTGGCTTCCAGGGAGTGTGGTCCACGGAGCGAGACCTGTCCTGTGCCTGATTCTCCCCCGCTGGGGACCAGTCCTCAGGGGAAGGGCCAGCGGCCACCACCCAGGTGTTACAATGGGCGACGTGGACATCAGTGTGAAACCAAGGACTTGAGCTATCCGATGACTTTCAACCCACCGCAGTGATTACCGTTCGTTGGGGCCCAGGGCTCCGGGCAGAGGGAGAACGAGACTGGTCCCGGGAGAATGTGAGGCTCTGCTGTGACCAGGTGCCCAGCTCAGCTTGTGCCCGTGTCGCCCCAGCGATTTCTCCAAGAAGTCTCGGGTTTGGCTTTTAATTCTGTTTCTATTTTTTTGGTGGAAATGGTATTTCAACCTCAGAATCCGGATACCAGGGATACTCAATGCCACTGCAGTGGACATTTTTTTTTAAAGATGATTTTTTAAATTGATTTTTAGAGAGAAGAAGGGAGAAGGAAAGAAAGAAACATGGATGTGAAGCGAAACATCAATCAGCGGCCTCCTGCACGCCCCCTGCTAGGGATTGAGCCCACAACCCGGGCCTGCGCCCTGACTGGGAATCCAACTGGTCAACTTTTGGTGCACAGGAAGTTGTACAACCCACTGAGCAACACCAGCCAGGGCTGCAGTGGACATTGTAAAAGATAAAGTACATCAGGAGTTCATACTGACACTTCTGACTCAAAAACAAGGCCCAGGGTTACTTTCCTTAATCTTGACCCTTTACAAAGGAATCTGCTCTTCCACATCAGAAGCCTGGCTCTTCAGAACGCAGGCCTGACAGTCCTGAAATTAGTTATTGAGTTTCTTCCACACAGCAGTCTCAGAATAACAGCAGTAAAGTCGCCACCACTGATCATCTAAAAAGCGTATTTGGGGACTATGCTCTCTCCAGCTACCCAATAATTTTAAATAAATGTGCTACATCTGCATTGTCTGAGCACACAGCGATTCTACTGTTTTTCCCGGTAACACCATCTTGCTGTAGTGCTACGAATACCTTTTTATTATTTTATTTTAATTTTATTTTTTTTAAACTAGTTTTTCTTTTAAAAAAAAATACTTTAGAGAGTTAGAAACGTCGATCAGCTGCCTCCTGCACACTCCCCACTGGGGATGTGCCCGCAACCAAGTACATGCCCTTGACCGGAATCGAACCTGGGACCATTCGGTCCGCAGGCCAATGCTCTATCCATTGAGCCACACAGGTTTCGGCCTATGAGTAACTGTTTTTAATGCTTGTATATTGATAGTAGTTTGCACTCTCTGTACACAGAACAGTTTATATTGGACATAAGGCCCCAGTCTTCTGTTTTCCTGAGCATTCTAATTCTTCATATTTTTTCTGCCAAAAGTCTTTCTGTGAAAAAAACTGATGATGATGTAATTTCCTCTTAGCAGTTAGTTGCTGCTTTTTGCCTAGATGCCCAGTTTGTTTTCTCTTTTCTTTAAAGTCCAGCAATTCTGTTAACTACGTTATTTTTAGTGGTGGTCCTGATTGGATTATTTTTATTAGGCTATGTCACCTTCCCCACACTCAAGGCAAAGAAATAAAAAACCGTGAAGAAATAAGTCTTCATTATTGTTCACAACAAAAAGGATCTGCTTCTTTCTGCGGCCCGGCTGTGCTGTACACCAGGGGGCGCTCTGTGGCTCCAGGGGCCCCAGGGCCATTTGTTTACAGAGCTGGTGGCTGCAGGAATTAACTCCACAGGGACCCTGGTGAGCAGAACCGTTTCTGCGGCAGCCAGGTCTTCGTAATAACACCTACGTGAGGAAAGATAACCATCCAACTGCCCATCAGCGGTGCCTGGAGACTCCTTCAGGGAAGTTAGAAAAGGGGCCCTTCCTGGAGTCTAAGGACACAAGTATTGTTGTGGTCTAGAGATGGATGGCGTGCCCAGCTGGTGTGGCTCAGTAGATAGAGCGTTGGCCTGCGGACGGAAGGGTCCTGGGTTCTATTCCAGCCAAGGGCACATGCCGGAGAGTGGGCTTAATCCCCAGTAGGGGGTGTGCTGAGGCAGCTGGTCAATCATTCTCTCTCATCATTGGTGTTTCTATCTCTCTCTCCCTTCCTCTCTGAAATCAATAAAGAAATATATATTTTTTAAAAAGCTTGATAGCATGTCCGTTACAATGCAGGTGAGGCAGACATCAAAACCAGTCAGATGAAGAAATTTCTCCAACCTGTCTCAATCCTTCAACCGCTGGAGCCAGCGCATCTCCCAGCCCAGTGGGCGGCAAACTCATGAGTCAACAGAGCCAAATAGCAGCACAATGACTGAAATTTCTTTTGAGAGCCAATTTTTTTCTTTTTTTTTTTTATTAAATTATTATCTGTGTACATATTCTAACATTGCCCCCCCATACATACCCTCCCTCCCCAGAGTTTTGTGTCCATTGGTTGTACTTATATGCATGTATACAAGTCCTTCGGTTGATCTCCCGCAGATCTCCCTATCCTCCCCTGGGAGCCAATATTTTTTTTATATATTTTATTGAATTTGTACAGAGAGGAAGAGAGAGGATAGAGAGTTATAAACATCAGTGAGAGAGAATCATCGATCAGCTGCCTCTTGCACATCCCCTACTGAGGATGTGCCCGCAACCAAGGTACATGCCCTTGACCGGAATCGAACCCGGGACCTTTCGGTCCGCAAGCCGACGCTCTATCCACTGAGGCAAACCGGTTTCGGCCTGAGAGCCAAATTTTTAAACGTAAACTTCTTCTAACACCACTTGGTCGAAATAGACTCGCCCAGGCCGTGGCATTTTGTGGAAGAGCCGCACCCAAGGGGCCAAAGGGCCGCATGTGGCTTGCCAACCACGGTCCTAGGCGGACAAGGAGCCCTGTATCGGCAATGCTGCTGGCTATGGGGCTCACAACCCAAGGTAAACGTCCGATGGGCCCCCGGTCGGTGTCAGAATAGCAGGCGGTACTGGTATTTTTGGAAAGCCCACGTCTGCTCTTCGGCCTGTGGCAAAGACGGCGAAGGAGGCGGGAAGCCAGGTCTCTGGGCGGCTCTGGAGCAGTGTCATGGCTGCCTTCATAGCAGGCTCTCCGCCTCATCAGACACAGCAAGAGCACAAGCCCTCGTGCTAACTTCTCACACAGGCGTCACTTAGGCATGTGACGAACCCCCCTCTCTCTCTCGGGTTCGACAGCCACGGCCCGCGTGCCGGGCTGCCCTGCTCTCCGGGCAGCAGGCTCGTGGCGGCCTCCTGCCACTCGGGGGCAGCCTCAGAGACCTGGGCTATCTGTGTCCTGATGCTGGTTGCTCTGAATAGGTATGTTCAGGCATGTAATATGGAATTTCAATTAAAAAAAATGTTTATGTCAAGTTTCTTGAGTTGTCATTTCTTAGTATTTGCGTTCCCCTTAGTATTTGTTATGCGTTAGTTCCTTAGAGATTTCTATGACTGGTATGTTAGGATCCTTTCCCCACGGGAGCTCGGCTTAGTGCAGTGACTTGGCCAGAAGGGGTGGCAGTGCTGCCCACCAAAGACCTTGGATATGGCCAACCCCCTGCACCTTCACGCCCTGTCTGTATCAAGATCCAAACACACACCTTCCCAGTGAGGGAAGAAACCAGCAGGTAGATGACTGCCCTGTACCAGACATGGCCTCGGCGCAGCTTCATTCACCGCTTCCGTCACCCGTGGACCGAACCCCCGCTCTGTGCTAGGCATCTCGCTGGGAGCGAGGGACAGGGCGCTGAGAGAGACCCACGTGGCCCCGCCATTGTGAGCTTCCTGGACAGCGGGGAAGAGACGGAAACGGGGAAATGGCAACTGCAGACCTCGATCATCGTCGTGAAGGAAGTACCAGAGGAAGCCTAACAGGAAGCCTGAGCCGAGGGGTCAGGGAAGGCCTCTCCGAGAAAAGGACGCTCAAGCTGAAGTTTAACCAACACTGAGACCGAGGGTGCGGAGCATATGCAAAGGGCCTGGGGCAGCAGAGAGCTGGTAGTGCGGCCTGCGGGGCGTGAGCGAGGGGAGAACATGGGGTAAGCCTGAGGATGGCACGAGAACTAAACCATGCAGGACCGGGCAGGCCCCGTGGGGACTGGTGCCAGCGGTTCGGCTGGAATCATGGGGAAGGGAGAGGGGGGCATGGGGATCAAAGCCCATGGTGGCGGGATTGTGACAGAATGGCACAGAGCTACGGAGTCAGCAAACTGAGTCAAGCACCGGCTGTGTGATCTTGGACAAGTCACTCGCCCTCTCTGTGCCTCCTGAGGACGAGGCCGCCTGGCAGGGCTGGCGTCAAGGCAGCCGGGACCTGATGCGACCGGTGTCCTCATGGGCAGCGCACTCACTGCCCCCCCCCCCCCCCCCGGGCGCAGGCCATGTGCTCTGCGGGAGGCACTGGCTCCCTGAGGCAAGAGCTGCGTCCAGATGTGCAGCCGAGTCCAGGCTTTTCCCCCTCAGGCCGGGCTGCTGCTCAGGACAAACAGGACGCCCACCAGGCCGCCCCCACCAGACACCCTCTTTCCCCACTTCCGTTCCTGCTCAGATCCAGGCGGCCCAGCCGGGACACCAAGCAGAGCCTGAGCCTGGCCTGGCCACGAACAGGCCATGTCGCCTTGGCCAGGACCCTCCCCTTGTCTGGGCCTCAGTTTCCACATTTGTAAGACGAGAGGGGACGGACTCAGCACTCCGGCTCTGAGGCTCTGAGGGGCCTTCTCCATCAGCACCCGGGCTCAGAGGGGCAAGAGCGTTCGTTTGCAAGGGCATCGGCGCCTCCTCCGCCCTCGCTGGGCTCCCGGGGGAATGACCGCCATGGGCAGCCCCCCCACGCGGTGCCCCAGTCGCCCCGGGACCCCCAGGCCAGGGCAGGGACCCGCTCACCCTGATGATTGCACCCCAGAGACGCACCGCACGGAATAAAGCCAGGCTGGGAGGCATGCGGCGGGATGACCTGGAACTTTATTGAACCGGCGAGGGGGGGAAGGGGGAAGCGATAGGAGGGGCCCCCCAAAAGCGCGTGCTCAGAGCTCTGCGGACACAAAGACGAAAAGCTTGGCCACAAAGGAGCTGACGGTGCCGTGGCGGTGCAGGTCCATCTTGACCGTCAGGAGCAAGTCCCGGGGCTCGGGGACGGGCTTGGTGAGGGCCACCACCCCGCTGTGCGGGTTCACCTTGCGCGTGGTGAAGAAGCCCTCGTCATTGCCGCCGGTGATGGCCAGCTGCATGCTGTCCCCGGGCACGGAGCTGGAGGGGCCCATGCGGAAGACCACGGCGGGCACTTGGATGTTGGTGGGGAAAGAGAGGTGGTAGTAGGTTATTCGCAGAGGCAGCGCGTGGCACTCCTGATTCTCATGGCAAGGCAAGCGCTCGCAGCGGCTGCAAGACAAGTGACAGACGGTTAGGGCCGGCCCCGGAGCGGGCAGCGCGGGAAGCAGGGCGCGGGGACGGGGCGGGAGGAGGCCCCTCACTCACCTGCGGAGGGGAGAGGTGCCCCGTCTCCCGGGCAGAGCCCCTCTGAGCACCAGCGCTCCCGGGGGGCTCAGAGAGGACCCGGGAAGGATGCTCTGCCCCCCAGCAGCCCTGGCCGCGGCCATCTGCCAAGTGCCACACTTGCCCTCCTCACTGTCAGCCATTTGGTGGCATGGTCCAAATGGGGAAACTGAGGCTGGGAGAGCCAGCGCCTCCCCAAAGTGAGGGTGAGGAAGCCAGGCTTAGGCTTGGGTGGGAGGTCTATGTCCTGTTTCCCCTCGAGGCCTTGATACCAGGCTTCCTGCGACAGGATGGGGACAAGTTCTCACTTCCTGTGACAGGATGGGGACAGGTAAAGCTTCCTGTGACAGGACGGGGACAGGTAAAGCTTCCTGTGACAGGATGGGGACAGGTAAAGCTTCCTGTGACAGGATGGGGACAGGTAAAGCTTCCTGTGACAGGATGGGGCAGGTTAAAGCTTCCTGTGACAGGATGGGGACAGGTAAAGCTTCCTGTGACAGGATGGGGACAGGTAAAGCCCCTGTGACAGGATGGGGCAGGTTAAAGCTTCCTGTGACAGGATGGGATAGGTTCTCACTTCTTGTGACAGGATGGGGACAGGTAAAGCTTCCTGTGACAGGATGGGGACAGGTAAAGCTTCCTGTGACAGGATGGGGACAGGTAAAGCCCCTGTGACAGGATGGGGAAGGTTAAAGCTTCCTGTGACAGGACGGGGACAGGTAAAGCTTCCTGTGACAGGATGGGGACAGGTTCTCACTTCCTGTGACAGGATGGGGCAGGTTAAAGCTTCCTGTGACAGGATGGGGCAGGTTAAAGCTTCCTGTGACAGGATGGGGACAGGTAAAGCTTCCTGTGACAGGACGGGACAGGTTCTCACTTCTTGTAACAGGATGAGGACAGGTAAAGCTTCCTGTGACAGGATGGGGACAGGTAAAGCTTCCTGTGACAGGACGGGGACAGGTAAAGCTTCCTGTGACAGGATGGGGGCAGGTAAAGCTTCCTATGACAGCATGGGGGCAGGTAAAGCTTCCTGTGACAGGATGGGGACAGGTAAAGCTTCCTGTGACAGGACGGGGACAGGTTCTCACTTCCTGGGACAGGATGAGGACAGGTAAAGCTTCCTGTGACAGGACGGGGACAGGGGTTATCTTCTGCCACCTGCGCAGGCCCATGGTACCAGAGAGACAGCTGCCCTAGGGACCGGAGTGGAGGTGGAGCCCCACACCGCATGGACTGTTTAACTTCTCTGGTGGAGCATCTACCGCCCTCATCTGCCATCATGGCCCCACTGCCTGGTACGTTCCACCTGTGCCAGGTGACGGGGGCTGATTGTGCACTCGCATGGAGCGGGAGCGGGTCTCCTTTCCCCACTCGGCCAGCCTCTCCATCAGGATCGACAGCAGCCCTCTCACCCGGCCAGCTGGGCGAGGGAAGGCCGGCCCTGCGCGGGCCAGGCGCTGCGGGCACGTGAGGATCGGCGCCCTGAGGAGCGAGCCGCTGAGGGGACGGAGCAGAGGAGGTGGCCTGGGCACGGCCAGCCCGGCCTCAGGGACAGCCCGGCCAGGCCGAGGGGAGTGCTCCAGGTGGCAGGGGCAGCTGAGGGCAGTGTGGTTCATGCAACGCATCCCAGCAGCTCCCTCCTGCCGCATCCTCTCCTCCCTCTGCTGGCGGAGACAGCTCAGCACGGCTTGACTCCGCCGCAGTCAGTGGCTTAGGGGCCAGCCTGTGCCAGTTCGAAGACTACATTCTCTCTCTCTCTCTCTCTCTCTCTCTCACACACACACACACACACACACACATATACACACGTGCACACATACGTGCACACAGACACGCATGCACACAAGGGCAGGCGCAGCTGCTTTAGAAAGGGCGCAGTGAGCCTGGCCAGCAGGTGGCGCTAGTCTCCTTCATGTGCCCAGGCTTTCCCACCTGTGTCTCCCAGGACAGGGCTTTGATTCGGAGACTCTGACCCAGCACGCGTGGATGGCGGGGCTCAGGGCGTGCATGGCCTCCTGGTACAGCTCCCGCAGCCATCACACAGCCAGACAGACACTGGTCCCCGCAGCCCCAGCCCCAGAGTCCGTCAGCCCCCGCCCTCCTGGCACTGGGCATCTCTCGGCCTCCCTCCCAGGCCACTGGCTGCCACGGGCGTGGCGGGTGCTCTGGCTCTGTCCCTGCACCCAGGGTAGGCCCGGCCCCTCCTGTGTGCTGAGAAATGCGCACCGGTCAGCACGGCCCGGCTCCCTGATTGCATCCATCACCACCGTCCTGTGGAGCGGCGCCTGAACGTGCCGAACCGCCCGGACACCTGGCGGCGCTTCTGGCAAACCTCCCGCAGGCGGGCCAGGGCACGCGGGTCCAGACTGGGGGTCTATCCCACACCGATCACAGAGCAGAGGGGAGCCGGCGCCTGGTCCCCGCGCCGTGGTTTCCACCTCACCGCGCACACGAGGAAAATGTGCCCCATTTTTTCAGTCACAACACCCACATGCTGTGAAAAAGTCATGTGGAAAGCCACCACAGACCAGAGAAAAATGGTCCTCAAGACCCAGTTCTTCTCCGGGACACAGGGCCCTTCTGACGCTTCCGCTGCCCCTGCCTTTCCCGCTCCCAGAGACAAGTCTCCGGAGCCGGCTCCACTGCGGAGAGAGGGTTTCCAGTCCCACCCCAGGCTCCAGGCCCGGGGACACCCCTCCGCGGGCAGGGGGGACCGTGTGGTCAGGATCTGAACAGCCTGATCGGTCCGCGAGACCCGGCCCTGTGGTCTGTGGCCAGCCTGCTGGGCCACGCTCCAGCCACTGCCCTGGTCACAGGGACACTGCGCAGGAGGCCGCTGGAGCGGGGGCTGAGGCCCAGCGGAGCCAGGGAAGCTCCGACCTTGCCCGTCCAGGCCTGAACAAGCCGCTCTCGCTGAATGCTGCCCCTTCGGCCTTTACAGCGGGTGGGCCCACATCCCGCCCTCATTTATGAAGAATGATGATCCCCCCCCCTTTCCAGCCCAGCGAGCAAGCGAAGAATCCACGAGGTGGGGACGGAACCGAGTTCTCGAGGTCATGGAGCCAGTTCTTTAAGAGGATTGGTGTGGAGGAAGGATTTGGGCTGTGAAACGGGAAACTCCACGGACGTCGCTTGCCAGTGACTTGTCACTATGAGCCCACTAAGGGACCGGCGCTCCTGTGGCCCCCGAGGAAGTCCCTACCGGACCGGGCGGCCTTGAACTTGGACCCCAGGCAGGTCAGAGACTCCTCAAGAGGGGCCCAAACGGGAGGAAACTGTCACCAGACAGATTCCGGGCAGCAGTGGCGCCCGTGACCAGGTGGCCCTGCAGGAGCCACGCCCCGTCCTCCCGTCGGAGGGCCGAGGGACCCAGCGACCTCCCGGCCTGACCCCGGAGCGAGGCTGAGGGGGCCGCAGAGCCTCTGCATCGACGCTGGGTCCGAAGGAGACCACGGCGGGTGACAGGATGGGGACAGGTTCAGACCTCGCTCTAAGACCAGACTACCCTGGCAGGCGCCTGGGCTCGTCCCTGCCGTGCTCACTAGTCCCCAAGGCCTCGCTCAGCAGAAATGACAGATGCAACAAGGGCCCCTGGGTGGCCGAGAGCCTGCCCCGAGGAACAGGAGAGCCACAGACTGGCAGTGAAATAGGTCTTGGGGTGCCCACCCACACCTCGCAAGAGGTGAACCGGGGCGAGTCGTATGGAGTGCGCTCTGCCCCACGGTCACAGGTCATCCTACAGGAGCCCAGAAGGGGGCGTCCCCACCCCCTGTACCACTTAAGACACGGAGGACACGAGGGGACCTGCTTTGGGTCAAGGTCAAGGGGCCTGCCTGACCATAAAGCGTATCAGCATCCAAGGCGGCGAGAAGTCATGGGCCTTGCCTGGCCTCCTCAGCTCAGGTCTCAGCTCCATTCTCCACCGGAGCCACTGGGTGGCACCAGTGAGCAGGAATGGGCCACCTTCCTTGGAGGGGCCACTTGCTGCCCCTTTGGCCTTTACAGGGATGGGCCACATCCTGCCCTCATTCATGAAGAATGACCCCCCACACACACACACCAGCCCAGGGAACAAGCGGTGACTCCATGAGGTGGGGGCAGACCAGGCCTTCGGGCATCAGCGCTCAGTTCATTGCTGGGAGCTCCTTCCTTCTCTGTTTAGTGGTGTCCACACCCCACAGTGACCGTGCTCTCTTCCCTCCCCCTCTGCCTGACTCAGTTCTTCCTGCTTCATTTAAGCATTGCCTAAGCCAAGTGCCCCCTGACATCAGCATTCCTGAACTCCGGCCAGCGCTGGTTTTGCTGTGCTGCCAGTGGGCAGGGGCTGGGACCTCTCAGTCCAGGTGCCTGCACACAGTAGGCCTGCGGTGAACGGTCCCCGAGCAAGTCAGGAAGTTCCTCCTGCACCCAGGGTGGCGAGGGCGCGGGGAGCACACAGCAGCTGGGGGGAGGTCGGCGGGCCATGCCCACCCGCCCAGCCGCGGCCAGGAGGCATGGAGACCCGCACGGGCAGCCTCCTGCCTCTCGCTTTCCCGCCTGTGAGTTAGGGCCGGCGGCAAACAGCAGAGGCGGACGGAGCTGAGGACGAGGGGACTTACAATGACCAAGCCTCCATTAAGGACACGGGCTTCCTGACCAGGGAGGCCCCCGCCGCCCGCTGGCCATTGCGTAACCACAGCCTCTTGGGAAGGCCGCACACTCGCCCGCCGGTGCTGGAGCGCTTTCCCTGCCGGCCCGGGAAGAAAGCAGACAAAACACGCCGGGCACAGAGCAGACTTGGGGAGGGCGCGGCTGTCGGGGACTGGCTGTCTGGGTCTGGCTGGAACCTGCTCAGGATTTCAACACGCTGGGAGCAGGGCCAGCACCAGGAGCCAGGGCCCCGGGGCCGAGCGAGTGGATGCAGGGCCTGGAGCACCACCTAAGAAGGCAGTAATCCTGCAGCGGGAGGAGCGGGCTCAAGGTGAAGGGGCCACGTGCACAGCCGGCCTGCCTGGGTGCCGGCTGGGAGCCATGCCCAGAGGCGGGAGGACGGCTCACGTCTGCACATTCCTGAGATTGTCTCCCACCGGGAGCTTCTCCCGAAACCACGGACCGGGTGCTGACCGAGACTCAACGAAACCAGGGGGAGGGTGTGCGGGGAGACCCGGGCCTCACTGCCCCTGAGGAAGGGGGGTCCCTGACATCCTGCCGGCAGCCCGGGGGCCTGGGACGCGCGAGCTGACAATGACATATAGCCACGGAATCTTCCACGCGATTCCCAGTCACCGGGCCGGACACAGTCTGCCTTTCAGACGGATTCTCCTAATAACGCCACCCCCACCTGTCACGTGGGCCCACCCGGCGGCGCGCCACCTTCCTCTGACTCAGAGCCTTCTGACGTTTGTGTCTTACAGATGAGGAAACTGAGGCCCAGAGAGCTGTCCCCAGGCCAAGTTTCCCACTGGGAAGCCAGGGGGCTGGTCCTGCCTGGCTCCACTCAGCCTGCTGGAGAGCAGGCCTGGGAGAACCTGGGTCCTGAGTTTCCTGAGAGCCCGTGGGGGGCACAGCTCATCCCCGCCCGCTCAGGCTGGGAGGCGGCCCCCCGAAGGCCGGCGCAGACAGACAACGATGGCCGAGGGACTTACGTGTCCGCGGAGCGGCGGTAGTTCTCCGGGCACTGGAAGGCCAGGCAGCGGAAGCTGCCCTGGATGTTGAAGCAGGTCTCGTTGATGGAGCAGTTGTGGATGCCGGTCACACACTCGTCAATGTCTGCGAGAGACCCAGGCAGCACAGTGAAGGCAAGGCCGGCCGAGCAGGCCGCACCCTCCGACGGGGGCGTCGGGGCCTCTGCCGGCCAGGGTCGGGGTGAGGTTCGGGACATCCCTGCCCTCTGCTGACTGCTCTCCGGGGCAGCGCCCTTTATTTACAGCACGCTTAATCCATAGCGTTTCCTGATCATTCACAACCCCCCGGAATGAGCATAACAATGATCACAGCTAACACTCTGAGGGCCCCGTAAATGCTCCAACGGGATCTCCTAATTCTCCTCACAGTTCACTGAGGCCAGGACTGCCACTCTCATTGGGGAAGGGGGCGGGCTGGCCTAAGGTCAAACATCTTGTCCGTGACGGAGTGGAGCTTTGGAGCGGACAGGCTGGCGCCAGGGTCCATGCTCTGACCCCCGGCCTCTCCGCAGCTCCCGAGGGTCCTCATCCTCACCTCCCGTGACTCAGAACCCCCGCGAGGACACAGCAGAGGCTGCGAGCCCCGTGGGACAGGTGAGGAAACAGGCCCGGTGCGATTCTACTGCGCTGCGCCCAGTGCCCAGGGTCCGCGATGTCTGCCCAGGACATGGGGAGCCCTCCCCCTCCCCAGCACTCTCTGGAGCAGCCAGATGGCGGCCCCGGGGACATCACCGAGCCAGGAGGCACCCCTTAAGGGGGCCGAATGCCTGACTCAGCGGAGAAAGTGATACTTCTCATCTCACAGCGGGGGAGGCTCAGGAATGTGGGCTCCCTGCATCTGGCAGGGCCCGGGGCTGTGATGAGGCCTCAGAAATGGGAGGACAGCCCGAACCAGCTGAAGGGTCTCCCGGGACACGCCCAGCTGCAGGCATGACATCTGCAGAACCGGAGCCTCTGGGGCGCCAGCCCCATCGGGACTCAGGAGGAAGGGGCGGGATTCAGCCTCGGGGCCGATCCCGGAGGTGAGGTGGCGACCCCTGCAGGCCGCTTACCCACAAAGATCTACTCTGCACCCCGTTACCAAAAGGACGGGCACAGTCCGCAGGTTGACCCTGGGAGCGCGTCACATGTGGGAGCCCAGGGTCCCCTCAATTAGTCCAGGCCAGAGCCACCCCCCAGCCCGATGGACCCTCACAGCCCAAGACCCTGGAGCTGCCACACAGCCAGACCACACCCTCCCCGGCCTGGGCAGGGGCGGGCACTCAGCTCCACCCTCTGCGCACTGTTTGCCCTGAATGCCCAGCAAGGTCTGGCCCTCGGCAAGGGTTTGCCGAACGAGTGAGCGTGGACGCCACCCACAGCACTGCCGTGGGACAGTCCTGGTGAGGCCTTCCCACCTCCTGCCGGCGGGTCTCCCCTAAAGGGGTCCACCTGGGGCGCCGAGGGCGGGGCGGAGGGCTCAGCACCCCTGTGGACAGGAGTGCTGGGGGGGGGCAGGTGTGGGGGACCAGCGCACCCGTGGAAGGTTCCCCTCCCCTTCCTGAATGCACACTGCTGGAGGGGTGGCCCTCAGCCCAGCATCCGAGCCCGCAGCGTGCCCGCACCCGTGGAGCCCCGCTCACTCACCCTGGCAGTTGCGCCCGTTGGGGGCCAGCCGGTACCCCGTGGGCGGGCAGCTGCACTGGAAGCTGCCCGGGAAGTTGATGCAGCGATAGGAGCAGATGTGGCCGCCCGTGGGCAGAGCGCACTCGTCGATGTCTGCAACGGCAAAGGCCCGCTCAGCGCCGGGGCCCGGGCCGGGGCCGGGAGGGCGCCGCACAGGCCAGCGGGACACGGGAGCCCTCCTAGTGCCGAGCTGGGTGGCTCGGACAGCATCACCTCGGAAGGGGAGACAGGCCCAGAGAGGAAGGAACTAGCCTTGGGCCACACAGCGAGCTCCAGCGGGGACGGAGGCGGGACGGGGGCCGAGCGGACGGGGCAGGCAGGGCTTCAGAAAGACCCGGGCAGGAGCCTGCAGCGGGCAGGGCCCTGGTGCCCGTCACCATGGATGTGCTGGAGACCCTCCCGGGACGGCCAACGCCCGGCTGCGGCTCACGCCCTCGCCGTGCCAGGCGCTACAGGAAGCGCTTCTGACACGTCACTGGGGTTCATCCTCCGACTCCTGGGGAGTGTGGGGTGCACCCCAGGCTGAGGGGAGGGCCCAAGCCAGTGAGGGGGGCCTCAAAAGTCAGGGGTGTGGGTGGCCCCGAGGGGTCCCGGCACACACGGCAATCACCACCGTCACGTGTTACCAACGACAACCGTGGCGAGTGGCTTAGCTTCTCCCCACACCTCCCTCGGGGCGGGCCGAGGCCCCCGGTCATCTCGGGCAGAGGGGCCGCCCGGCCCGCCCGCAGAGGCCCGCACGGACGCGCAGTGCAGCTCACCCTCGCAGGTGACCCCGTCGGCGTCGCTGAGCTGGAAGCCGCGGCGGCAGTAGCACTGGAAGGAGCCGTACACGTTGGCGCACTCCTGGCTGCAGGGGCTGCTGGTGCACTCGTTCACGTCTGGAAGAGGCCCGTCAGCTCAGCCACGGCCGCCCCCGGCCGTGCACACGGGCGCCCCCCAGCTCACAGCCGTCTCAGAAGGACGGGTCAGCCGCCCCGGGCCCGGCCCTCACCTTCGCAGGAGCGGCCGTCGGGCGCCAGCCGGAAGCCCGCGGAGCAGCTGCAGTGGAAGGAGCCCAGCGTGTTCTCGCACTTGTGGCTGCACAGGCGCCCCGAGTAGCGCCGGCACTCGTTGATGTCTGCAAGGCAGCGGCGGCTCAGGCACGGCGCCCAGCTCCCCTCTCAGAGGGGGCAGCGCCTGGTCCCCGGAGCACACGTGTGCCTGCCCCCACTGGGCCCTCCCTCGCTCCTCTGGGGGGTGCCCACCCGAGTTCCCTACCCCGGAGCCCCGAGGGCGGGTCCAGGACTCTGACCAAGGCCCTGGGGCTGTCCCTGCTCCCGGAGGCCATGGCCGTGCTGTCTGTTCTCGCTGCCCTGGCTGCCCGCCCCGCTCTGGGCCTGCGTTTGGAGAGTGAATCTCCAGGAAATGACTAATGTCTGGGGCCTGTATCCGGGGCCGGAGCCTCACAGACACCCGGGGGCCTGGGTGAGGGGAGCACCGGAGCGCAGGGGACCGGCTCGGAGGGGCACGGGGCGGGGGCCGCGGGCCGGAGCAGAGGGTCTCCGGGCTCGGGCCTGGCTCTGCGGAGCAGACGCTGTGGGAAGGAGGGGCTGGACCTGCTGGTGCCACCTGGCCAGGGCCCCACGCACCCACACACGTCCTGCCGATGCCGTCGAAGTAGAAGCCGGCCTTGCACTCGCAGCGGAAGCTTCCGGGCGAGTTCACGCAGAGGTGGCCCGGCCCGCAGGGCTCCGAGGGCGGCGCGCACTCATCCACGTCTTGCAGAGAGAGAGACACGGTGCACATTTTTAGAGCGTGTGTGTGTGTGTGTGTGTGTGTGAGTGTGTGAGTGTGTGTGTGAGTGTGAGTGTGAGTGTAAGTGTGTGTGATTGTGTGTGTGTGAGTGTGTGTGTGTGTGTGTGTGAGTGAGTGTGAGTGAGTGAGTAAGTGTGTGTGATTGTGTGTGTGAGTGTGTGTGTGTGTGAGTGTGTGTGTGTGAGTGTGTGTGAGTGTGTGTTAGTGTGTGTGTAAGTGTGTGTGAGTGTGTGTGTGTGAGTGTGTGTGTGAGTGTGTGTGTGTGTGAGTGTGTGTGTGTGAGTGTGTGTGAGTGTGTGTTAGTGTGTGTGTAAGTGTGTGTGAGTGTGTGTGTGTGAGTGTGTGTGTGAGTGTGTGTATGAGAGTGTATGTGTGAGTGTGTGTGTGAGTGTGTGAGTGTGTGTGTGTGTGAGTGTGTGAGTGTGTGTGTGTGTGTGAGTGTGTGTGTGAAAGTGTGTGTGTGTGTGTGTGTGTATGAGAGTTTGTGTATGTGTGCGTGCGCGCCCTCCTAGGATGGTCAGTGAGTGTGTGTGTGAGAGTGTGTGTGTGAGTGTGTGTGTGTGTGAGTGTGTGTGAGTGTGTGTGTGTGTGTGAGTGTGTGTGTGTGTGAGTGTGTGTGTGTGTGTGAGTGTGTGTGTGAAAGTGTGTGTGTGTGTGTGTATGAGAGTTTGTGTATGTGTGTGTGCGCGCCCTCCCAGGATGGTCAGTGAGTGTGTGTGTGAGAGTGTGTGTGTGAGTGTGTGTGAGTGCGTGTGTGAGTGTGTGAGTGAGTGTGTGTGTGAATGTGTGTGAGTGTGTGTGAGTGTGTGTGTGTGTGTGTGTGTGTGAGTGTGTGTGTGTGAGAGTGTGAATGTGTGTATGTGAGAGTTTGTGTATGTGTGTGTGCGCGCCCTCCCAGGAAGGTCAGTGAGGAGACACGGAAAGGCATGTTACAAAGCAGCACAGTCTATGCTTCAGCGCGACCCCGAGCACCGTCTGTGTGGGGCCCGGCTGGGGGAGCTGCCGCCGCAGGGACTGGGCCGCAGTGACCTCCATTGCGGCGGCGGTGCCCGGACGGGAGACGCCGGGGCGTCTGGGGGTGGCGGGAGGAGGGCCCCGCTGGCAGCAGGGCTGGGCCTGGCTCGGGAGTGGGGGCTGTTTGGGAGCAGCAGGACCCACGGTCCGGACGGGCCGGTGTGCGAGGTCAGGGCCGCTGGGAGGACGGGGCCGTAGCAGCTCCGTGTCCTCTGTCCCCGGGCGGGACACTCACATTTGTGTGTGAGTGTGTGAGACAGTGTGAGATTATGTATGAAAGTGTGTGTGTGAGTGTGTGAGACTGCGAGGGGCAGGGGTGCGGGAGGGACGGAGCTGAGCCCGGGCGGCGGGCTCGCTACTGCCGCGTCCAGGCCATGCCCGGGCCTGAGCCCGAGGCCAGCGAGCGCCGGGGGGCGGGCATGGCCACTGCGGGGCCTCTCCCCGCCGGAGGAGGGGGCTGAGGGGGGCAGCAGCCCCCGCTTGGTACCCACCCACGCAGCGGGTGCCCTCCTCGTTGAGGTGGTAGCCGCGGCCGCAGCTGGGCACGTTCTTCTGGCAGGCGTAGGAGCCCTCCGTGTTGATGCATGTGTGCCCCACGGGGCACGTGGGGCTGAGGCTCAAACACTCGTTGATGTCTGCGGGCAGACAGAGACGCCGCGTGAGTCAGAGCGCTCCCCGAAACCAACGCCAGCTGCAGACCACAGACAGGTGCCACGCCGCCTGCACACCAGCGGCCTCCTGGCCCGGATCGCCCCGCACACCCCACCCCACACACCCTGGCCGCCTGAGCCCTCAGTCCCCGGCACCTCCTCTTCCTCACACCCCTGAGCCAGGGCCCCTCTGAGGCCCGCCGTGTCCCACTCCACGGGTGTTCCGCACCCCCTGAGCGGGCGCGGGCGCGGGCTAAGGGAGACGGTGGCCAGCCCCGCGGCACCAGCACCCTGGCCCTGCGGAGGCTGTGCTCCGGGGACCGGCCTGGCCGCCTCCCACGGTCCCTCCGCCGGGTCCCTCCTCTGGGCCTCTGCTCACAGGCCCCGCCCAGGAAGCCACCTCCCTGTCTGCCCAGCTCGGTGCCACCTTGAAGGAGACACCTCCTGCCCGCCCCCACCTGTGTGTGAGTGTGTGTGAGAGTTTGTATGAGTGTGAGTGTGAGTGTATTTGTGTGTGAGTGTGTGAGACTGTGAGAGTGTGTGAGTGTGTGACAGTGTGTGTGTGAGAGTTTGTATGAGTGTGAGTGTATTTGTGTGTGAGTGTGTGAGACAGTGTGAGAGTATGAAAGTGTGTGTGTGAGAGCATGTGTGTGTGAGTGTGTGAGACTGTGAGAGTGTGTGACAGTGTGTGTGGGTGTATAAGTGTGTGTGAGAGCGTGTGTGTGTGTGTGTGTGTGTGTGTGAGTTTGTATGAGTGTGAGTGTGAGTGTATTTGTGTGTGAGTGTGTGAGACAGTGTGAGAGTATGTATGAAAGTGTGTGTGTGAGTGTGTGAGACTGTGAGAGTGTGTGAGTGTGTGACAGTGTGTGTGAGTGTGTAGGTGTGTATGAGAGCGTGTGTGTGTGTGTGTGTGTGTGTGGACCCCCTCCTGGCTGAACACACCTCCACAGGGACCTGGGCTGTTGGCCTGGGCTGAAGCCGCCAGCAGAGGTGCAGCAGCAAACAGACATGGAGGCCACACACACACACACACACACATACACACACCCCTGCTCACTCCTCAGCTCTCATCAGTGCCAGACCCACTGACGGGCGTCCGCTGGGGTCTTCCCAGAGGCCCTCCATTTGCCAGTGTCAGGCAGACACTCACAGAGACCTACGGGCGTGAGAGGACAGTCCGGGCCCCCAGGCCGAAGGCAAAGAGAGGGATCAGCCCAGCCACGCCCCCTCCACAGACAGACCAGCGGCTGTGGCCCACTGGCAGCCTCCTCGGGCAGCCTGCACGGAGCCCGGCCGTCCCCTGCCGTCCCCTGCCCGGCCACACAGCCGCCCACACAGCAGGGCTGGCTCTCTCCTATCAGCACCGGGTAAACAGGAAGCTCCCCGCTGAGGCTGGAGCCGGCAGAGTCTGGGGCGGGGTCCCAGCCCCTCCCCGCTGTGAGTGACCCGCACTGGACACAGCCCGGCTTCCTCTGCCCCGGAGGCCAGTGCCCACCATCGCTGCCTTCCCGGGGCAGCGTGGCCTTGCCCATGGAAGGACGGGAGCTGAGCAACGACAGCGCTCCTTCCCTGCTAAGCCCTGTGCTCTCCAGCAACACCTCCAGTTCCCAAACTCTGTGCCATGGAACCCGGGCGCCCCAGAGAAGGGGTCCCAGCCTGTGAGCTCCATGACAGAGGACCCGGCGGCCCCCGAGTGAGTGAGTGGGAGAGTGAGTGAACAGAGACCGGACACGTGGAAAACATCTGAGCAGCTTGGGAATGCTCTGCCCACCTCTCCCTCCCCCCGAGGCCCAGGCTCAGATGGAAAGGGCCTGTTCACTCTGTTCAACCCTAAGACCTTGGAGCCTTTCACTATTCTCTCCCCACTCCACCCCCCCTCCGGATCCAAGACCATTGGAGACCCGCCTGCCCCGGCCCTTCCCCCGCCCTTCCCCCGCCCTTCCCCCCGCCTCGCGGAGCAGACAGATGGCGAGCCCATGGAGGGCCGGGAAGGAAAGGAGACGGACCCCACAGACACCCAGCCTCACGGTCCTAGAACATTCTACGCTCTGCTCTAGGGAAAGCGGCCCCTGCTCCCCAGGGCTGTCCGCCCGCCCTGTGCCCTGGCCGCGGGCTGAGCTCCACAGCGGACGCTCTGGGCTGTGTGGCCGAGGGGCGGCCACGGGCTCCCAAGACGCATTGTGGGTACAAGAGGCCAGTGCTCCCACCATGGCCGCCCTGATGGGGCAGGGGAGGGAGCGCTGTGGGCGGAGGTGTGTGAGCGGGAGGCTCAGGGCCTGCAAACCTCTCTGCGCTTTCCTGACGCTTCCGTCCCCTGTGAGAGACTGAAGGCCGGACACAGGCCGCCCAGCCTGCCCACGGGGAGCACGTGCGGACGCTGGCCCGCTCCGTACACACGAGCGGCCTCCCCTCCGAGCGTGCACACGGCTTTCACCATGAAACCACCATTTTAAAACGGATCCTAACCTGGGGGCAGGACGTGCCAGGGCAGAGGCTGACGGGGGCTCTGTGCCCACGGAGTGACAGGCGCTGGCCGCGGGCCTCGGCCACGTCCTGGGCCCTGGGCCCTGCGAGGCTCTGCGCCCCCTCGCCCGGGCGCCCCATCTGAGGGACGGCCCCATGACTGTCCCCCCACTGCCCCTCTGCCCCCCCGGACCGCGCTGCTCCCCTGGAGGGAAAGCAGGGTACGCGGAGACCGGACAGACCCTGCTCTGTGGGACTCGGCTGGCCTTGCCAGAGTCAGGGTTTCCACCCTGGAGCCGCCGCGGGCCCTCCCCCTGCCGGCCCTGAGAGGGGCCTCTCTCCCACCCCTCAGCCGCCACAGCTGGCCTGGCCGGGGGCCAATCCCAGCACTGAGGCCCCACAGGAGGGGAGGGGAGCTTTTGGAACGACTGGGGCCGGATTCCGGGAGGCCCTGTCCTAAGGGGCTGCCGCTCCATTTCTCCTGACATATCCGGAGGGGAAGGCAGTTAAATAAAACGGTTTTCCATGCAAACCACCGTTTCCACACGGATCAGCTCAGATTCCTCAGGGAGGGGGATGGAGCTGAGACAGACATGTAGCCTTCGCTCAGGGGAAGGGGCAGCCGGGGGTGGGCTGTGACCAGCGTCTGCAGCTCGGATAGGGGAGCAGGGTCCAGCCCGCAGAGGCCAAGGGCAGGCAGCCGAGCGGGTGTCCACCTGGGCAGTGGCTCAGCAGCCTCTTCCCCCGCCCCCCCCCAGCCCCCCACAGCTTCTCCATCTCCTCCTCCTCGCTCTAAGCTCACACGGAGCGCCTTGCACGCCCCGGGTCTCCCCGGATGGCAGCCCGGCTGCTCTCTCTCGGTGAAACACACGTAACAACAGGCACCACTTCCCCACGTCTGAGTGCACAGAGCGGCGGCACTGAACACGTAACAACTGCGGTGAGACCACCACCACCACCGTCCCCCCGCGGGCCGCTGCAGTGTTCCCGGTATGACTGTGCCCCAGACCCCGACGCCCCCCGCCCCCAGCCCCCGCCTTCCACTCCGCGTCTCTGAATCTGACGACGAACACAGACGATTTTTTAAACATTTTTTTTTTAACAGACCAGACCTTCAGCCACCTCTCCTGTACCCACAGTGCATCTCGGGAGCCCATGGGCTGCCCCTCTGGCCACACAGCCCAGAGCGCCCGCTGAGAGCTCAGCCACATTGCGGAGGCCGGGCCCCACGCCACAGCCAGACGCGATCACCCGCATGTGATCCAGGAGGAATGGAGGGTCGAAGGGAGAAAGGGAAGTGACTCGGGTCCCTTAGCGCCGTGGTCGGCAAACTGCGGCCCTCGAGCCGCACGCGGCTCTTTGGCCCCTTGAGTGTGGCTCTTCCACAAAAATGCCACGGCCTGGGCGAGTCTATTTTGAAGGCGCGGCATTAGAAAAAGTTTTAAGTTTAAAAAATGTGGCTCTGCAAAGAGATTTCAATCGTTGTGCTGTCGCTATTTGGCTTTTGGGACCGATGAGTTGGACGACCACTGCCTTCGTTCAAACCTGACTCTAAAACTCAAGTGCGTTGGCCCTGGGGCCAAGCCCAGCCCGACAACGGTTTTTGACAATAAAGTTTTATTGGGACGCAGCCCTGCCCCGTGGTTGGCATGGTGCGTTGCTGCTTTCCCACAGCGGCAGCAGGGACAGTCTGGCCTGAGCGCCGGACACGTTTGCCACACGGCCCTTTCCAGAGGAAGCTGGCCGACCTCTGCCCTAGCCACCGCGAGCCCCCACACTCTCGGGGGGCCCAGCGCCGGCGGCTCGCCCCGCCTGCGGCCCCGGCAGCCTGGCGGCAGTCTTACCAATACAGTTGCCTAGAGCATCTTGTATAAAGCCGCTCTTGCACTGTAGCTTGGGTCGGCAGCGGAAGGATCCCAGAGTATTCTGACAGATAAAATCGGGGAGGCAGTTATGAATACCACTCTCACACTCGTCAATATCTGGTGCGTCATAAAAAAAGGAAATGGTTAGCAAGAGTCCTGCCAGAAGCATCTCACAAAACACTTTAAAATCACAAGCAAGTTTTAAAAAAAACAAAAAAAAACACACACACAAAAGACGCTCATTACTCAGGCTCTACCCCAGGACTTTCCGATAGGGGGGTCGGTCACGTGCTACAAGGGCCGGGGTCAGCCAGGCGGTGCTGGCTCGGCTCGGGGCTTAAAAAAACGCTGCCTCCCCGGGGGCCCTCAGGAGACAAACGTTCTGTTACAGAATAAATAGCCCGGCCGCCCTCCTGGCCACATGTGGCCGTTGGTTTCGTTTCAGGCTGCACACATGTTCTGCTTAGATCATAACGCGATGATCTCTGTGGCAATAAACACCGTCTCCCCGAGCCCATCCATCCCGGGCTTGTCATAATATGACAAACATGAGCAATGGGGAGGCTCGGGATCTGAGCGCTGGCTGCCCTCCCCTGAAGTTCAAGGCTGTCAAACGCTCAGAAGTGTGTACTCCAGCCGGCCAAGGCCCTGGGTTCTCAGGCTCCGAGCCACCCAGCGCGCCTGCGGGGGGAAGCGGGGGTGGCGTGGGCGGGCGGCCTCCAGGGGGCCACGGCCCTCCGCCTCCATCCGGGAGGGCGCGCCCCGCTTTTGAGCAGCCCTCATAATTCAACCGCCGTTTTGACACACGCGGTTTGCCGTCTGGAGGGCTGGAAGCCCTCAGCGCTCAGCTATGTTCCGGCAGGTCCCCATCAAAGACTGCGCTGCCAAAGAGCACTGCTGCTCGGTGGGGGAGGCCGGCGGGCAGGAAGGCATGTTTTTTATTCCGGGGAAGGCGCTTTGAACTTCAAGGCAGCCGCGCTCAGATGGGAGCCAGCTGCGGGGAGAGGCAGGCCCGGGCTTGGGAACCAGCACATGTGAGCGCCTGGAACGCACCCCTGGCCTTGATCTGAGGGGAGCGCGCTGAGCGGGTTCAGAACCCGGGCGCTGTCATTGACGCATGAGCGCCAGGGCCAGGAGGTGACCCGGGGGCCCAGCACCCCAGCCCAGACCCGGGAGCCCAGGGCCGCGTCCCCCCCCCCGCCGCCCCCGCCCCGGGACAGGGGGCTCCACGTGGGGCCGAGCCGCACCTTTGCAGTCATTGTCCTCCGTGAGCTCGTAGCCCGTCCCGCAGCTGCTGTCGCGCTGGCAGCGGAACGAGCCCACGGTGTTGACGCAGGACTCGCCGAGCCGGCAGCTGTGGGTGCCCGTGATGCACTCGTTCACGTCTAGGAGAGACGTGGGCACGCGGGTCAGCGGCGGGAAGGAAGTGCCAGGAGGCAGAGTGTGTGTGGGTGGTCCCCTACCTCCGCCCAGTCCCCACGCCTGCACGTCGGAGCGGGACGCTGGGTGGGAGTCCGGGCACCCCCACCCCACGGAACAAAGCCGTGGCGCCCTCCCTGGCAAGTTCTGAGCAAAGACCAGGCCAGGCGGTGGCCTGTGCGCCTGCAGACCGCAGAAGGGCCGGCTCCTGACAGGGGGTGAGGGAGCTAAGGGAGGCTGGGGGGGCAGAGGGGGACTGAGGGGGGCTGTGGGAGGTTGAGGGGGGTAAGGGCGGCTGAGGGGGCTGCAGGGGGTTGAGGGGGGCTGACAGGACCCAGATTCAGAGCCTGATCAGACCCCACACCAACCCCCGTTCCCAGCAGGGGTTGATGTTCGCCTGGCACGTGGTACAAATGCTGGGAAGCCGGTCGTCTGCTCCCCGCGACCGGCCTGAGCTGCAGAGTGGGACCTGCCGGGTGTCGGGAGGAGCAGAGGCCCTGGGGCAGCGTTACCTTCACAGGAGACGCCGTCGGCCAGCAACTGGTAGCCCACGAAGCAGGAGCAGACCACCTCCTCGCCCGTGTCCCGGCACTGCTGCTTGCACGGCCCGCCGCCTGCAACCAGACAGACGTGAGCGGCCGCGCCAGACCCAGCTTTGCCCTCGGTACCTGGCAGCCAGGCAGGCTGCAGCCACCGCCTCCCTGCGGGGCACCCCGGGGTCTGGCGCTGGGCACCCCCAGGCCGCTGCTCCAGGTCCCAGCCCCGGTGCCTCCAGGGAAGGCTCTGTGGCTGCAGCAGAGCTGGGAGGGGCAGGGCAGACAAGAGGGGGCACTGCCCCGGGCAAGGATATCCAGGGCCCAGGCCACACAGGGGGGCGGACCTGGAGAGGCCCCCACATCTCCGAGGCCAGCCAGGCCCCGGTCCCACCCCCCGAGCTCAGCCCCGCTGCCAGACCCCAGCCCTGAGTCCGGACCGCCTCCGCCAGCAGGATGCCCCAGAGCAAGTCTCCTGAGGACGACCCTGGACCAGGGACAGACGGTCCCGTACGTCTGACTGCCCAGCACCCGGGGCCACCACTGCGCCAGCCTCCCCCACCCGACTCCACGCCGATGCCCCAACCCCCTGGCGATGTTCCTTCCCCTCTAACCTACTCTCACCCATAGCAGCTCCCCCCCCAGACCCTCCGATGCCCTCCAGCAGATCTGAGGCTGCCTGGGGCCCGGCCCCCACCCCTGTACAGCGACTGCAGCCCTTGGCGGTGAGCTGGCTCCCTCATCAGCACCCCAGCCTCGGGGCTGCCGCTGCCTGAGCCATATCCTGCCTAACGGTCCAGGAGAGAGGATACAGCACGTGCAGCGGGAAAACAAGCTGCACGGCCGGCCGGCAGCTCTGAGTCTGCAAGTGTCTCCCCGGGAGGCAAGTGGGCGCCAGCGATGGCTCCGCGGGGCCAAGGGATCCCGCTCCCCGGAGGGCTCCCAGCCTCAGGGCAGCCGTGTGCCTGCTGTGCCGGCTGAGACCTGGGAGGTGGCTCATGTGCAGGCGGGCGCCGTGGGCGAAGGGTTTCTAACCCCAGCACCCCTCTTCCTCCTCCTCCTCCCTCCCCCGCCCAGGGTCAGCTCCTCAGGAGACAGCGCTGGCTCTGCTCGCCGGCCATGCAGGCCCGGAGGGACAGCTCACCTCGGCAGCGGTCATTCAGGTACGGGTCCTCCTGCTCCTCCTCCGTCTCCGTGAGCTTAGCTGCGGGCAGGACAGGACAGACATGTGACCACCCCAGCGCCCCCACCCAGCACCCCGTTAACCTACCCAGCACCCCGTTAACCCACCCAGCACCCCGTTAACCCACCCCGTTAGCGCCCGCCTTCTCTCAGACGCTGAGTAGTTTGTCTTCTGGAGACATCAGGCAGTAACGCCCATCGGTACCACCCATAACAGCTCAGTATCCACTTTTTCCTTTTAAAAAGAGAATGGCAGCCGAAACCGGTTTGGCTCAGTGGTAGAGCATCGGTCTGCAGACTGAAAAGTCCCAGGTTCGATTCTGGTCAAGGGCATGTATCTGGGTTGCGGGCACATCTCCAGTAGGGGGTGTGCAAGAGGCAGCTGGTCGATGTTTCTCTCTCATTGACGTTTCTAGCTCTCTATCTCTCTCTCTTCCTCTCTGTGAAAAATCAATAAAATATTTTTTTTTTTTAAAAAGAGAGAGAATGGCAGCCTTGGCTGGTTTGGCTCAGTGGATAGAGCGTTGGACTGTGGACTGGAAGGTTTCAGGTTCGATTCCGGTCAGGGATACAGGCTCGGGTTGCGGGCTCAATCCCCAGTGGGGGGCGTGCAGGAGGCAGCCAATCAATAATTCTCTCTCATCATTGATGTTCCTTTTTCTCTCTCCCTCTTCCTTCCTCTCTGAAATCAATAAATATATATTTAAAGAGAGAGAGAGAGAGAGGGAATGGCGCTCAGATTTGGCCAAACAGGCGACCAGATCTCCAGCAGAGCTGTCCCCAGAAGCAGCATGGGCCGAGGGCCTGGCCCTCCCGCTGAGCTGGCCGCCTGTCATCCTGTCCAAATGGCTGGGACATGTCAGCAAAGGCTCCTCGGCCCGCTGCTGCGGGGGCCGGTGCCCTAACCCGCCCCAGAGCGGACTCCCTGGGGAAGGGTCTCTGCGATGACCAAGGAGGATGAGGTCACGGGTGGGCCCCAATCCAACGCCTGCCCCTTATCAAGAGGGGGTGTGGACACGACACAGACAGGGAGATACGCAGGCCTGTCTCCCTGAGCCCCACCCGGTGCAGGTTACTGCCGGCCCAGACATGGACACTCCTCTCCGCGGCAGTCCGCCTGCAAAGCTGCCCGTGGGGCTGGCATCAGCCTCCCCCTCGATTCAGGCAATGGAGGCGCCTGAGTCCGCTCTGGGGCCGGCGCTAGGCACAGAGACGTGGGCCGCCTGGGGCAGCAGCAGAGCCGGGGATGTTTATCGAAATGAGACACAGACCAACAACAGCCTCGCCAGAGGCCAGAGGAATTCTCCCCTCCCCCCCCAGGAAGGGTTCCGGTTTAAAGGAAAAAGTCCTCTCTGATTTCAAAAGCCAGGGAGCGGCTGGAATGCAGGTCAGTGTTTACAAGGAGATCAGCCCAGACAGCGAGGAGAGGAACCCCGCTGCCCTGGGAAATCACCGCATCAGGAAGAGATCAGGCAGCCGAGGCCTCCTCCCCACCAGCTCCGGGCGGAGGCGGCAGGGTTTGCCTGGCCGGGACCGATGGCCGGTGGAGAGACAGAACCGGTGGGCACGGGGCAGGGAGCCCTCTCACAGCTGCTCCCGGCTCACGGGCCCTTCGCTGAGCGCGTGTCTGTCATTTGAAAGAGCACAGCCTATTGGCCAGTGGCACCCGGCCTGTCCATCGCGTCCAGATGGAGGGAGAGGCCAGTCCTCGCTCCTCTGCCTGTCGGCTACGTGACCCTGAGCATCAGGTCCTCACCCGGAAACAAGAGCCAGGCCGGCCACTCCCGCTGCCCCGGGCTACCCGAGGGGCCGGGAGAACCGTGACAGCCAATGTGTATGGAGCCGAGCAGGCACCCGCCACTTTATACTCATTCTCCCTTTTCCTCCTCCCAGCAGCCTTAGGGAGCAGGGCTGTCATTGTCCCCATTTCACAGATGAGGAAACTGAGACCGGATAGAGCAGTTTGCTGAAAATGCAGGTTAGGACAGGGACATGAACCCGATACGTCAGAACCCGGATCCCAAGCCCTCCGTCTTAAAACTAAAACCATTCCCTTTAAGAACAGGAACAAGGCAGGGATGCCCACTCTCGCCACTCCTGTTTGACATAGTACTGGAAGTCCTAGCCATTGCAATTAGACAAGAAGAGGAAATAAAAGGCATCCAAATTGGAAAAGAAGAAATAAAGTTATCCTTATTTGCAGATGACATGACATTCTACATAAAAAACCCAAAAGACTCCATCAAAAAATTAATAGACTTAATAAATGAATTCGGCAATGAAGCAGGATACAAAATCAACCCCAAGAAATCTATGCGGTTAGCCGAAACCGGTTTGGCTCAATAGATAGAGCGTCGGTTTGGGGACTGAAGAATCCCAGGTTCGATTCCGGTCAAGGGCATGTACCTTGGTTGTGGGCATATCCCCAGTGGGGGGTGTGCAAGAGGCAGCTGATCGATGACTCTCTCTCATCGATGTTTCTAACTCTCTATCTCTCTCCCTTCCTCTCTGTACAAAATCAATAGAAAATATATTTTTAAAAAATCAATAAAATATATATACATATTTAAAAAATAAAGCATTACATATGTCTTTAAAAAAAAAAAGAAGAAAGAAATCTATGGGGTTAGATTTCTATGCACCAACAGTGAACTTACAGAAAAAGAGACAGAAAAACCAAGCCCTCCATCTTGCTCCAGGGCGGGCGGGGGTCTCAGAGGAGGAAACGAACATGATCCGGCTCGGACAGCCTAATCTGTCTGCAGCGGAGTCACGGGCACCGGGAGACGTGTGCTCGGACCCCGCCTGCGGCGACGGTTCACTGTCTGTGTCGGCTCGGTGGGGCCGTGACACCAATTATGCGGTCAAACACCGGTCTGGGTCTCACCGTGCCGGTGTTTCCAGGTGAGACTGGCATTCAAACTGGCAGACGTTCAGTAAAGCAGATTGCTCTCTGTCACGTGGGCGGGCCTGGTCTCATCGGGGGAAGGACATAGAGGACGCCTAGCCTCCCCCACAAGAGGGATTTCTGCCGGCCGGCAGCCTTCGGCCCTGAGCTGCACGGCTGGCCGGCGCTCTGGGTGCTTGCCTGCGCCCCCCTGCACTGGCACCGCCCGTGCCACGCCGAGCGGGGCAATCCCGGCACATGACTCAGCCTCTCCCTCGCTCTCCTCTGCGCGCACACACGCACACCGCCTGTTCCTCTGACAGCCCTGGCGAGGGCAGGGGTAGTTACCTGGGTCCTGGAGGTGCCCGTTGTCTGCAGGGGCCACGTCCGGGGCCTCCTGGCCCTTGACGCAGCAGGCCCGGAAGACCAGGCCGCACTGGTAGCCGACCATGAGGTTGTACTCGCAGCTCTGGCCCTGGGCCTGGGCCGCCCGGCCCAGCAGGCAGCAGTGGCAGCACCTCTGCAAAGGGCGGGACGGAGGAGCAGTCAGACCCCACACCCTCCCCTCCCCTCCCACACCCCCCCCTCCTCTCCCCATCCCCTCCTGGGCCGCAGGACACGCTGACCACCTCTGCTAAGTGGCAGCAGACAGCGAGGTAGGCCGAGCCCACACATCTCCCAGGCCCCCCTTCTGAAAGGGACCCTCACGGGGCTGCACCCGGACTGGTTCCATGGCCCTCAGCACCCTGGGAGCACCCTGCCGGCCCCACGCCTCCAGGGAGAGGGAGCGGGAGGGGCCTGGCAGGTCACAGGGGGCTCCTGCAGCTAGCTCCTGAGGGTCTGAGATCTCCCCTGGGCCGGAGCCAGCCGGAGCGGGAATGTGCACGTCTCCCTGGGGGGTGAGGGGGTGGGGGATTGGGAGGTGGGGGTGGGGTCGGGCCCAGGAAGCAACTCATTTGAAAAGCCCAGGAACCTCAAACAAGTGTCGGAGGAGGGACAGAGTCGCTACCTGTCCCCCAGACCCCTGCACGCCCCAGTCACACCTGACCCTGGGGACAAGGCCCCTGGCGGATGGAGGGCCCCTCAGTCTTCACTTCTGGCGGAGCCCCTGTCCAGAGGCCACACCGGGGCGGGGCGGCAGGGCCTCCACAGCCTGGGGGGGGCAGACGGGCGGCCCCTCCTCCACCTGGTGCCCGTGAATCACCCTCCCCGAAACACATCCCTCAGCCGCCGGCCGGCCTGTTCCGCTCCCGCTAGAATGTTCCATGCTCTCTTTGGACCTCCCTTTCTGTCTGGGGACACAGCGAGCTGCCTCTATCTGCCAGGCAGACGGCCCTGCCCGGGGGGGGGGGGGGAGGGGGGCGGGGGGGGGGCCAGCCAGACCGCACCCCCTCCCGCTCCTCCCTCCCAGAGCCTCCTCCCGGGAAAGCGCACCGGCTGGCAGGCTGGGCGGACAGAGGGGCGCCGGGCCCAGCCCGTGTGGAGAGGCCCACACAGCTGCCTGCGGGACGCAGGCCCCATTTCCATCTGGCTCCCCACCCTCGCCTCCTAGCGGGGAGCTGGAAATGCCTTTTCTAGGGCATTCAGTTCCTCCCTGGGCACCTCCAGCCATGCCCCCTGGCCAGCAACTCACCAGCCCAGCTCAGGGCCAGCCCAGGCCCCACCCTCGGGGGAGGAGAGGATGGGGGACAGCCCGGGTCCCACCCTCGGGAGCGGGGAGGGGTGGGGGGCAGCCCGAGTCCCACCCTCGGGAGCGGGGAGGGCGGGGGCAGCCTGGGCAGCGCCTTCGTTTATCTACCGGGAAGGCTGTGTGGAGCGCCCACGCCCAGGCAGAGGTGCCCCTTCCGGCCTGCAGCCCCGGAGGTCTCCGCGGTCACGCCCAGCTGAGTGTCTGCTCAGCGCCAGCCCTCTAGGCCTGATGGACCCCCTTCCCGCTCTGCCTCACCAGCCTCCTGGGGCTGAGAAGCCACTTTGGAATGTGGTCCTCTGTGACCCTCGGTATCCTCTTCCCGGTGGTTACGAAGGTCACGCTATCGGAGGCTGCCTGGGGGCCATGCTGAGCTCTGGGCCCTAAGCAGCCCTGAGGGACAGAAGCTTGAGGATCCCGTGGGGATGGGGGGGGCGGCCTAGAACTGAGAGGAGGCTCTGAAGGCCCGGAGCCCCGGTGACCCCTGCCCTGACCTCTGCTTGGAGGCCCAGGACTGGTCCTCAGGCCAGCCGGTCCCTCCACCCCTCCACCCCGCTGCCCGGAGCCGGGCGGGGCCCAGCGATGACACTGGGGAGGCGGGGAGACGCCAGTGCCCCCCCCCCCCGCGGGTCCCTGCTGCTCTCGAGGGGGCGTGGGGGGGGGGGTGCCGGCCTCCGCTGACGGCAGGGCGCCGAGCGGGGGGCCGCGGGCGGGGCTCACCGTCACGAACACGGCCTCCAGGCTGCCGTTGGCGGCGGGCACGGCGCAGCCGTCCTGCTCGTTGGCCAGGTTGATGCCCGTGGCGCAGTGCAGCTCCTCCAGCTGGCTGTGGCAGCACTGCTCCCGCACCATCCTGCCGAGAGGGCGCCCCGCTGCTGCCGGCTCCCCTCACCACCCTCACCCCAACACACACCCCACCCTCACCCCAACACACACCATCCTGCCGAGAGGGCGCCCCACTGCTCTGCCGGCTCCCCCCACCACTCACACTCACACTCACCACACTCCACACACACCCCCTCACCCCCTCACCCCGACACACACACACCCCCTCTCCCCAACACACACACACACACACCCTCACCCCGACACACACACACACCATCCTGCCGAGAGGGCGTCCCACTGCTCTGCCGGCTCCCCTCACCACTCACACTCACACACACCACACTCCACACACACCCCCTCACCCCCTCACCCCGACACACACACACCCCCTCTCCCCAACACACACTCACACACACCCTCACCCCGACACACACACACACCATCCTGCCGAGAGGGCGTCCCACTGCTCTGCCGGCTCCCCTCACCACTCACACTCACACTCACCACACCCCACACACACCCTGATACACACACATCACACCCCACCCTCACCCCGACACACACCCCACACACACCCCACACACACCCTGATACACACACACCACACCCCACCCTCACCCCGACACACACACCCCCTCACCCCGACACACACACCATCCTGCCGAGAGGGCGCCCCACTGCTGCCGGCTCCCCCCACCACTCACACTCACACTCACCACACCCCACCCTCACCCCGACACACACCCCACACACACCCCACACACACCCTGATACACACACACCACACCCCACCCTCACCCCGACACACACACACACCATCCTGCCGAGAGGGCGCCCACTGCTGCCGGCTCCCCCCACCACTCACACTCACACTCACCACACTCCACACACACCCTGATACACACACCATCCTGCCGAGAGGGCGGCCCACTGCTGCCGGCTCCCCTCACCACTCACACTCACACCACACCCCATATACACCTTCTCACCCCAACACACACACACCCCCTCTCCCCAACACACACACACCATCCTGCCGAGAGGGCGCCCCACTGCTGCCGGCTCCCCCCACCACTCACACTCACACTCACCACACTCCACACACACCCCCTCACCCCGACACACACACACCCCCTCACCCCGACACACACACCATCCTGCCGAGAGGGCGCCCACTGCTCTGCCGGCTCCCCCCACCACTCACACTCACACCCTGATACACACACACACACCCTCACCCCGACACACACACACACCATCCTGCCGAGAGGGCGCCCCACTGCTCTGCCGGCTCCCCTCACCACTCACACTCACACACACACCCCACCCTCACCCCGACACACACACACCCCCTCTCCCCAACACACACACACACACACACCCTCTCACCCCGACACACACACACCCCCTCTCCCCAACACTCACACACACCCCCTCACCACACTCACACTCACACACACACCCCCTCTCCCCAACACACACACACACACACCCTCACCCCGACACACACACACCATCCTGCCGAGAGGGCGCCCCACTGCTGCCGGCTCCCCTCACCACTCACACTCACACACACCACACTCCACACACACCCTGATACACACACACCACACCCCACCCTCACCCCGACACACACCCCACACACACCCCACACACACCCTGATACACACACCACACCCCACCCTCACCCCAACACACACACACACCATCCTGCCGAGAGGGCGCCCCACTGCTCTGCCGGCTCCCCCCACCACTCACACTCACACACACCACACTCCACCCTCACCCCGACACACACACACCCCCTCTCCCCAACACACACACACACACACACCCTCTCACCCCGACACACACACACCCCCTCTCCCCAACACTCACACACACCCCCTCACCACACTCACACTCACACACACACCCCCTCTCCCCAACACTCACACACACCCCCTCACCACACTCACACTCACACACACACCCCCTCTCCCCAACACTCACACACACCCCCTCACCACACTCACACTCACCCCATACACACCCCCTCACCCCGACACACACACCACACACCCCCCCACACACACACACCCCCTCTCCCCAATACTCACACACACACACACCCTCACCACACTCACACACACACCCCCTCTACCCGACACACACACCACACACCCCACACACACACCACACATCCCCTCTCCCCGACACACACACACCCCACACCCCGTCACCCTGACACACACACACCACACCCCACACCACACACAACACACACACTCACACACACACACCCCACACTCCACACACACCCTGATACACACACATCACACTCCACCCTCACCCCGACACACACACACACCATCCTGCCGAGAGGGCGCCCCACTGCTCTGCCGGCTCCCCCCACCACTCACACTCACACACACCCCATACACACCCCCTCACCCCCTCACCCCGACACACACACCCCCTCACCCCGACACACACACACCCCCTCACCCCGACACACACACCACACACACCCCACACACACCCTGATACACACACACACCACACCCCCTCACCCCGACACACACACCTCAACACACACACACCACACCCCCTCACCCCGACACACACACACCATCCTGCCGAGAGGGCGCTGCACTGCTCTGCCAGCCTCCCCCTCACCACTCACACTCACACACACACCCCCTCACCCCGACACACACACACCCCCTCTCCCCAATACTCACACACACACACACCCTCACCACACTCACACTCACACCCCCTCTACCCGACACACACACCACACACCCCCTCACCCCTACACTCACACACACACACCCCACACACACACCACACATCCCCTCTCCCCGACACACACACACCCCACACCCCCTCACCCTGACACACACACACCACACCACACACCACACACAACACACACACTCACACACACACACCCCACACACACCCCCTCACCACACTCACACACACCACACCACACACACAACACACTCACACACACCTCGACACTCACACACACACCACACCCCCTCACCCTGACACTCACACCCCGTCACCCCGACACTCACACACTCACACTCACACACACACCCCACACACACACCCTCACCCTGACACACACACACCACACACCCCCTCACCACACTCACACACACACACTCACCCCAACACACTCACCCCAACACACTCACCCCAACACACACACCCCACACACACCCCACAGGGTGCACAGGGGCAGGAGGCCGTCGGGCGGGGGCCGGGGGGCTGGCGGGGCCGTGGGCTCCTCGCCTCGGGCCCGGAGGTCGCCACGGGCCGGCGGGGACGCACCTGCACTCCTGGGACTCGGAGGCGTAGGGCGGCGAGCAGTCCCGGTGCTGCGTGGCCGTGCGGTGTCCGTCCGCACAGCAGGCCTCCATGGGGACATCTGCGCGTGCTGGGGGGAGAGGGGCTGGTGAGAGCGACCCCCGCCCCGGGCGGCCCCTCCCACAGCCCCCGAGGCTCCTCCTTCAGTCCCCACGCCAGCACCAGGCTGCTCTGAGGCCGTGGGCACGCCATGTCTCTCTCTTTTTAAATATATCTTTATTGATGTCAGAGAGGGAGGGAGAGGGAGAGAGAGATGGAAACATCAATGACAGAATCGTGGATCGGCTGCCTCCTGCACGCCCCCACTGGGGACTGAGCCCGAAACTCAAGCAAGTGCCCTTGACCAGCATCAAAACCAGGCCCTTCAGTCCACAGGCCAAGGCTCCTTCCAGAGCCAAACCGGCGAGGGCTATTTTTTTTCTTTTTCTTCTTCTTTTCCCTCTGTGTTTAGAGAGAGGAAGGGAAAGGGAGAGAGAGAGAGAAACATTGAGAAGAGAGAATCATCGACCGGCTGCCTCCTGCACGCTTCCTACTGGGGACTGAGCCCACAAGCCAGGCATGCACCCTGACTGGGAATCGAACTGGTGACCTCTGCATTCACGGGACGTGCCAACCACTGAGCCACACCAGCAGGGCCATGTCCATTAATTTAGTCACTCGACAACTCATACTAGAAACCCACTGGACCCCGGCCAGAAGCACACCCCCCGCTCCGCCCCTGAAAGGCCTAAAACCCCAACTAGGATCTCCCAAACCCGGTTCTGAGGGCCCCGCCCACACGCTGGACACGCAGACAGGGACCTGCCAGGCGGGGACCCTGGCTCCATGGCCCACAGGGGGAGAAGGACGGGTGCTGCTGACAGAGGCCTGACTGAGCTGCCGTCCACGACTGACCCCCTACAGGCCAGAGACGGGCTGTGCCAGGAAACATGGCTGGTGCAGAATGGAGGAGGGGAGAGATGGGGGTCCCAGCGGGGCTGGTGCCAAAATGTGGGACACCCGAGGACGGCTCTCACGGCTGGACCGGGACTGGGCGGCGATGGGACAGGGCTCTCCAGTCCCCAGCCCGGCTCTGCGCCCCCCTCAGGCCGCTGCCCCCACCAGGCGGGGAGGAGCAGAGGGAGCACACACACACACACACACACACACACACACCTCCGCCAAAGGGGCTCCCGTGGCTGGAGTGTTGGCACCGCAGCCTGTGCGGTCAGGGGAGGCCCCGGGCTCTGAGAGACGAGGGGCGAGTCCCACCAGGCCGGGCCCGCGGGTGGCCCCGGAGGAGGATCACTCCTGGGCTTAGCAAGAGGCCCAACCCCTGGAACCCTGGCCTGGACTCCCTGCAGTCGACGCCAAGGCCCGTGCAGAGCGCCTGGGCCGAGGAGACCCCGCAGTGGCCCGGAGACCACCGGTCAGCGCCTGGGAGGCTTCAGCTCCAGCTCGGACCTCCAGGCCAGGCCGGGTTTGGGGCAGTGGCTGCACCCGTGTGTCCAGGGGGCGTGTCCTGCGGGCTCCGGCCCCCGCTGCCCCATGGAGCACTGTCTAAAGCGGCAGCCAAAAGCCAGCACCCACACAGCCAGGAGCCTGACAGGCAACGGGGTACCACAGCCAGAGATGCCGACGGGAAGGCCGAACCCAACAGGACCGGGCGGCACGCAGAGCCTGGGCGGCCAGTGGGCCAGCCTGGGCCTTCCCGCCCCCTCGCTGGCCCGACTCCTGTCCGTTCACAACGCCAGGCTCGGAGGTACGGGAGGGATGCAGCGGAGACAGGGAGACCGGCCAGGGAGACACGGGGCCATCAGCGCTGGCTGTGCCCGGTGGGTCTTCATCCCTCGCAGGTGTAACGTGAGGGCATCCAGGAGGGGACAGGGGTCGGAGGCGCGGGGCCCTGTCCCAGGCAGACGGGGTCTAGCACAGAGAAGAGTGGGCGGGGTCCCCACGGATCTCTGATGAGCCTACCCGCCCAGCCCTTCCCGGAGGAGGCCTGAAACGCAACCCGTGGCCACCACCCACCAGTGCTCAGGCCAAAACAGCGGGGTCAGCCTGACCCCTCCTCCCCCTCCACACCCTCACGCCCACCCCCTCGGCATGTCCTGCCCATTCTCCCGCCCAAGGCCCTAGATCTGCCCACTCCTCACCGCCCCCGCTGCCACTCCGCCAGGCCTGTTAGCCCCGGGGCCTCCCTCTGGCTTCTCGTCTCCCTGGGGCCCACCCACACGGCAGGCCAGGGACTCCTCCCTGCGTGAGGCCCGGTGCTCCGGGTGCGCTGAGCAGCCCACGGCCTCGCCGACGCTTCAGGCCCCTCGCCGCCCACCCCTCCGCTGCCTCCGCTCCCCCGGGGCACGCTGGTGTTCTGTGTGCGAATCCGAGAGAGGAGTCACCCCCCCCCCCCCAAGTGCTCCTCCTGCCCCTAGGAACCCGGGCCCCTGGGCCCCAAGGCTGGTTCTGGGGCTTTGCCATTAACCAGGACCCAGCCCTCCACCCTGCCCGATGGCGTCCCCGTGGAGTGGCCGGGAGCTGGCAGTCGCGCACAGCATACGTCCCAGCCCCTCCTCTCAGGGCAAAGGGCCCGGGCCGTCCCCAGGAACGAGCAGGAACAAGACCTGAGCAACGCCCGGGCGTCCACATCGGGTGCTGGGCCGGCCCTGCTGCACCCGGACCCTGACGGCCAAGCGCACCCCCTCCACGGAGGCGCCAGGAAAGGGTAACTCTACCTGTGGGCAGTTCCAGCAGCCCACGTGCAGGGGAGGCCACGTGCAGGGGAGGCCACGTGCCCAGGAAGCCACGTGCCCGGGAGGCCCACATGCCGGGAGGCACATTGCGGCCTCCGGGTCCTTGGGGTGAGGGTGGGGGCTCGGTCCCCCCCAAGCGGCAGCGAGGGCCACCCAGGCCACACTGAGGAGAGGCAGGCCGAGCCCAGGGCCGGGCTGGATGCCCGCCATCCGCCCTCCCACCAGCACAGGACGGGCTCGGCTGCTAACGGCCACCACGGCAGGTGCCGCCACCTGGGGGACCTGCCAGGCCAGCTGCCAGCCCGCAGAGGCCCAGGCGGCTCCGCTGCCGGTGGGACCACGTGCTGTCAGCCACGGCTCAGGAGCCAGGTCCTGTGCCTGGTCCCTGTTTACGCCCCACGGTGGCCAGGAAGCTGTCTGACACGCTGGGCCTCGGTGTCCGGGCCTGTGACATGGAGTGACCGTGCTCCTGCCTCCGGGAGGCTAAGGAGCCCACGGTGACCGCCGAGGCTGTCTGACGTCCCCGCACAGAGCACGGGTCCCTCTGTGTCTGAGGAGCCGGGAGCAGAGGGCGTGGGGTTGGGCAGGCTCTGACCCTGAGAATGGGTCAGTCTCCAGCCCCTGGCATGTAGGACCTCGGACAGCAGGGGGACAGCGGGGCGGCCCCGCTCCTGCCCACCCAGCCTCGGCAGAGGCCTCTGGGGGTGAAGGAGGGGGGCCGGTGGGAGTGGCGGCCAGCCCTGGCCCCCCACCTGCAGCACGGGGTGTCGTGGGACCGATGACTTAGCCTCCAGCCGCACCCCCTCTCCTCTGAGCTCCCTCAGGGGTCTCGGGTCCCAGAAAAACCACAAAACGGGTGCCCTCCCCACACTGCATCCTCGGCCACACTGCTGCTCCGGACCAGAAGCCACACAAACCACAAGCACATGTTCATGAAACTCTGACAGTTCACTGTTTTGCAAAAGGAAAAGCTTTCTTTTTATACACACATAATTCATTGGTTCTTCACAGAGAGGAAGGGAGAGGGGTAGAGAGCTGGAAACATCAATGAGAGTCATCGATCAGCTGCCTCCTGCACCCCCCCCCCCAACTGGGGATGTGCCCGCAACCAAGGTGCATGCCCTTGACTGGAATCGAACCTGGGACCTTTCAGTCTGCAGGCCGACGCTCTATCCACTGAGCCACACCGGTCAGGGCTGGAAAAGCTCTCATTGTACGAAACGCACTGGCAAAGCAACTGCCCCGAGGAGAACTGGCTCCATAAGACTTCACCTGCAAAGCTGCCCGCACCCATCGCTCACCCAACGCCTTGAAGGAAGGGGCTGCTGGTGCCGCCCCTCAGCACTGCGTGCTCCCAGGCGTCAGGAGGGGGAGAGCTTCTGGAAGCTTCTGGGAGTCCCACGCGCTCTCTCTCTCCACCCTGGGCCTTTGCCCATGCCATTCCCTCTGCCTGCAGCACCCTCCTCCCGCCTCTGCCCACCAACCCAGCCACTGCCTCTGCTCCCCACGCCCCCGCTGGCAGGCTGCTTCCTCCAGGAAGTCCTCCCTGACTCTGCCAGTTAGACTGGATTTGTAATTATCTGGATGTGCCCCCGGGAGGAAGGGCCAGGCCCGGCCTCTCCCCTGCTCATCCCCGGGACCAGTGGTTGGCAAACTCATCAGTCCACAGAGCCAAATACCAACAGCTCAACGATGGACACTCCTTTGGAGAGCCACGTTGTTTAAACTTCAACTCCTTCTAACGCCACTTCTTCAACATAGGCTCGCCCAGGCCGTGGTGTTTTGTGGAAGAGCCACACTCATGGGGCCAAAGAGCTGCAGGTGGCTCGCGAGCCGCAGTTTGCCAACCACGGCCCTAAACCTAGGAAGGCGTCTGGCACAGAGCTGGTCCTCGGTGGGTAGTTAGCGATGGGGGGCTTTGCGTGGCTGTGGCATTGACAGCTGCCAGTTCAGTGGCCCGTGGGCCTCTCTTCCTGGCTGGAGGAGGTCAGTGTGAGCGCCGTCAGAGCCAGCTAGGGGGACAGGACGCTCCCCTCCCAGGAAAGGGGACCGCACAGCAGAATAACACAGCCCCGGGCGGGTGGCACCCCCGTCCCCTCCTACCCAGGCTGCCTGGGACTCTAATTTCCTTCCTCTCCGTGAACCAGAGGGAAAACCTCCAAACCACCCCGTGGGCTTTTGGCTGTGGTGCCCGCCAGCACCCGAACGCGGGAGCCATGCCCTCCCCCAACCGGAGTCCCGAGCTGGGGAGGCCGGGCAGTGCCAGGAGGGGCGTGGCTTGGAGCTGTGAGTCCCACAGCGGAGGCCCTGGGCTGCCCCGCAGGCCCCGTCTCCTCTCCATGCACTCGGTGCTCCTGGGGCGCCCACGGCCGGCTCGCCCCCACGCCCCCACGCCCCCGGGAGCCGTCCAGGATCAGCAGGGGCCGCCCCGTGTGTGCGAGCCAAGCCCTGCTCCTTTGTTCTCCTTCCCGGCGCTGATCAAGGACCTGCTCTGTAATCAGCGGAGCCAAAGGCCAGGAAAGTCTTGGAAAAAGCACAGCCCCCTCTCCCCTCCCTCCCACCCGCTCTCTCTCTGGGTAAATCCCCATGAGGAGGAGCGGGGGGGGGGGGGGGGGGGAGGGAGGGGGTGTGTGTGTCTCGTGCCCTTGGGCATGACCTTTGTCATGTGGCCAGGTCACCCATGAGTTTCAGCAGATGGGCAAAAGGACTCAGACCTGCTGGCTTTGCCCGCGATTGCTTTTAAACTGCCGGGGGAGGGGGGTTTTGGGGGGACAGTGTCACCTGCCCCTCTCAGGCCCCGGGACCCCCCCAGCTCCGCGACTGCAGCTGCAGAGAGGGATGGGGCCCGGTCCTCCGCCGCCCAGTGCCCCCTGTCCCCCGCCAGAGCCCACCTCTAAACACAGAGCCCCCCGGGACACAGCGGCTGCAGCCAGGGGGCCCCATGGGGCCACGGAGAGGGCTCCCTGCCCACGAGGTCAGGGCCACTGTGCCACCCCAGCCTCAGAGCCTGTGCCCTCCGCACCCGCACGGCCAGGCCGCAGGGCGCCCGCGGGCACCGCAGCAGGGGGCGTGGCGGTGGAGGCGGGGCCTCACCTGTAACACATGCGTCTCAGGCCCCTTCCACCTCCCTCAGGGGCTCAGGGCCCCCAATCCGAGCCCCGCCCCCGTGTGCATCCCTCCAGCCAGTGGTCCCCGAACGCCCACCTGCCCGCCTGCCCGCGCACTGCTGCCCGCGCGGTCTCCTCCCAGAGGCCCTTGGCCCTGCCGGTCAGGACGGCTCTGCTGTGGATGCCCAGCCCCGCTCCTCCTGCACCATCTCCCCCACCAACCTGCCCAGGACACGCCCCGGATGGAGCTGATGCCCCAACAGCCAGAGCTCCCAAAGGTCGAAGGTCAGACAGTCAGTGAGCCAAGTCACTCCTGCCAGCGTCCCGCCTCCAGCCCCTCCCTGCGCCTCTGGCCAGCACAGCTGGGGCCAGTGACCTTTGACCTAGGACAGGGCGGTCACCTGAGAGTTACAAGGAACTCAGCACACTCAGAGTGAGGACTGGGGGACTCGGGGGGCCTCTGACTCCGCAGGGCTGGGGCGGCCACCACAGCTCCCCAGCTCAGCCCCCGAGATAAGGGGCTGGTCCGGGTGGGGGCGGAGACGGCCTGGGCCTGGCTCCTGGGAACAAGCTGCTGGAAGGCAGGCCTGGCTGATCGCTGATAAGTCAGCAGAGAGGTCAGAGGTCATGGCTCTGATGGGAAGAGCACTGTGGGTCCCCACCCCCACCCCTACCCTCAGGAGCGAGGCCTAGAGGAATCCAGGAAGAGGTGAGGGCACCGCAGTGCGCTCCCATCCCTGGGTGTCCGCCCTGGGGGGCTCTGAGCTGCTGGAGACTCCACCCACGGGCGCCGGGTGGGCATGGCATCAGGTGCCAGCCGGGCTGAGAGGGAGCTGGCAGAGCCTCAGTCTGGGGCCGGTGCCCAGGGAGGGCAGGCGGGGGTTCCCCCACACACAGCTGTCAGACACCCCCGATTGCCCTTTCCCTCTGATGTCTTCAGGCCCCCTGTCACCTCCACCCCTTCCTCACCCGCCCCCACACACACAGGTTTTGTCGGCTGGACAAGTTCCTGTTCTCCACCTCCATCTCAGTGTTCTCATCAGCAAACTGGGTACAACCGCCCTCAGCCGGTGGAGGTGGGCGCAGCGCCTAAGCTATGCCTCGGGCCCTCCAGCCCAGAGAGCTTGGCACCCACTGGGCCTCCTCTCCCCACCCGCTCCGAGCCCGGCCGGTGGGTGGCACTGGCACAGGGTGGGCGTTGTGGGTGCCAGCTGGCCTGCAGGAGGGGTGCCCCTCAGCCAGCCGGTGTGGGGACGGAGCTGGGTGAGTGTGGGGAGGGAGGGGCCCGGGGCACCGCGCAGGGCACCGTGCAGGGCACCAGCTGGGCGCCGGCAGCTCCGGGACCTGGGGGGGCGCGGGCTGAGCTGGGGGCACCCACGTGGGGCGCTCCCGGGCCCCCTCCTACCTGCGGCGGCGGCCAGCAGCCAGAGGCCGGCGAGCAGCGGCAGCAGCGGCCGCGGGGCCGGGCGCTCCATGGGGCCGGCGGGCGGCGGCGGGGCTCCGGGCGGCCGGGGCTGAGCGCGGGGCCTGGGCGCGGGGCGCACGGGGTGGAGACGGTGCGGGGACAGGAAGGCGCGGACCTCACTCCTCCGGAGCCTCCGCTGCCTCGGAGCCGGCGTTCAATTATCCCGCCCCGAGGAGGCGGGCGGGGCGGGGCTGCGCGGTCCCGCCTCCGGGCCCCCCAGGTCTGCGGCCCCTCCTCCCCCGCACCCCACCCGGTGCCCAGGGGCGCGGGCGCTGCTGGAGGGGCGAGGACCCCAAACTTCCTCCCGGAGGGCCAGGGGGGGACACACTGGGAGGCACCCCGCCCCGGTGCAGCCCCCCACCCTCTGGTCAAAGGTCAGCACCGGGGCTCCCGGTGGGAAGGGCGGTCCCGGGCTGGAGGCACCCTTTGGGGAGGGGATAGGGGCGGTGTTCCCTGGGGACTCCCCGCAGGGCGGGCCTCATGCACCCTGTCTGTGTCTGCTGGTTCCTTCCCGCCCCGCGTGCCCATCGCCCCCAGGTCTGATGGCCCCCAGGTCTGCAGGGCGGCGGCCCCAGGTGCTGCCGGACAGTGGGACGTGCCCGGGAGAGGCAGGCAGACTGGCCCACACCCCCCCAGGAGCCAGGGGGAGCCCCACCCGCGGGGAAAAGAGCTGCATTTGGTGTGGGGAGCAGCCTGCCGGGCACCCAGGAGGGCCACTGCTTTGGGTAGGAATCCACGGCTGCAGCCACCGGGAGTGACGTCTGTAAGGCCATACATAGATTTATTTAAAAACACACAAACAGGAAAGGAGTGCAG
The DNA here is from genome assembly GCA_963693515.1 of Pipistrellus nathusii. Classification (NCBI taxonomy): domain Eukaryota; kingdom Metazoa; phylum Chordata; class Mammalia; order Chiroptera; family Vespertilionidae; genus Pipistrellus; species Pipistrellus nathusii. Next base: position 188,776,809 of record OY882860.1, on the reverse strand, counting down.
TGAAGGTGTGGAGTGAGGGGTGCGTCCCACAGGAGCCCCCACCCCCCAATGTGTGGGTCCCGGCCGGAGAGAGGCCGCGTGTGCAGGAGGGCAGGACCTGCCCAGGTGCTCACACAATCCCCCCCCCCCCCCCCGGGGCCCAGCGTCAGGCGGCGGGGTGAAGGCAGGAGGGCGGGGCGGGGTGGGGTGGGGTGAGGCAGCCCTCCCTGTGCTCAGTGGACAGAGCCTCAGCCTCCGGTCTGATTCCGGTCAGGGCACAGGCCGGGTGGTGGGCTCGATCCTCAGTGGAGGGTGTGCAGGAGGCAGCCCAGCCATGTCTCTCTCTCTCTCTTCATTGATGTCTCTCCCTCTCCTGCTCCCGCTCCCTTCCTCTCTGACATCAGTGAAAACAAATCAAGGAGGAAAACAGGCAGTGACACTGCGCAGAGCGAGAGCAGGGCGGCCTCCTGGACACCTCGGAGGCTCCAACATGGAGTCACTGTGCCCAGGGCTGTCAGGCCTGAGCTGGGGTGTGACAGGAACACCCCAAACCACGCTGGAGCGAGGCTGTGTCCCCAGGCGCACCCCGACCTCAGCCGGCTTCCCCCCACCCCCCCAGGCAGGTGAGACCCACCCTCCGCCACCTGTGGACCCGCCTGGACCCGCCTGGGACCCAGACGTCCCACCAGACACTCACTCCGCTGCTGCTGTTCCTCTCTCCCTCTCCCAGCGGGTCCACTGCCTTCCCCGAGGCCTCCCCTCGCACCCGGCACTGGACAGATCCCCCGGGTGCAGTGGCTTTTTCCGGGGCCTCCGTGGCTCACGGCACGCACCTCGGAGCGCCCACGGCTCTGGAAGCCACAGCTCCTCCCCCCGCACAGCCTCAGTGTGGCCCTCAGGGCTCCGTGTCACCGCACAGCCCGTGAGAAAGAACTCCAGGTGGAATTCCGTCTCTGAGGACAGACAGGTGCCATGCCAGCGGAGTGTGGCCATGGCTGGGTTGACCTGCATAAGGGAGCTGGGGAGGGGAGGCGTTAGGGCCTGTCCTTTTAAACTCTGGCTGTTGGTTACCATTAATGTATCAAGCTGTTCACATATGGTATGTCCCTCTTCTTCTTCTTTTAAAAAAAAATATATTTTATTGATTTTTTCAGAGAGGAAGAGAGAGGGATAGAGTTAGAAACATCGATGAGAGAGAATCACCGATTAGCTGCCTCTTGCACACCCCCTATTGGGGATGTGCCCGCAACCAAGATACATGCCCTTGACCGGAATCGAACCTGGGACCTTTCAGGCAGACGCTCTATCCACTGAGCCAAACCGGTTTCGGCTCTCTTCTGCTTTTTTAAAAATATATTTTATTAATTTTTTTACAGAGAGGAAGGGAGAGGGCTAGAGAGTTAGAAACATCGATGAGAGAGAAACATCGATCAGCTGCCTCCTGCACACCTCCTACCGGGGATGTGCCCGCAACTAAGGTACATGCCCTTGACCGGAATCGAACCTGGGACCCTTCAGTCCAGAGGCTGATGCTCTATCCACTGAGCCTCATCAGCTAGGGCTATCCCTCTTCTTTTTATTTTTTTAAAATATATTTTTATTGATTTCAGAGAGGAAGGGAGAAGGAGAGAGAGAAACGTCAATGAAGAGAGAATCATGGATCGGCTGCCTCCTGCATGCCCCACACTGTAGATCGAACCCGAAACTCGGGACCGACAGTGCCCTTTCCTGGATGCATGTTAGATTTAAAAATCAAAGGCAAGCTGAAACCGGTTTGGCTCAGTGGATAGAGCATCAGCCTATGGACTGAAAGGTCCCAGGTTCGATTCTAGTCAAGGGCATGTGCCTTGGTTGCGGGCACATCCCCAGTGGGGGGTGTGCAGGAGGCAGCTGGTCGATGTTTCTCTCTCATCGATGTTTCTAACTCTCTATCCCTCTCTCTTCCTCTGTAAAAAACAAACAAACAACAAAAAAAAAACACAATAAAAATCAAAGACAAGTCCTGGCTAGTGCAGCCAAGTGGTTAGAGCGTCGCCCTGCACACGGAAGGGCCACAGGTTAGATTGCTGGTCACGGGCACGCCCTGGTTTCCATGTTTGATCCCTGCCCCAGTGTGGGGAGGCAACCAACTCATGTACCTCTCCCACATCAATGTTTCTCTCTCTCTCCCCCTCCTTCTCTCCCTTCCACTTTCTCCGAACATTCCATGGAAAAACACCCTCGAGTGAGGATTAACAAAGCAGCTTCCAAAACCAAAGGCAAACAGCTCCTCTCCCCACAGGAGCCTCAGAACTTCAGGGCTCCCTCTGGGGCGCCTTGCTACCTGCCTCCTGGGGAAAGGCGCTTCCCCGAAGGGGTGGCTGGGCCTGGCCCCTGAAGGCGAGCAGAAGGGCGGGAAGGGCTTCCTGGCAGAGGGAACAGCATCTGCGAAGGGGAGGGTGGCAGAGGCCCTGGGCAGCTCGGGCCGTTGTGATGGGGTGGGGTATGGCCTAGGGTCCCAGCGGGGGTGAGGCCCTGCGGGCAGCTGGCTGTGGGATGGAGACAGACCGTCTGTGCTCGGCCGCCAGCTGTGTTTCTGGCCCGTGAGGAGGCTGGCATGTCCGAGAGGGAGCGGGAGGCGCTCAGACCTTATTTCCTTCGCACACACGCGGCTCTCGACCCTCTGCAGGGGAGGAACTGGGGCGCAGAGAGGCGAGGTCGTGGGCAGACTCTCACGACAAGCGGATCTGGGGTTTGAGTCCAGGACGTGGGTCTCCCGGTCCCGGGCGCCTGTGGGGGCTCTGTTCGTCAGGGACCCCACGGCAGGCACGTTCCCCCATCCGTGAGGGGGAGAGCTGTGTGCAGGCTGGCTCTCCGGCCCGGCCTCCGGGCTCAGGCCCACAAGCTCCGCTCCGCCCGGTGTGGCTGCGCCCGGAGAACCGCTGCCCGGAGACTGGTCCGCGGCGCTGGCGGGGGCGGCGGAGCGGCTCTCCCTCCCCCGGCTCCGGGCCGCGTCCCGGTTTAATCTGGGCTGTTTCAAAGGAAACGGCGTCTCGGGGCTCCGGCACCTCGTTAATCGCCGCCCAGGCGGCCCGCGCGCTCCCCACGCGCCTGTGAGCGGTTGCCTCGCTCTCTCCGTGATTCTCTCGTGACCTGCACTCGTGTGTTTCCATAACAGCAGCCCTGTTTATCACAGAGGAAATCTAAACAGACAAAAAGCCGCGTCCAGCCATGGCCGGTGTGCGGTCCGTGCGATGGGGCCCTTGTGGAAAAGACCCAGTAGGAGGCCGAAGTGGAAATAGGACCTTCGTGACCTGATGTCACGGAGAGAAAGAATAACAGAAAGAAAGAAGGAAAACAAAATGGCACGTGAGCGCACAGGTCCACACAGCAGTCTCGGTAGGAGCCGTATTCCTGTAACTAAAGGTCAAAAGGACCCTGACTGGTGTGGCTCAGTGGATAGAGCGTCGGCCTGCGGACTGAGGGATCCCAGGTTCGATTCCGTTCAAGGGCATGTACCTTGGTTGCGGGCACATCCCCAGTAGGGGGTGTGTAGGAGGCAGCTGATCGATGTTTCTCTTTCATCAATGTTTCTAACTGTACCTCTCCCTTCCTCTCTGTAAAAAAAATCTATTAAAAATATATTTAAAAAAAGATCAGCCAAAACCGGTTTGGCTCAATGGATAGAGCATCGGCCTGCGGACTGAAAGGTCCCAGGTTCGATTCCGGTCAAGGGCATGTACCATGGTTGCGGGCACATCCCCAGTAGGGGGTGTGCAAGAGGCAGCTGGTCGATGATTCTCTCTCATGGATGTTTCTAGCTCTCTATCCCTCTCTCTTCCTCTCTGTAAAAAAATCAATAAAATATATTTTAAAAAATAAAAATAAAAAGATCAAAAGGAGGTAAATGGCAGTGGGTGTTGTTTGGTGAAATTCTTTTTCTCTTTCATGTCTTCTTTTTGGGGAGCAGTTGAGATGGGAGGAATACGTGGACCAGAAGGCTGAGGAGGGAGAGGGCTCCTGCGCCCAAACTTGACCCTGACTTCCTTGGCAGCCAAAGGGAAATCGTGTTCTGATTCCCCGGGCGTGAGGGTCCCCCAGCTCCGTGCCCTCGACAGCTCTGCGTGGGAGTCCGAGCCGTGAGGCCCCCCTGCGTGCGTGTGCAGAGGTGGTACTGATGTTCAGAGAGGCCCCCGCCCTCTGAACCCCGGTCGGGGCCAGGGGACCCCCCAGGCCTCGGCTTCATTTCCGAGCAGGAAGCCGTCCGTCACGTCCCGCGTGACAGCCCAGCTGCCCCTCCTCCCCGGGGCCGCCCGCCTTCGCTCGGACAAGCAGCCTCTGTCTGTGTGAAGGATGGCTCTTGGCTCCGGGGCCTTTTCCCCAGAAAACAAATGGCTGTGGTGCCGCCGGCCTGGGGGGGGCTTCCTGCGGGGCTCCGTGTGCGGCTGCGGCGCTGTGGGTGGTCCTTGGGGGCAGCGGCTGCCCTGGCCCCTGCCACCCACACCCCTGGCTCACCGGGCAGCCCCAGGCCTGCCACGGCTCCTGGACACCCAGGCAGGCCCTGGCGTTCCCTGCCTCCCGGCTCAGCCGGCTGCCTGTGCCAGGGCCCTCTCTTTCTTTGTTAAAGAGCCGGCGTCTCCTCTGCCCGGGGCTCTGGGCTGCCAGGGGGAAGGGCAGCCCCGCCCCCGTGGTGGCAGCTGTCCCCGTGGAGTGCGGGCGGGCGGGCGGTGCAGTGACAAGCGCAGGGCTCGCACACCCCCTCGGAGGAGACTGGCCTAGGGAGGGGCAGAGCCAGCCGTTCCCGGCACCCAGGTGCCCCCAGGTCCTGCCCTCTGCCGGCCCCAGAGCTGGCCCAGTGCTGAGAGCCAGCCCCCCCACTCCGGGCCACAGGAGAGGCCGCAGGTGGGAGCTGATCCCGGGGAGGGCGGCCACGTGTCTCTGGGCCCCCCGTTCGCTCCGCTCCCTCCGGTGTCCGCCCGGCGAGCGGGAAGGAGGCCGACAGTGAGCGGCTCCCCGTTTTCCCGCCTCTGTGTGAAGAATTCCCGCCTGGGAGCCTCCCAGAATCCAGAGTCTCCCTTCTCCCACCCCAGGGTGCTGGCCGGCCCCCCCGGCGTGCTGACCGCGGGCTGCGGAGACGGAGCGGTGACTGCCCGCGGCAGGGTCGGTGAAGAATCGGTTTGCTGCTGGTTAGAAGCAGCGGCAGCCAACACGTGGATTCCCGGGGTCTGTGCTGGCGGCCGAGCAAGCCGTGGCGTCTGGTGTGAGTGGCACGTGGCACGTGGCGGTGGTACCACCAGATGGCTTTGTGGCCTGAGGTGGGCTGTGGCCCTGGCTCCTCCGGACACTCCTGTGCTAGCCCAGGCCCAGGCTTGGTCTGCGGTGTTCCCGAGGACGCTCCCGGCTGCCCAACGCCATTTCGGGACGTTTCTTGCCGATTACGTCCTGCAGAGTGGTTTCCGGTGCTCACAGCTCAGGGCCCCGGCGGACTGGAGACTGTCAGAGGCTCAGAGGAGGCCGCGTGCCCCCTAAGGATGGAGGACGAGTTTCACGGCACCTGGGGGAGGGCCTGGCGTGGCTGCGCTGCCTCAGGGAGAGGTCACGCAGTCGCCGTTGTGGGTGAGATGTCTGAGCTGAGCTCAGCGAAACCAGGTTTATACAGAGAGACAGGGTATGTGGGTGCCCTGAGCACCCGGGGGGGGGGGGGGAGCGGGCACTTTGGGGAATTAAGCCCAGCCCACGACTCCTGCTCCTCTGAGAACTGTGTCTTTTAGTAAAATGCTGCCTTTTTAAGAATATAATTTTATTGATTTCTGAGAAGGAGAGAGAGAGAGAGAGAAAGATCAATGATGAAAGAGACTCATGGATCGGTTGCCTTCTGCACTCCCACCTACAGGGGATCGAGCCTGCAATCTGGGTATGTGCCCTTGACCAGAATGGAACCGTGGACCCTTCACTCCACAAGCTGACGCTCTATCCTCTGAGCCAAACTGGCTAGGGCAAATTCTTTTTAAGTACAGACTTTGCACCTTACTTCTTTAGTCCTAAGTACTTTATATTTCTTTCTTTTTAAAAAATATATATATTATTGATTTTTTACAGAGAGGAAAGGAGAGGGATAGAGTTAGAAACATTGATGAGAGAGAAACATCGATCAGCTGCCTCCTGCCCACAACCCAGGTGTGCCCTTGACCAGAATCGAACTTGGGACCTTTCAGTGCTTTATCCACGGAGCCACACCAGCTAGGGCAAATATATTTTTAAAATGAAGTACAGACCTTTTGCATCTTACTTATTTAGTCCTAAGCACTTTCTATTTCTTATTGTAAGTCTGAATGGAGCATCTGTTCTCTTAAGCTGTGAATGCCAGGAGTCAGGAAAGCTATAAGGTTTTCCAGACTCAGTGTGCACGGCCATGGGTGCTGTGTGTACAATTACATGTATCGCCCGGAGATTTATGATGGAAACACGCAGGCCCGTGGGAACACAGCAGCTAGCGTGCGACGTGGAGGGACGCGGAGGAGCTAGAAGGTCCGGCTCCAGGTGGAATGTCCCGTCTCGCCTCACATCCGTAAACACGACGACTGTGGCCTCAGAGGTGCTGTTTCCCCAACAAACTGACAACGAGAGCGAGACGCAGAGTCAGAGTCGCCGCAGACCAGCGCTGGTTAAACACAAACTGCGCGTCGGGCGGAGCGGGTGGGAGGAGGCACAGTGTGTTTTGCTCTCTACCAGCCTCACTGGCTCGTAAAGCGGAAAGGATCTAACCCAGGCCGCGCAGAGCACGTTTGTACAACCGGCCGTCATCTCTCTGTTCCCAGCGTGGGAGTCTGACCCGCTTTTAACAGTGACCACGTGCAGAGAGGGGCGGAGGAGGGAGAGCGAGGTGCCATCACCCGGTCCTCCGGCCGAGCTGGAGTCGTGGCGGCCGAGGGGCGGTGTTTCACGTGCAGCGTCACACAGCCTGTCGCAGGGCCCACACCCTCCCCTGGCTTCGTCCCTGAGCATCCGGCCATGAGCTGCTCCGGGGCCGATAAGTCACCCGGGAGAGGGTGTGTGCGCTCAGGGTCCTCGGAGGAAACGCTGCCCGGACCGTGTGTTCGTCCTGAGCCCCTCCACCTGGGGCCATTCCTTTAGGCCCGAGTCCCAGGTGGGGCGAACGGGTCAGAGGGCACGTGCAGCTCCCGGAGCGCCTCGCTCAGCCGGCTCAGCCGCTGCCTCCTGGACGGACCTAGCTCTCCCAGAGGCCGAAGGCCCCGCGGTCAGGCCCTGAGGCAGTGGGAGCCGCCCGCCGACGTGCGAAGCGGCAGGCGGCAGGGAGGCCCCGTGGCGGTGTCTTGCTGAGAGGAGCTCGCAGTCTTTCGCGTTGAGTCATGTTTTAGGAAAGTCTGCGTCGCGGGGAGCCTGACGAAGCGTCTGCTGTGCTTCGCCGGGAGCGGCCGGGCCTCCCCGGACTGGGGCCTGGGGGCCGCCCTCCCGCCCACAGCGCAGCACCAGGAGTCTATGGGGCGCCCCGTGGCTCTGGGCCTCACCTGGGCCCCGTTCTACAGACGAGAGAAAGCCGTGTCCCAAAGCGGGGAAGAGACTTGCAGGTGGCAGACCCACCAGGAGCTCAGAGTCGGGGAGACACGCTGGCCAGCCGGTGCCAGGCAGGCCGAGGGCGGCGGGAGCAGGTCTCTCCGTGTGGCCGCGGGAAAGGAGCGGGCAGGACGGGGGCCTGCGGTGCGGTCAGGCCGGTGTGAGCACCCGAAGGAGCCTGACCAGGCCTCCCTGTGCGCACGCAGCCAGGGCCTCGCCACCTGGGTGGCCCCCGGCTCTCCTGGTGGCTGAGCTCGGCCCTCAGAGGCCTCCGCACCGGCAGGGAACCGTAGGCCGGTCACTCGCCTGCTCCGGGCCTCGTTCTGGGGTTGGGGGTTGGAGCGGGGAGGAGCGGGGGTCTCTCAGCACAGGAGCCCCTGAGCTGGGGAGGGCGGCTGGCGTCTTGGGTTTCGGTTTATGAGGCTGACTTCACCGTGACCACATTCCGTGGTCTCGTGTTTCACATCACCAACACCTCTCCCGCCCTCTGGGCCCGGCTGGGTGGTCTGTGGGGCACGTCGCTGCTGGCTTCCCCTCCCGTCAGCCCGTCTGGTCCCTGCGGGCCCTCTCCCCGGCTCTCGCACGGCCAGCCTGCCCAGCACTGCTGTCGGCCTCTCTCTCTCTCTCTCTCTCTCTCTCTTAGCCAGGCCCCCTTTCAATTCGGGCCCCCAGCCTGGCTCGCCTGGGAAGGAGCGCCTTGGTCCTGCGTGCACCCACACGGTGTCTCGGGCACGCATGGGGAATGCTGCAGGCCTGCCCCGCGCACGTATCTGATCAGATCACCGGCCTGCCCAGCCACGCGCGTGTCCCTCCAGCAACGGCCTGGCTCCCGAAGCCGCCGTGGGCTCACACCGGGGACGCCAGGCTCAATGCAGACCCGCTCGGAGGCCTCCCGCGGCCCTGAGACAGGAAGTCGGCCACAGCGCCGAGGAGAGGGCTCAGCAGGCCCGTGGGGCTGGGAGGGGGCAGGTTTGAGGTCAGGCCTGCTCCCCTCCCGGCCTCCGAGCTCCACGTCTGGAGTTCAGCCCGCTGAAGCACAGAGTGACGTTTGTGGAAATGCGGTAAACCTCACCGTGATCACATAAAAGGAAGCAAACCCACAAGGACGGTGCTGCCCACCTTAAAAAAAGATTTAAAAATATATATATATATGTGTGTGTGTGTGTGTGTTTTATTGATTTTTTTTTTACAGAGAAGAAGGGAGAGCGATAAAGAGCTAGAAACATCGATGAGAGAGAAACATTGATCAGCTGCCTCCTGTACACCCCCCACTGGAGATGTGCCCACAACCAAGGTACATGCCCTTGACCAGAATCGAACCTGGGACCTTTCAGTCCACAGGCCAACACTCTATCCATTGAGCCAAACAGTGAGGGCATTTTCCTACTTTTCAAATTGGAGTAAGCAGCAGATCACCCATCCCAGGTCAATATTCCCGTCCTACCCATTAGATAAACCGGGGTCCGTGGCAAACACCCTCTGTTACAGCCTCACAGAGCCGTGGAGGCACCTGGGATTAGGGTAGGCGACATTCTAGTGTGGGATGACCTTGAGCTGAGCGGACACCCTCCAGCCATCGCTTGTTCTGAGCGCTGAGGCCTGGGCTGCTCTGGGCCAGGAGCCTCTGCCTGGGAAAGAGAAGGCGGTGGCGACCTGTGTGGGCACACGGCAGTGTGGCAGGGAACAGGGGGGGTCCGGACGCACGGCCCCTGTTCCTGAGGGTGCAGTTGCTGGTCCTGGCGCTGTGCGGGGACCTGGGAGCCAGGGGGACGGCAGAAAGGCAGAGTGGGGCTTCGGGCACAGGAGACCAGCCTGCGAGGAGACCTGCCTCAAACCCACGGCCAGTTGCCTCTCCATATATCTGCCAGATGTTGAAGCTACGTGGACAGGAGTCGGGAGAGCCAGGGGGGTATCTCGGGAGGACAGAGCTGGCTCTCCTGTCCTCTGTCAGGGATGAGGAAACCAAGTCCCCCCAAGTTCTCAATAAAAAGCTCAGGAGGGCACTGCCCAGGTGTAAATATTTCTCTCTTTTCCAGGTCCAGCATGGCTGAAGAGCAGTCCAGTTCCTGAGTAGGGGCGGCTGGGGATTGAGAAAATGAAAGAAAGAGACAGACACAGAGATAGAAGGAAAACCGACGGAGAGACAGTGACCCAGCCCATACAGCATGTTTATTTTACACAGCAAAAACCAGGAAGTTGGACTAAAGGTCAAGACAAAGGAGATTATGTGCAATCTTGTGACTTCTTTGTAATCATCACTTCTGGGTGGGCCTGGATAATCGTGCTTGTTCCTGGTGCTTGGCTGGATTTAGATTATGAAACACACACACACACACACACACACACACACACACACCCCGGCGCCTGAGCTGAAGGTCAGGCTGACAACACACCTGCCTCTGGCAAGGTGTGTTTCCAGGGTATGGCTCTGCTGGGCACCGCTGCATTCAGATGACAATCAGCTCAGGGGTCTTCCCAGACCCTCTCTACACCTGGGACAGGGGTGCCCCAGAGACAGACAGGGGCCTGCAACTGCACCAGGCCCCTCCCCCACTTCATTTCTGGTTGCACTGAAATGAGTAGCCCCTCAAATGATTTATTCACAGGGACAGTTTTGTGTTTAGATTTTTGTCACTTAAGCAGGAATATTTTCGGGAGGTAAGGAAGTACCAGCTCCAGAGGGGACGAGGGTCACCGAAGCCTCCTGTTTTCTGTGCACAATGTCCAGCATTCAATCAAAATTACTAGACATGAAAGGAGTCCAGGAACTATGACAAGTGATGAAGAGAAAGACAGGAAGGATGCACAATCACAGCCAACCCAGATGCTGCAGTGAGCAGACTAAGGCTCTGTAATAATAATGACTCATATGTCAAAGGGAATAAAGGAAAGTGTAAGCAAAATAATGAAAGGTAGTTTTTCACAATTGGAAATTGGAATATTCAGAGAAAAAAAGAACCAAATAACCAAACGGACGTTCCAGAAATGAAAAATTTAGAACCCAGTGGAGAGGTTTAGCAACAGATTCAGACACAGCAGAACACACACACAAAAAAATGAACTCAAAGCGAAGTCAATAAAAATATATGTATCTTGAAACAGAAAAAAAAACAAAAATGGATTTAAAAACAAAACAAAACAAAAAAAAAACAAAACAGAGGCTAAAAGGCCTGTAGGACATAATCAAAAGGCCTAACTAGGATACATATCATCGTGGCCTCAGAAAGAGGTGCAGAGAGGACAAAGGCAACACTCAGATTATGGCCAAGAATTTTCCCCAAACAATGAAAGAGGCCAACCCACAGCTTCAAGAAGCCCCATTGATCCCAAACAGGGTAAACACAAAGAAAACCACGTTTTAAGCACAGACGAGCAGAAAAACAAACATACAGAAAACCTTAAAAGCAGCTGCGAGTCGGAGGGGGGTGAGGAAAATGCTTTATCTTCAAAAGAATCTTTGCAAAAGCCCCCACCCCGAGGGTGGCCCTGCGGGGGGGGGGGGGGGAGGGGGCAGGTGCTGTGGGGACAAGAACACCCTGTGCTTACCACAGGGACACGAAGATGCTTCAGACACAGTCCCTCCCACAGGAGTTCACAGGCAAGAAACAAAACAGGGCTGCCATTCTTTTTTAAAAATATTTTTTTTTGATTTTTTACAGAGAGAACAGAAGAAGGATAGAGAGTTAGAAACATTGATGAGAGAGAAACATCGATCAGCTGCCTCCTGCACACCCCCTACTGAGGATGTGCCCGCAACCAAGGTACATGCCCTTGACCGGAATCGAACCCGGGACCTTAAAATCCACAAGCCGACGCTCTATCCACTGAGCCACACCGGTTTCAGCAGGGCTGCCCTTCTTGTGGTGAGTTCACGCTGGGTAGACACACGGGGGACAAGGAGACCCACAGGAGGAGAGAAGAGTGGGGTGCAGAATACTGGGGGGCAGTACAGTCTTCCCACAGCAAGCCTCTGCCTGGAGTCCTGAGGAGCGGGTGAGGGCCACCTGGGCAGAGAGAGGGTGCCCTGACCGACACCACCAATGCCCCCCAGACTGCCCCCTCCGCCCCGCAGCCTGGGGCCCCCAGTGCAGGAGGCCCTTTTCTCGGGACTCCCCAGAATGTCCCCTGGGAAGCCATGGCCCACAGCCAGCTCTGCGGGAGAGGGCGGAGGCGCCGGCCGCCGGCACAGCCCAGAGCCCTCTCCTCCGGCTCTGGCTCTGGCTGCAGAGGCAGCTCCTGGCTGGGAGGCGGCCCTGCGCTGAGTCCCCGCGGTTGACTTTGGAAGCGAAGGCGGCGGCGGCATCCTTGGCCCGGAGGCGCGGGCCGGGCTCCAGGAGCCGTCAGTGTGACACCTCTGACCGCCGGGCCGCTCCAGAGAAGCCCGTAGCTGACCGCCATGGAGGTGTTTCCTGAGAGGGATTTGGGGCCCCCCGCGGGCTGGGGGCTGCTGCAAAGCCCTTTCTCTGTCTCCTCCCCACAGGGCTGAGCGCACAAGCAAGCTCCCCTCACTCCGCTCCCCTCAGCCAGCCTGTCCCGCTCCGGAGGGGCTCATTGTCCTGATGAAAGAACACGGGCCCTGCAGGTAGTCTGGTGGTTAGAGCATCCTCCCCCTTGACACCAGGGTTGCAGGTCCGATCCCGGGTCAGGACACACAAGCAGTGACCATTCGATGCATACAGAAGTGGGACCGCAAATCAATGTTTCTCTCCTTCTCTGATCAATAAAAAGCAATTTATCCCTAGCCAGCTTGGCTCAGTGGATAGAGCGTCGGCCTGCAGACTGAAGGGTCCCAGGTTCGATTCTGGCCAAGGGCACATGCCTGGGGTGCAGGCTCCATCCCCAGCGGGGGGAGGAGGGGGGCGTGCAGGAGACAGCCGATCCATCAATGATTCTCTCTCATCGTTGATGTTCCCATCTCTCTACCTCTTCCTTCCTCTCTGAAATTAATAAAACACACACACACACATATTAAAATAAATCAATCAATTGCAATGTAAACAGCAACGTTGGAACCAAGGAGATCCAAAATGCACGACACAAAACTGGCATCCAAGCTCCTCCTTCGACGCCTCATTTCAAGCGAAGCCGTTTCCCAGGTTTCGGTTTTGGCAGTTCAGCGTCCTGGTGGGGACAGAGGCCGAGCCAGCGGGAAACAGGCCCCGCTGAAAAGGGGGGATGTGTGTGCGTAGGAAGGTCTGTCGCGACTGAAGCAAAACTGAGCCCCAGGCCCAGTCCGAGGGGCCCCCGGAACGGCGGGTGCTGCTCACGGCGGCCCCACGCGGCCTGACCTTCCTCCGGGCACCACCTCCACTGCGGGAAAGCCTCCCCACGCCCACGGCCCCGGCGCATCTGCTGGCCATTCCCGGGTCTTACGACCCCCGTGGAGCCGGGGAAACACAAACACACACACTCTTTACGCTTCGCTGGGAGGAGGAAAGGGCCCGCACGAGAGGAGGGGTGCTGCGGAGAGCCCAGCGGCATTTGTTCCGTCACAGAGTTCACGGGACTCCGGAGCTGGCCCGGAGCCGGCGTCCTGGGCGCGGGTCTGCGGCGGAGGGCCGGGCCCCTGAGCCGGGACAGGGCGGCCGCCCCGGAAAACAGCCGCTCCACCCAGATTTCTCCCCGAGGCCGAGGCTCGTCCTGCCAGCAACGGGCCCTCTTTTTCTTATTTAGACAGTTTTGGGTGGGAAGTTCCAAAACGTGGAGGCATTCCCAGCCTCCAGGGACAGGGTGTGCGCTCTCTGCCTCCCTCTTTCCTTGCGTGGTTTCTTTCTTTAAAAAAAAAAAAAAAAAAAAAAAAATATATATATATATATATATATATATATATATATATTTTTTTTTTTTTTTTTTTTTTACTGTCTTCAGAGAGGCAGGGAGAGGGAGAGATAAAAACATCAATGACGAGACAGAATCACGGATCGGCTGCCTCCTGCATGCCCCACACACTGTGAGACCACGCCCGCAACCCCAGGCATGTGCCCTGACTGGGAATCGAACAGCGATCTCCTGGTTCCTAGGTTAACACTCGACCACTGAGCCACACCGGCCAGGCTACATATATTTTATTTCAGAGAGGAAGGGAGAGGGGGAGAGAGAGAGAGACATCGATGATGAGAGAGAATCATGGATTGGCTGCCTCTTGCACACCCCCCACTGGGGAAGGAGCCCGCAACCAGAATCAAACCTGGGACCTTTTGGTCTGCAGGCCGACGCTCTATTCACTGAGCCAAACCAGCCAGGGCAATCCCCCATATTTTTGCTTATTTCCCTGATTTACAAGGTTTCTTCTTTCATTGTTTCCTTTCTGTTCAGAAAACTTACTTCCGTAATTTTTAAGGACAGAGCTACTGACATCTCCGTTTCCCTTACTGTGATAATGTGCCTGCTTTCCTTTATTCTCTAAAGAAGAGTTTCCGCTGCCCCCCCCCCCCCCCGGGTCCCCGGCTGCGGACAGGCTTCGGGCTGCTGCTCACCTGCCCGCGGCGCCTGGCAGCCACGTCCTCAGCCCCCGACCGGCCCCGGAGGCAGAGGGCACCCCAGACTCCCCGAGCCTGCTCTGAGGGCCTGGAGTCAGCCCACCCGCTTCTCCCCGCCTTCCAGAACCTTCTTCCATTTGTTTTGTACAAAGTGTGCAGACTTCCTGCTGTGCTGGAGGGAGGAGAGGGAAGGGACTTCTGGCCGGAAGCGGACAGGCCCCCCCGGGGTGGGTTTGGGCTTCCTGTGACTCTGTCACCTGGAAGTTCGAAGGTCAAACGGAGTCACAACATGGGTGTCTCACCCATTGTCTCACCTCTTTGTTCCAGTATCAGCATCCGAGGAAGGTGTTTACCCACAGTTGGGGCTGGCAGGCAGGGGAGGGGGCAGATCTGGGAGGGAGGGGGTCGGGTGTGTGTGTTGGGGGTTTGTGCTGGCCTCCCCGGGAGGGATATCAAGGCAGCTGGAACCAATAGTAGCAGGGACCCCCCCTCCCTCCCCCAGCAACTCGGAGAGCTGGGGCTGGCAGGCAGCCTGGACAGACCGGTGGGTGTTTCTGAAGATTATGAAGCACTTTTCAAATTGAAGGCCTCAGAGCGGCTGGCCCGGGGGGGAGCCGGGGAGCTGGAGGGGGGGGGGCTGGAGTGAGGGGGAGTGGGGGGCTCCGTGCCTGGCTTTGATTCATGGCCTCGCACGCCCCAGCACATGTGGAATGCTGGAGCCAGAGGGAGGGCCGGGCCCCTCCGCCTGGCCCGGGGCCCAGCAGGAAGCGAGCAGAGGGGGGGAGGCCGCAGGAGAGGGGCCCTGGCTGCGGGGAGGCCCATCTGGAAAGCATCACACTCCCGCCAATCCGCGTCCAGAGCCAGACAAAGCCAGCGAGACGCCAGGCGGCTGCTCCCCGTCCGGCGGGCGGGCGGGCGGGCGGGCGTCCGGTGTTCGCTCCCACTGCGGGCCTGAGGGGGTGGGGGGCAGGCTTTTGCAGTCACAGGACAGTCACCATCCTGAACTCCCAGAGGGTGGCTGACTCCTGGAGACAGATTCTCACCCGCCTGTCTCTTCGGCGCCCGAACCCGGAACCCTCCCGGGGTGGTGCCCAGGACGCGGGCAGAGCATTGCGCAGCCTCCAGTCCGATGCCCTCTGTCCTGTGATATCAAGAAACCGGGCTCATCCCCGATGGGAAAAGGCACACCCCCACGCGGAGGCCATGCACGTGGCCACCACGCCCTGGGCTCCATGCCACTCCTTCCCGGAGCCCCTGAGGGGACCCACCCTCCCCGGGCCCCCTTCTGCCCCTCCCCAGGTTGGGTTCCGGTGCTTGGTCCTGGATCTCTGCTCTCCTCGCCCATCCCCTCTCCTGGACCGACTCCCCCGCGCCTGGGGCTCCACTTCCCGTCTCTGCCCCCGTCTCCCCAGCCCCAGCCGAGCCCCTCCCTGCACCCCAACACATGTCCAGCGCCGCCTCTCGGGGTTTCTGGGGTTCTCAGGACTCGCCCTCCTCACTCTGCAATGCATTCTGGTGGGGGCTGAGCTGGACACCCCACCCCTGAGCCTGTGCTGCAGCCCCAGCCCAGGACCTCAGCGGGCGCCGGGGGGGGGGGGGGGCTCTGAGGGGCACCTGAATCAGCCCTGCCCGGCGTCCTCACAGGAAGAGGAGATGAGGGCGTGGAGGGGCGCCCCCGTGAGGGCACAGGGAGGGACAGCGTCTACACGCCGAGGGAGAGGCCGGGAAGGAGCCAGCCGGACCCACAACACGGTCCTGGACGCCTGGCCTCCGGCTGGGACCGTGAACGTGTGCTGGTCGAGGCACCGGGCCGTGCTCTCCACGCAGGCGGTCAGTGAGCACACGTGTGGCCGGCTTCCCCGCACCGGCTCCCCTGCACGGGCTCCTGCCCGTGCTCCCGCCCGTGCCAGACCCCACCGGCCGCCCAGGCCAGAGCGGAGCTGAGATCCACTCCCGGGCTGTCACCACAGTGAACCCACATCAGCCTGCGAGCCTGGCCCGCTGCGGCCTCGGCCCCTTTCCCTGGACGGCGCTGACTCCAGCCGCACCCACAGCCCCGGACACAGAGCGGGGGGACGGGCCGCGGGGTCCGCTAGCGATGCACAGAGCGGACACCCCGAAATGCCACCATGTGACCCGGCGGTGCGGGAAGAGGGGGTTCGGGGTGTGAGTGCCTGCGGCTCCTGGGCGCAGGGAAACGAGGAAACGGCACACCCGCCCGCGGCCGGAGGGAGAGGAGGGTCCCGGGAGAGAGGCTCAGCCTAAAAATAGCCCCGGCCGCCCTCCCGGCTTCGGCCCGGGCGCCGCCGGCTCTGGATCCAGGTGGCCCGCCGCCCGGAGGCGCCACTGAGGGGGTGTCGCCCCATAAACCCAGGCGCCTGGCGCCGAGGCCCGAGGTGTGGAGGGACAGACTCAGTGTTCCCAGCCCTCCCCGGCCCCCCAGTCCTCCCCGTCCACCCAGCCCCATCCCCCCAGCCCTCCCCGTCCACCCAGCCCTCCAGTCCACCCAGCCCTCCCCGTCCACCCAGCCCCGGCCCCCCAGCCCTCCCCGTCCACCCAGCCCCGGCCCCCCAGCCCTCCAGTCCACCCAGCCCCGTCCACCCAGCCCCGGCCCCCCAGCTCTCCAGTCCACCCAGCCCTCCAGTCCACCCAGCCCCGGCCCCCAGGCCCTCCTGCCCACCCAACCCCGGCCCCCCAGCCCTCCAGTCCACCCAGCCCTCCCCATTCATCCAGCCCTGGCCCCCAGCCCTCCAGTCCACCCAGCCCACCCGTCCACCCAGTCCCTGGCTCCCAGCCCTCCCCGGCCCCCAGCCCTCCCCGGCCCCCCAGCCTGCCTGTCCACCCAGCCCCGGCCCCCAGGCCCCGGCCCCCAGCCCTCCCCGGCCCCCCAGGCCTCGCACTCCCCCGCCTCCAGGGCCTGGCTCGGTGCAGTTTCACAAAGGAAGCGCGAGCAGGGCCCGCCATGGCGGAGCCGGGGTTTGGTCGCAGGAAGGGCCTAATGAGGACCAGGTGTGGAGGGGCGTCCGCGGGGAGGGGCCACGTGATCTCGGCCTGCGGGCCTCTCCGCATTCTTTCCTGGACGTGGACGTAAACCAGCACGGCTCCATGCAGAACCAATTACACCCCCGCCCGGGCCTCTGTGAACGGGGGAGGGGTGGGGAGGGGGGGCGCCCACGCCTGCCTTCCCCACCCAAACCCCATCGTTTATCCCAGTTCACGGGAAGGTCCCAGCGTGTCCTGGGTGTCCCAGAAGTCACCGCCCGGGAGCGGAGCAGCCTGTACGAGCTTAGGGAAGGGTGAGGGTCTGCTCACAGCACACTGAGAGGGGGCGAGGCTGCTCCTCCCAGGCATGGCTCTACCGCCACCCAGGGCCCTGGCGCCGGCTCCGGGGAGGGCAGCTGTTGGGGGGGCGGGAGCCATCAGCGGGGAGGCGGCCGGGGTCTGTGTAACGCGCGCTCCTAGCTTTCAGCAGAAGTCTGCAGAGTGCCCGAGGATCCTGCCCTGGCAGGCCTGTGACCTCCTGCCGGGCCCTGTGACCTCGTGCCGGGCCCTGTGACCCTGTGCAGTCTCCGTCCCAGGGAGGAAGGCTCAGGCCGGGCCTGCAGGACTGGGACAGGATGGGCAGCGCACACTCCCTGCACTGGAGGACACACAGGACTCACATGCTCGGCCTGCCCTGCCTGGTCCCCGCTCACCAGCTCCCGGCGTGGGGATTACAGGGCCGAGCAGGACACAGCCAGCCCATGCCCGCTGCTGCCATTTGAGGAGGGTGATGCCCGCTGAGCGCTGTCAGTGCTCCCTTTGGTGCCTGGGACGGGCTGAGGGGCAGACTGGGGGGCTGGCGGGCAGGCTGGGGGGAGACTGGGGGTCAGGCTGGGCAGCAGGCTGGCGGGCAGGCTGGTGGGCGCTGTGCTAGGGAAAGGAGCGTCTACGCTCACCCAGCAAATGCTTCCCGGGGCCTCCGAGGAGCAGAGGGCACAGCAAACACACACAGCCTGCCATTCACCGGCCCAGGCCCGGCCGGCCACCCAGCGCCGCCCGCCCGCACAGAGGCGCCTGGGCCCAGCGCCGACCCCGGTGAGGGGGTGCACCCAGGGTGTCCCCCATCGGGATTCCCAGCCTTTGGAACAGGGAGCGTGGGGCCTGCTTTAGGGGCCTAATGCCCGGCTGTGCCCACCGTGGTCCTGGGAAGGCTCCGCCTGCGTCCCCAGCCCGAGGCGCCCGCCTCCCACGGGCCTCCCTGGCTCAGGGTGCCTCTGGTGGCCCTGCCCCTCCGGCCCTCCTGCTGGCAACGTTCCCTTCTCGTTGCTGACGTCCACCTCAGAGCCCCTGGGCTGGTCTGAGTCGCCTCCATGCCCCCGGCCTTGGCCCCCAGTCTCATTCCCGGGAGGAGGCGGACAGGGAGGGGCGCAGTCCCACCGGATGCCCTGGTGTCGGGCAGGCCCTGGGAGGTCACTCCTCTCACTAGGCGCTAGATTGGGTTTACATTGTTGTTATGTGCGTTTTCTTGGCAAATAAAGGGGGAGTTCGGTGGAGAAATGGTGGGTTTGGGTTCCAATTCAGGCCCCAAACGGGCCGCAGCCTGGGGGGGCGGGGGGGCTGGCCTCCCCGGGTCCTGGCGGCTGGAGGGAGGGGAGCAGGCCGTCGGGGTGGGCGGCAGGAGGCTGCGGGGAGTGACCAGACTCCGAGGAGGACCCGGGACGGGGACGGGGCCAGGGCACACGGATGGGGAGAAGGGTCCGCACTTGATTGACGAGGCGGCTGGGGGCGGGAGCCGGGAATGGCTCCCAGGTGTGGGCCCCGGGGCCACGTGGGGCCTCTCCTCGGTGGAATGTGCGGGGAGCGCGAGTCCGGGGAGATGTGAGAGCGGTTCGGGCACGCTGAGTCCCGATGCCCGAGGACATCCAGGTGGGGATTCCAGCAGCGGGAGGGGCGCACGGAGAAGGGGTGGGCTGGGGGCCTCATGGGCTGCTGCCCCAGCTTCCCCCCTCCCCGCCTCCCCTGTCCCCTGCCCCCGCCCCCGCCCCCATGCCTGGAGAGGGGCCTGGAGAGGGGCCGAGAGACCGAGTGTTGCAACATCGATCGGGGAGATTTATGGCAGGACGTCCTGTGTTTGCTTCTCGGCCTGCCTTCCAGGAGGCAATTCAAAACCCCACATTCTCGTTCTCGGCGCAATTTCCAGTCATTTCCCCCGGCAACATGTGGTTCTCGTTACCCCGCTGCTCACCCAGATGCAGCATCAGCCCTCGGCCTCCCGGAGAGAAACTGGCTCAGCGGAGGGATGGCAGCCGCCCCGGCCGGTCACGGTTCCAGGAACTGGCTGTGGCCGCCCCCGGAGCGCTGGCCCCCGGAGCGCTGGCTCCCGGGAGGACTCAGGAGAGCCACACTGGGTACATGTCATGGGCCTGGCATGGGAACGGTCCAGGGCCTCCGGATGGCCAAAGCCTCAGGGACAAAGCCCCGGGCGCCCCTCCCGCCGCCCCCAGACCTGTCCCGGCCAGGCACACAGACGAAGCTCGCCCAGGGTGAGCGGAACATCACGAGCTGAGTGTCACGAGGAGGACACACGGGGTCTCCTCACTGGCCGGGGGTCCCGGCCTGTCGCAGGGAAAGGGGCTTCTCTGAGCGGGAACGGAGACGCCCTGCAGATCTGCTCTGAGCTGCGATGGAGCGGCTCGCACCCCCTCCCCCGGGGCAGGGTTCATGCCGTGGTCGGGAGCCTTTCGGATAACATTGCTGGGGTAGGGCTCTCCCCTCCGGAGTCCTGGGTGGCCCCGAATGTGCATGGTTTGCACATGAGTAGCGGACATTTGGGAAGGTCATCTTGTATGCCAAGCACTTTAACCAATTATCTCGTTTAATTCTCATGATTCTGGGATGAGAATGCCAGAGGCCCCTATCCCCGGCTTATAGACGTGGAGATGGGGCCTCGGGAGACGGCTAGTGAGGGCAGAGCGGGGAGCTGGGCCCGGGATGTGACCACGCACCCCTTCCCACGATTCCTGAGTCCTTCTGAGCCGAACCAGGGCTGGTGGGGTGGGCCCCTACCTGTACCCACGCGCCCACTCCTCCCGGGAGCCCTGAGGGCAGCTCAGTGCACGGCCCCGTCAGCGGGGGAACAAGCCTCACGGACGGAAAGCCTGTCTGCCGTCCGGGGAGGGCCGCCCGCCAAGCCTGCCCTCTGACCACCCAGGCCCCGCCTGCTCTTCCCTCTGCGGCCCCACCCCCGCCTGGACATGGGACACACAGCGAGGACAGACTGCAGTGAAGTATGGTAGCAAGCATACTTAGGTAAAAACTGCTGTTCTGGCTCCGGCACTCGCTTACTCGCTTAAATAGGGTAGTTGCCCCAGCTTCCAGGTGGAGACCCGGAGGCTAAGGCAGTTTTCCTGTGCCTGGGACCAGGACCCCAGGAGACTGATTCCCTCTGACTCAGCAGCTCCAGGAGCAGAAACTGTAGATAACGGTTAAAGATTAACCGCTGAGCTCTGCTTCTGTACTATCTGCTATCGCAAGATAGGGCCACATTCCAAGGTCCAGCAGAATTTAGAATTTGGAACAAAGGAGAATTCCTGTGGTTTGAGCCTTTAAAAGGCCTGCCTCCACCTGCCACAGCGCGGTCGTGTGGACTCCATCTGCGTGTGGTGCTCTCGCGACCGCCCTGGCCGTTCAATAAATCCCTGCCTGCTCTTTTTAATCATCAGCCTCCGGTGGTCTTACTTTGAACCCAGGGTTCGACCCACAACAAGCAGGTCTCCATCCGGTCCTGGCAGTCCCAGCCCCGGAGCCTCCCCGGACCCCGGTGAGGTCATGGCTGCGCCCGCATGGCTCCGGGCCCTGGAGAGGGGCAGGAGAGACTGAGCACGGGCAGCTGAGTCCCCTGCAGGAAGCCCAGGGCCGACACTGATGCCCCTTCCCCATCTCCCGCAGCCCCTGCGCCCCATCCTGCCCGTCCCCCGGGCTGGCTTGTCTGGCGGGTCCCAGTACAGGCCCGGGTTCGGGTCCGAGTACAGGCCCCGGAGGCCTCCACTGACAGTGCCCCCGGGGCACTTTCCCTGGCAGCTCCTCCTTCATCACACAGCCTCTGCTGGTCCCCGGGGGCCGGCCCCTTGCTGTTCAGATGCCCTGGGCTCTCTGAGCCCGGTGGGCTCTGGCCCTCGTCTGGGAGGAGAGGGGCAATGGCACATGGCAGAGCTGGCTCAGCCACAGGCACACGGAGTCCGGAGCTGGGCAGTGAGCCACTGCCACAGGAGCTGAGATGCCGCTGGGCCTGCTGGGTGCTGCTGAGGCCCCCCACCCCTCCCCATCACTAACCCTCACCCGGGGGCGGTTACCTATTGACTTTTAGTGAGAGTGGGGGAGAGAGAGGGAGACAGAGAGAGAAACATAAGCTGAGCAAGCCGAGGACAGCACGGCCCAGAGTGAGAGAGAACGCGTGGCTGGAGGGTCCCGGGCCGTCCCTGAAAGGCCCACGGGGCCAGGCCTGCCCTCCCAGTGTTTGCTGAGCCCCTGGGACCTGGCTGATTCCTCCGTTGGAGGGAGGGCCCGGCAGGCGCTCTCCCGGGGGCTCTGGGCTGCCCCATCCCCAGGGGTGGGTGGCGGAGGGTCTTCTGGCCCCATCAGGGCAGACGTGCTCAGTCTCTCCTGCCCCCTCTCCAGGGCAGAGGCGGGTGCACACGAGGCCAGACAAAAAGGCCCACTGAATGGCAGCACCCCAGCTGCCCGCAAGCCCACCGCGCCCCGCTCTGGGCCATGGCCCGGGCTCAGGTCACCCTCCTTCATTTGGCAGCAGATACAGAAGGCGGGCCGCTGGACACAGGACGGTGACAAGGACAGGCCAGCTCCGGCAGAGGGGTGGCCAGGTTTCAACGAGGGGGCAGCGCGAACCTGGGGATGGGGTGGGCAGAGCGTGGGGCAGGCCTGGGCCGCTGCTGGGCGGGGTGAGCCCAGAGGAGGGCCCCCTGCCGCCTCTCCCTCCCCCTCTCACTGGGCTTCCTCCAGCTCCCTTTACCCCAGTCTTCCGGACCCAAATCCCCAAATCGGTGCAGATGGCGGGGAGATGCCTCTCCTGGAAAATGCACTCTCCATTCCCCCACCCCACCCCACCCCTCCCGATGTCCCCACACGTGACATGAGAGCAGCGTGGGCCCGGCCGCCTCCCTGCAGGACACTCGGGGCCCTGGCAGCAGCTACAGCCTCCTTCACGCAGGCCTCCTTTCGGCCCGCAGAAGCCCGAGGCGCCCGTGCAAGCAGGATGGCTGGGACTCTGGGGCCTCAGAGGCGGGTGCCCGCAAGGCGGAGACGCCACCTGCTGGTGGACACGGGCACGGCAGGCAGCGACACTTGCTGGTGGCAGCGGGGTTAGGCCGGCCTCCGCTGTCAGGACACGGGAGCGGGATGGGGGAAGCATCTGTGTTTTTCCTGCACATCCCCATCGGCCCCCGCCAGTTACCTCATGCTCCGTGCAGTCCGCCCCGCGCCCCGTCCCAGCAAGCCCTTCAGCGGCGCCCACAGAAGTGCCCGGTGCAGCTGGGAGGCGGTGTCTGTGCATCAGTGTCTCTGATCCTGCCACGGGGCTGGCCGGCGGGGTGGGGGGGTGTCCCTGGGGGTGGACGCAGGGTTTCTCCTGTAAATCAGCCCCACTCCCAGCCGTGTGACCTGGGAGCCAGGAACGGCCCTCGCTCCAGCCTCCTCCCGAGAAAGGAGGGGAAACACGGGCTCCGTGCCGCCTTGCTTAGGTCAGTGGTCGGTCGGCAAATTCGTTAGTCAACAGAGCGGCAAACCGTGGCTCTCAAGCCGCAGTTTGCCGACCACTGGTGTCGGCGCCCTTGGTGAGCAGCACAGGCCTGGGATCTCAAAGGGCCCGTCTGCAGAGACAGCCGCGAAGCAAATGTTCACTGCGACCCCCGGGAGTGGGTGTCGGTACAATTCTTTCCGTTTTCCCGTATGAGTGAACTTCTTTAATAAAATGTGAAAAAGAAAAAAATAAAAGTGAAACAGAACGGAGCCTCTGGGCGGCGTGTCTGTGACAAACCGTAACGGGGTGACCCGAGGAGGAAGTGGAGGGCGAACCCCGGGACGCGGTCCCTCCCCGGAGCCGCCCCACCGGCCTGGGCGGGGTTTTAATCCCCGAGAACCTCAGTGACCAGCGGGGGGCGCCTCGCAGAGGGCCGGTGTCACGCCTGGCTTTCCTTTGGAGCCTTTTTTTAAGATGCAAACCTTCCCGGGGCAGCAAGCCTCACCCCGCCGGCGGCCCAGGATCGGGGGGACGGGGTTCCTGGCGTCTCTGTGCTCCCACCTCAGGCCCGGCCACGCCCGGGGGGGCAGGGCAGGCGGAGCTGCGCTGAGATGGGGGTGGGGTTAGGGAGGGGGCGCTGAGCGGCCAGCACTGGCCTATCTGCTGTCCCCGGCCCCGGCCCTGTGCCTGCGGGCCCTCAGGAAACCCCGAGGAGAGGCGCCCGCAGAACCCAGTCATCCTGGGCCTTGGAGCTGAGACCCCATCACTGCAGGCGCGCGCACACACACACACACACACACACACACACCCACCCAGTGCAAAGCACCTCCCTCCCCGCCCTCTGGCAACCCCCAAGTCGCTACCCAGGACTAGCCCGAAATGCACTCGTCCATCTTCAACCCCATTGCACACTCACTGCCCAGGGTCCGCTGCCGGCGGGCCTCCCAGCCTGCACTGCGGCGGGCCTCCCAGCCTGCACCGCGTTGGTGCGGTCACGTGACGGAATGCCGCCAGTGGGCGTGACGGAGGGACACTCCCAGGTCTCACCGCGGGAGGCAGACCCCTCACCCTCCCTGCCGGGCGGTGGCCGCTCCCCTGGGGGGTCAGAAACTGACCGGCTCCCGCTTTGGGTCTGTCACGGGGCGGGGTGGGTGGGGTGGGTGAGGGGCTCATCCCCGGTCCCCGCAGCCCGAGGCCTGAGCTTGGCCATCACCCAACACGCATCTCCGGCTTCGCCCCTGGAGCGCAGGGGAGTCCGGTCCCACCCCGGGCTGCGGGCCCGGTCCCCGGGGAGGGGTTCCGGAGAGGGGTTCCGGGGAGGGGTTCCGGAGAGGAGCCCCCGGGGAGGAGCCCCCGGGGAGGGGCCCCAGGGGGGGAGGCCACGCCCATCCCGGCTCCACTGCGCCCAGCGCGCTCCGGAGCTCAGAGCCGCACTGGCCCGAACCATCGCTCCCCCTCCTGGGGAAGGCAGGGAGGGGAAGCTACGGGGACCCTGGACCAAACAGTTTGTGTGTTAGCCCTCGCCTGGGTGGTTTTTATTTTTTGAGAAAGGGAGAGAAAAAACACCAGAGAAACATCAAGGATCGAACCCTCAACCTAGGTATATGCCCTGACCATTCGTCAACCCTGCAGCCTTTTGGGGTACGGGACCACCCTCCAACCAAGCGAGCCACTGGCAGGGCGAGTGTATTTTTTAAAAGTATATATTTTATTGATTTTTTACAGAGAGGAAGGGAGAGGGATAGAGAGCTAGAAACATCGATGAGAAACATCGATCAGCTGCCTCCTGCACAACCCCCACTGGGGATGTACCCACAACCAAGGTACATGCCCTTGACCGGAATTGAACCTGGGACCCTTCAGTCCGCAGGCCGACGCTCTACCAACTGAGCCACACTGATTTTGGCAACGAGTGTATTTTTTAATAAATGACTCTCCAGGGGTGGGGTGTCTTTCTCATCGACTCCGGGTGTTGAACTGGGTGAAGAAGTCGTCCGAGGCCTGGTTCGTACAGACCTCCTTCATGTACTGCCTCCTGGTGATGGAACAGGGGAACCTCAGCACAGGCCTGGCGCCCCCTCTCTGTGACAGAGCCGCCCGTTAATCCTCACCCCGACTGTTTTCCTTGTTTAGAGAGGGTGGAAGGGAGGGGGAGAGTCAGAGAGAAACATCGATGTGAGAGAGACACCCAGACTGGCTGCCTCCTGCACACACCCCAACTGGACTGGGACAGGGATCCAGCCTGTGACCTTCCAGTCTGAGGGCCGACGCTCTAACCACTGAGCAACCCAGCTAAGGCAGAGCCCACCTTCTTTTTATCCCCAGGCTGCCTCCGGGCTGGCTGCCGCTGGGTCTGGTCATCGAGGAGCACCCAGACTACGGGCCCTGGCTGATCCCAGGGTCCCCTCTCCACGGCGTGGCCGGGGAGCACCTGCTGGTCCCCGAGTTCTGCCAGACCGTGTCTCCCCACCCCGTCAGTCACAGAAGCGACCGAGGGACCCACAGGTCTGACTGGAGGAACACAGGCGGGTCCCTTCTGAGTGCAAGCCAGGAGCGTGGAGGACAGACAGAGACCAGATTTGGGGACAGTCCCTGATTATCAGACTGGGTTTGGGGACAGTCCCTGATTATCGGGCTGGGTTTGGGGTTTGGGGTTTGGGGACTGGGTTTGGGGACAGTCCCTGATTATCGGAACCCTGAGCCACCCTCGTGGCCTATGTGCGCTCAGAGGACCCCTCCCTGCAGTCGGCGGTGGGCATTGCCTCCTCTATGTCTCAGACCCTCCCAGGACCCATCACCAGCGCCTGTGCCAGCCAGCGGGGGTCCCGGGCCCAGATGAGGACCCCGGGGAGGGGTGTCGGCAGGATACCCCGATGGCATGGTGGGGCCTGTGCTTCCCAAGCCCTGAATTTCTGGCTTCCGCTCTGGGCCTGCCCCCCTTTCGGTTGGCACTCTGTGCCAGGAGGCCGTGCCACAGCCAAACCGCCACCGCCACTCCGGGGCCTCCTGTGGAGGATGCATCTCGGACCCGGACCCTCTGGGGAAAGATCTGGGGCGGTGGGGAGGAGGAGACGGGGACAGGAGCCCAGGGGAGCACAGAGCCTGCTCCATGCCCTGCCGCTCAGCACCCTGCCCCCCCCCCCCCGCCCGGCACCCCGCTCTGCAGCCGGGCACCCACTGCAGGCGCTGCTCGGCGGCCAGGCTGCGGTTGCTGCCGTCCAGGGCTCTGCGCAGGAGGCGCTGCTGCCGCCGCTGCAGCCGCTCGCACAGCAGGTCGGCGCGGGCCTTCTCCACCCTCTGCCGGTCCCAGTCCTCGTCCCGCTGGCGCTCTTCCTCCTGGAGCCTCTGGAGAGAGGCGAGGCGTCCCCAGAGGGGCCCGGGACCCGGAGAACCGCCTCTCACCGTACAGACGGGGAAACTGAGGCTCTGGGGGCGGCTATCTTGGTCACTGGCAGCTGCCCTCCCCCGTTCAATCCAGGTGCCCGGCCCTTCCCACACTTGGGAGGCACCGGGCACACAGGTGGGCGGGCTGCTGCTTCTGGGTGAGCACTGGGACCACCTGGTCGCTTCTAGAACTTTCTGATGCTACGAGGACTTTTAAATCCTCACCCGAGGTCATTTTTCCATGGCTTTTTAGAGAGCAGGAGAGAGAGAGAGAGAAACATTGATGGGTTGCCTCCTGAACGAGCCATAATCAGGGCCCAGGCCTGGGGAGGAGCCTGCAACCGAGGTCGTACCCTTGACAGGAATCGAACCCTGGGCCCTTGGGTCCGCAGGCTGGCTCCCTATCCACTGAGCCACACCAGCGAGGGCTCTCATTCCTCACTGCCTACCAGGCCTTCTCTAAAGCCCACTGGCTCCGAGGAGAGGAAACGGGGATAATGCAGCTGGGGGGTGTCAAACCCTGCACATGGGCAGTGTCGCCTGCCAACCTGAGTTACTTCGTCAGCCCCGCTGGCAAGGGCTGGGGGACCTGGGCCTGCAGCGAGCCCTCCTCCCTCCCTGGGCTCAGGGGGGCCCCCTCCCGCAGAGGGGCAGGGTGGTCCGCGGCCACCAGGGCCCAGGCCTCACCAGGGGCGGAGGCAGGCTGGGCCCGGCGAGGCCCATGGCAGGGCGAGGGCGGTGGCCACTGCACCTGCACGAGGCCACTCCCCGCCCCGGCCTGGCTCAGACGCTTCACCCCCAGCTCCTGCGGAGGGGCGGAGCGCTGGGGCGGGGTGTTCTGTGTGGTGAGACTTAACGTGTGTGTTTTCCCTTTTGTGCTTTCCTGATTGCCCGTTTTTCACAGAAATCAGTGCAAATTGCTGCTTTCAGGACAGCGGCCGCCTTCCCGCCAGGCGGCTGGGCTGTGGAAGTGGCCCTGGCCCCGGCCGCCCAGCTGCACGGTGTCCTTCCCCAGAGTCCGCATGGCTCACTCACTCCCCCCACTCCAATCTCCGTTCCAGCATCACCCTCAGGCTCCTGGCGACCCACTGGGCCCAGCAGCCCGCTCCCAGCCTCACTTCCTCCCCAGCACCCACCACCCTAGCATTTGGCCCTTGTCACCGCCCTCCTGCACTGTGAACCCCTAGAGGGCAGCTGTGCTGGCCCCCGGGAGGGAGGGGTGGGGAGGGGGACGGGCTGAGAGAGAGAGGGTACAGGGGAGGAGGGAGGGGCTGTGGGAGAGAGGGGACAGGGGAGGAGGGAGGGGCTGTGGGAGAGAGGGGACAAGGGATGAGGGAGGGGCTGTGGGAGGGAGGGAGGGGCTGTGGGGGAGAGGGGACAGGGGAGGGGGAGGGGCTGTGGGAGGGAGGGAGAGGCTGTGGGGGAGAGGGGACAGGGGAGGGGGAGGGGCTGTGGGGGAGAGGGGACAGGGGAGGAGGGAGGGGCTGTGGGGGAGGGGACAGGGGAGGAGGGAGGGGCTGTGGGGGAGAGGTGACGGGGAGGGAGGGAGGGGCTGTGGGGGAGAGGGGACAGGGGAGGAGGGAGGGGCTGTGGGGGAGGGGACAGGGGAGGAGGGAGGGGCTGTGGGGGAGAGGTGACGGGGAGGGGGAGGGGCTGTGGGGGAGAGGGGACAGGGGAGGAGGGAGGGGCTGTGGGGGAGGGGACAGGGGAGGGGGAGGGGCTGTGGGGGGGAGGGGACAGGGGAGGAGGGAGGGGCTGTGGGGGAGAGGTGACGGGGAGGGAGGGAGGGGCTGTGGGGGAGAGGGGACAGAGGAGGAGGGAGGGGCTGTGGGGGAGAGGGGACAGGGGAGGAGGGAGGGGCTGTGGGGGAGAGGTGACGGGGAGGGGGAGGGGCTGTGGGGGGGAGGGGACAGGGGAGGAGGGAGGGGCTGTGGGGGAGAGGTGACGGGGAGGGAGGGAGGGGCTGTGGGGGAGAGGGGACAGAGGAGGAGGGAGGGGCTGTGGGGGAGGGGACAGGGGAGGAGGGAGGGGCTGTGGGGGAGAGGGGACAGGGGAGGAGGGAGGGGCTGTGGGGGAGAGGTGACGGGGAGGGGGAGGGGCTGTGGGGGAGAGGGGACAGGGGAGGAGGGAGGGGCTGTGGGGGAGGTGACGGGGAGGGGGAGGGGCTGTGGGGGGAGGGGACAGGGGAGGAGGGAGGGGCTGTGGGGGAGAGGTGACGGGGAGGGAGGGAGGGGCTGTGGGGGAGAGGGGACAGAGGAGGAGGGAGGGGCTGTGGGGGAGGGGACAGGGGAGGAGGGAGGGGCTGTGGGGGAGAGGGGACAGGGGAGGAGGGAGGGGCTGTGGGGGAGAGGTGACGGGGAGGGGGAGGGGCTGTGGGGGAGAGGGGACAGGGGAGGAGGGAGGGGCTGTGGGGGAGGTGACGGGGAGGGAGGGGCTGTGGGGGGGAGGGGACAGGGGAGGAGGGAGGGCCTGTGGGGGAGAGGTGACGGGGAGGGGGAGGGGCTGTGGGGGAGGGGACAGGGGAGGAGGGAGGGGCTGTGGGGGAGAGGGGACAGGGGAGGAGGGAGGGGCTGTGGGGGAGAGGTGACGGGGAGGGAGGGGCTGTGGGGGGGAGGGGACAGGGGAGGAGGGAGGGGTTGTGGGGGGGGAAGGAGGGGCTGTGGGGGAGAGGGGAGGGGGAGGGGCTGTGGGGGAGAGGGGACAGGGGAGGAGGGAGGGGCTGTGGGGGAGGGGACAGGGGAGGAGGGAGGGGCTGTGGGGGAGAGGTGACGGGGAGGGGGAGGGGCTGTGGGGGAGAGGGGACAGGGGAGGGAGGGAGAGGTTAAGGAGGAGAGGGGGCGTCGGGGCAGCACCATCTTCTCCTGCATCTGCTGCTGCTGCACCAGGCGGATGTGGCCCAGCTGGTCCTGGCTCATGCCCTTCCAGCGGTCGGGGACCACGCGGTGGGGCCCGAAGGAGCTGGCCGCCTGCTGCGGGTCCTCGGAGAGCAGGTCCCCGCGCAGCAGGCTGGCGATCTGGGCCAGGTCGGCCTCTTGTTCCTGCTTTTTCTCCAGACTTCTCCTCTCCGCTGACTCCAAGGCCTGGGGGGGAGACATCAGGGAAGATGCTCCGAGTGACCCAGGGAGAGGCCCCGCCCATGTCCCCGGGCCAAGCAGGGAGGACAGCTACAGGCACCAGGGAGCAGGGACAGGACATGCTGCCTGCACTGGGCCTGCGGGCTCGGCTCAGGGGCGCCACCTGCTGGTCGAGTGCAGAGTTGCTTCAGGTCTTGCACTGTTTGCTGCACGTTGGCTGGGCCTCACTCACTGGACAGGCTCCTAGCCCCACCCTGTGGCCCGTCACCCTGATGTGGCTGCAGAGAACGCCCCCGAGGGCCGGCAGCAGCAGTGCCTCAAAGGTGAACACACACTGCCCCCTCAGAGCGCCCGGTGCGGCCCGCCACAGGCCAGGCCAGAGCCCTGCTCCCCAGGGGCGATGGAGGGGACGGGCGGCCCTGCCACCTGGAGCCGCTCCCCCCTCCGGGCTGCCATCATTTCTCTGCCAATCAGGAGGACTGGACCCTCCTCAGCGTTACCAGGTCTCTCGGTGATGGGCAGGCGGGCACTCGGCAGGGCAGGGGGCACGCTGTGGGCGCCCATGAGGTGGCAGCTGGATGCACCACATGAGCACCTGCTGCTCAGGGAAGGCTGATCAGACCCTGGGCTCGCTGGTTTGGAGGCCCATGTCCGGACTGGCCAGAGCAGGCCCGATCAGCGCTGGGTTCCCTACGAGGCAGGCCCCCCAAGACCCTCTCTCTCAGCTGCGTGGGCTGGCCTGCCCCTCTGCAGGGCTGCTGAGCACAGTGACGGAGGGCAGCTGCCTGTGGCCAGGATACTGGGCTTAATCTCACCCCCTCCCGTTTACAGAACGGTACCATGAGACCAGAAACTAGCCTGTGCTTCATAATCACACTCAGGCGTGCGCACACGTGTAAAACAATGACCAGGTTGTCCTGGCCAGCATGGCTCAGTAGTTAGAGCGGCAGCCCACACACCGAAGAGTTTCGGGTTCAATTCCCGCCAAGGGCACATCCCTGGGTTGCAGGTTCAAGCCCCAACCTGGCTTGGGCATGTACTGAAGGCAACACATTGACGTGAATCTCTCTCCTCTTCCTCTCTCTCCTTCCCTCCTCCGCCCTCTCTGAAAATCATTGTAAAAATCTCACTGGGTGAGGCTTAACCAAACAATAGATTAAAAGACGAGTTGAGAATCCATGTGAGCAGGGCTCCGCTTCCCCCTCCTTCGTGCAGGGACCATCTCCCATGTCCCACTGCAGGCCGCGGTCTGCTCATGCAGCTCATCCTCCCTCCCACCCAGGAATAGAGCTGCGTTTGAAAAGAAAACCTGGTCCCAGCCGGTGTGGCTCAATGGATGGAGCGTTGGCCTGCGGACTGAAGGGTCCCGGGTTCGATTCCTGGTCAGGGCACCTGCCTGGGTTACAGGCTCGATCCCCAGTGGGGCATGTGCAAGAGGCAGCCGATCCATGATTCTGTCTCATCAGTGATGTTTCTCTCTCTCCCCCTCTCCCTTCCTCTCTGAGATCAATTTTAAAAAAAAGAAAGAAAGTAAAAAAAGAAACCTGAGGGAAGTCTGATTTCCAAAAGGAACAGAACCGAAGCCCCTCAGCGTGGGGCGGGCGGGGAGGGGAGTGCTGAGGATCCGGCAGCGCTGAGGGGGAGGGGCTGTCAGGAGACCCCCAGGGGGCACCCCTCGTGGGCACAGCTGCCCCCTCCCGAGTGCTGTGCACCTGCTCCTGGTGAGGAGGGGCCCGAGGCTGGGAAAGAACCGAACCAGACCGGGCGGGGCAGCGCCGCGGGCACCGTCTGGGCAGCTGACCCCACCCCGGTGCATAGGCACCCCAGTCCGTCTCTGCGGCTGGGCGCCCCCTTCCTTGGGGTTCCGTTTGTGTGGACGGGCTGCGCCCGGGGCTGGGGAGCTGGGCGCCGGGGCGGGCTGGGGCGGCCCCCCCGGCCCGGTCACCTGCATCTTGTTGAACTCCTTCACGGCGGTGCAGACCGCCTTCCTGGCGGCCAGCTCCTGGTTCTGCAAGTCCTTGGCCGTCTGGTCGAACTGCAGCCGGGTCTCCGTGTACAGCTCCTCTGCAAGCAGCGGAGAGTGCGGCCGCCACCCCCGCCCTCCCCGGGCGCCGTGACCGCGTCCGCCCTCCTCCGCCCGCCCCACAGGCCCTGGCGCCTGAGGCCGCAGGGCCACCCCGGGAGTTCGTTCCGTGAAGCTCCCACTCGGCGCCGGCCCGAGTGCTGCCAGTGCTACTGGGCAGGCAGTGCCTCCGTGGACGGGCGCTGCCTCCATGGACGGGCACTGCCTCCGTGGACGGGCACTGCCTGCCGTGGACGGGCACTGCCTGCCGTGGACGGGCACTGCCTCCGTGGACGGGCACTGCCTCCGAGGACGGGCACTGCCTCCGTGGATGGGCACTGCCTCCGTGGACGGGCACTGCCTCTGTGGACGGGCAGTGCCTCAGTGGATGGACAGTGCCTGCAGTGGACGGGCAGTGCCTCAGTGGACGGGCACTGCCTCCGTGGACGGACAGTGCCTGCCGTGGACGGGCACTGCCTCCGTGGACGGACAGTGCCTGCAGTGGATGGGCAGTGCCTCAGTGGACGGGCACTGCCTCCGTGGACGGGCACTGCCTGCCGTGGGTGGGCACTGCCTCCATGGATGGGCACTGCCTCTGTGGACGGGCACTGCCTCCGTGGACGGGCAGTGCCTCCGTGGGCGGGCAGTGCCTCCGTGGGCGGGCAGTGCCTCCGTGGACGGGCAGTGCCTCCGTGGGCGGGCAGTGCCTCCGTGGGCGGGCAGTGCCTGCGGAGGCTTGGTGGTGTGGGCTGTGGTCCTGGACAGGGAGCAGTGGGCTGCTTGGCCTGCACGACTTCTCGGGCACCGCCTCCTTACAGCCGCAGGGTGACGGGAGCCCAGTGAAGAGGGAGGGGACCCGCTGGCTCCGGAGGAGGGTGCCGGGGGCAGCAGCACGTGGACAGTGAGGAGGATGAAGAGGAAAAGGGGTCAACAGTCCAGGAGACTGTCCTGTGAGGCAGGGCTGCTACGGTTTAAAGTCGGTAACAAAGAGGTTCTGTCGCGGCGTGCCTGAGGGTCTCTGCGTGTCCAGAAACAAAGGCCTCTGCAGGCGATGGGTTATCCTTGTGCCCTGAACCCTACCTGGCTGTCCTCACCGGGGCCTCCCCTACAAACTCCACTTAAAGGAAAAAAGACCAAACTCCTTGGTGAACGCTGGCCTCTGCTCTCCTCGGCTCCCCCCCTCACCGGCGTCACTGTCCGTTCAGTTCACACAGAGTGTGGAGCGCCTTCCGTGGGCTGCCCACACCCGCGGGGGGATGGGATGGAGGGGTGCCATCCGGGAGCTTACAGCCCAGGAGAGGAGCCAGGGAACCAGCAAGCAATAGACGCATCACTGCCGACTGCTCAGCGCTGCCGAGCCAGGGAGAGGCCACCGGGAGGGCGGGGGAGCACCGGGCGGCGGTGGGCGGCGGGAGCCGCTGCTAGGAGGTGGCGGCACTGCTCGGCCCTGAGGGACACGGAGCTGGTGCGGAGGGGCGGAAGTGGGGGACGCACTGGTCGGGACCCCGAAGTGCCAGTCAGCCGGAGAGGCTGGGACCCGGGGTGGGTGACATCAGAGGGCTGGGCCGTGGGCCACGTGCAGGGCTCTGCAGGCTACGGCAGACTCTGCCTTTTATTCCAGATGCAATGGGAGCCACGAGAGAGTGTCAGCGGGCGGAGGGCCTGGGGGACACCGTCCGCTGGACACGGTTAGGAAGCAGCATCTGCTGTGTTGAGAATGCACAGAGAGGAGCAAGGCAGGAAGGGAACGAGAAAGCCTCGGTGTGGTCCCTGCTGACAGGGAGGCGGGCTCGCACGGCAGTGGGGACAGCGGATTGGGAGACGTGGACAGTCCATGTCTGCGGGAGGTGAGGAGGGACAGCAGTGAGGAGGCCCTGGAGACAAGACGGGGTCCAGGAGGACCCCAGGCTTCTGCTTGACTAAGGGGCAGGGGAGTCACTGTGTGAGGGAGGAAGGGGGGAGAAGACCGGGGGGCACGCAGGTTTGTCCCCGGGATGTGGGAGGTGACTGTGGTCGAGGACCAGGCCCAAGGCGGAGGGGAAGGCCCAGCCGGAGATGGCCGCCCTGTGGGCG
The DNA here is from genome assembly GCA_963693515.1 of Pipistrellus nathusii. NCBI lineage: Eukaryota > Metazoa > Chordata > Mammalia > Chiroptera > Vespertilionidae > Pipistrellus > Pipistrellus nathusii. The sequence goes on along the minus strand of OY882860.1, from coordinate 188,743,467 downwards.
TCATTCCCGCAGATATTACCGGCGGCCGGCGCCCCGGAAGGAGCAGAGGGAAAACAGACACAGCCCCGCCTTCATGGCGCTTAGGACATGGCCCCGGGAGAGGAATGGCAAACGCACCCCCAGACGCCTGCCCTGAGCAACGCGGTGGGAGGTAAAGCGAGGAGAGGGGTGGGGAGCGCGGGGCGGGGCTGGAGAGACAGGTCCCCAGGGGACGGCAGCAGGCGGAGGGCAGAGACCACGGCGGCACTCCGGCTGGGACGGCTGGCCACGGAGGCCGCGTGCGGACAGCAGAGGTGGGAAAGGCAGTGAGATCTGGGTGGCGGCCTGCTGGGCCCGAGGAGCCTTTGGGGTCAAGGTGACTGGGCTGGGCTGGGCCTGGGTGAGTGTGAGAACTCCCCATGAGCAGAGGAGGGAGGCCAGGTGCGGACCTGCCCTGACAGAGGCCGCACCCTGTGGGTCCCCAGTCTCCCCGCAGACGGGAAACAGCCGAGCTCAGGCAGTGTTTCCTGCGTGACAGCCGAGTGGCCGGGGACATGTCCGCCCTGGACCACAGGTCCTGACGCCTCTCTCCCTCCACGGCCCCAGCAGCACACGGTAAAACTCAGAGAACAGAAATGGGAGCGGATTTGCGTGGAAAGCAGCGCCTGTGCTCAGTTCCCTCACCTGCGCGCTTCTGGTCGGCCCGGGCCTGCTCCCGCGCCCTCCGCTGCTGCAGGGCCCACTCTCGGTTCTGCTCCTGCTGGAACCTCCGCCGCTCCTGGCAGCTGAGATCCTCCCCCAGGAACCGCTGCAGCCCCGACACCGTGTTCCGCACGTCGCTGTCCAGCTGCCGGGCCGGGAGCTCTGCCTTGCGGGCCAGGGGGTCCGACAGGTCGAACTCCCGGCGCGTCTCCGGCCGCTGGGAGCCCCGCTGGAAGTCCACCAGCGCCCTGCGGAGGCCCCGCCGCCCCCTCTGCTCCCGGCTCTCCAGGGCGCACATGGTTTTGTCGTTGTGCCTCAGTTCGGCAGCTGGAAGAGACACAGATTGTCCGCGAGAGTCAGGTTCGGTGGGGAAAATCGACTGGGCTCCACTTTAAAAAATAGTTTCTAGTGATCCTAAAAGGAATACCGCCCTCCTACAGCGTAGCAGCCACTCAAGGATTAGAATCCTGAACGTACCAAGCGCACCTATAAAGCAACAGGAGAAAGCACGCAGCCCAACCAGAAATGGGTGAAGGACAGGAACAGGCAAATAAAGAAACTCCAATAATCAATAAACTTGTGAAAAGATGACCAGCTCTACATGGTGGTTAGAAACACCCCAAAATTGGCAAAATATTAAAAACGCGAATGGCACGTATCCGCATGTGGGGAAATGAGATTCCTCATTCACGGCTTGCGGGAGTGTAACCTGGTACACTGATGACTTTGAAGAGCCATTGGCCAATATCCCATAAAAATGAAAACACGTTTATCCTGTGACCTAACAAGCTCACTTCCCAGGTCCCTTCAGCCAGGTACCCAGGGACATACGCATGGGTAGTCATTGCAGCGGTGTTTGCAATTATAAAACAAAAAAACAGCCGAGACCGGTTTGGCTCAATGGACAGAGCGTCGGCTTGGGGACTGAAGGGTCCCGGGTTCGATTCCGGTCAAGGGCATGTACCTTGGTTGCGGGCATATCCCCAGTGGGGGGTGTGCAAGAGGCAGCTGATCGATGACTCTCTCTCATCGATGTTTCTAACTCTCTATCTCTCTCCCTTCCTCTCTGTATAAGATCAATAAAATATATTAAAAAAAAAAACAAAAAAACAAAAAAAAAAAACAAAAAAACAAAATACAAAAAACCCCACACATAAAAACAAACAACAACAACAAAAACAAAACAGGATAAATCTAAATCAGCCATCCATGGGAGGAAAGGATAAAGAAACTGTGTTTAATTCATATAAAACAATATCAGAGAATAATTAAAATGAATATTCTATATGCAGGTCATGGATTACATTTTTAAAAAAATATATTTTATTGATTTTTTACAGAGAGGAAGGGAGAGAGAGAGAGAGCTAGAAACGTCAATGAGTGAGAGACATCGACCAGTTGCCTCTTGCACACCCCCCACTGGGGATGTGCCCGCAACCAATGTACATGCCCTTGACCGGAATCGAACCTGGGACCTTTCAGTCCACAGACAGACGCTCTACCACTGAGCCAAATCGGTTTTGGCATGGATTACATTTTGAAATACAACACTAAGCCCTGGCTTGGCTGGTTAGAAGGTCATCCCATACACCAAAAGGTATTTTATTTTTAATTTCTTTATTGATTAAGGTGTTACATATGTGTCCATATCCCTCTATTTCCTCCCCCCCTACCCCTCACTCATGGCCTCACTCATGGTGTCTGTGTCCATTGCCTAGGCTGATATGCACGCATACAAGTCCTTTGGTTGATCTCTTCCCCTTACCTCCACCCTCCCCTACCCTCTGAGGTTTGAAGCATTGATTAGACTGCCAAAAGGTTTTGAGTCCAGTGATGGTCATGGGTACATACATAAATGGTACCAGTACAGAAAACAGGCGAGGGCACAGCGCGCCCCTCTGAAGAGGGAAGAATGACAGGGTGGGGAATATACAAATATTTTTTAAAAACATTCTTAAAATATATCTAAAGCCCATTTGGCAAAAAGATAACATCTAATCTAGTGGTTGGTGCATATGTGTGTGTCACATCATTTTGTAAGTTTGACTTATTTTTAAGCTAAAAATATAAAAGGTAAAATATTAAGAAAACATTGAACTGTATAAAGAAAATAAACTTCACTCCTAATTTAATCACCCCAACATTACCACATTACAACATTTCGGCATATTTGCTTTCTTTTTCTAAGCATATCTTTCATATATTTAAAAACTTGAGTACCCACTGTATATAAAATTTTGTACCCTTTCCCCCCCCATTTTTTTAACAGGAAAAAATAACCAAATTTATTACTTATGTATATATGGGAGTTCTGTAAGAACATGGGGTCCTCTCTTCTCCCTATTTTAAAAATTCTTCCAGCCAAAACCGGTTTGGCTCAGTGGTAGAGCGTCGGTGTGCGGACTGAAAGGTCCCGGGTTTGATTCCAGTCAGGGGCATGTATGTTGATTGCGGGCATATCCCCGGTAGGGGTTTGCAAGAGGCAGCTGGTCGATGTTTCTCTCTCATCGATGTTTCTAGCTCTCTCTCTCTCTCCCATCCTTTCTGTAAAAAAAACAATAAAATATTTTATAAAAAAAAATTCTTACAGTGCTTTACTAAAATAAACTCAAAAGTGTTGCACATGATGAGAATGCTGTGAAAATTTTATCTAAAAGCTAGAATACCATTATCTGAACTATGTCTACTTCTGACTCAGCTTGGGGACTCGAGCTGGGAGTCTGAGTGTGTCATCTAGTGTAAAGGGCTGTCCCTGGCAGAAGACCTTGGACTCTTCGAAGAGAATGTTTGTGTTTAAGGTTTTTCATATCCAGTTGGTGTGGGTTTTTTTTTTTTTTTTTAAGAAAAGAGAGAAGACACACTTCATCCTCAAAATATCTATTTTTAGAGCTCACAAAGAATTCAATAGCTGATTTTCTTTTAACAGAGGAAGAATTGGTGCATTAGGTTAGCTGAGCACAAGCAATTGTGAAATTTTAAAAGAGGAAGAAAGTAAAAATGACAAGCTTCCACACCCGTGAAGGAGGGCTGGAGTCTGAGGCACTCAGCCCTACACTGCTAGACAGACATTCAGGCAACACTCACCAAATGTCTCATGTCTGGCTTTTTCAGTTGCTTCTCTTATCTTCTGGTCACACACCTGAATATCCCAGGTCTTTTTATCTCCCTGGAATGGAAAATGTATCCCGTTATTAACAATCCGACTTACCTCTTTATCCTCGCCCCACTGTCTTAGTTTCACACCAGGTCTTTTCATACCTGAATGCCTTTGCTTATAGCTGGTTCTTCAGCATGTCCTCTTAACTTTCCTCAGAGCTTCCTTCCTTCTTACCATAGTTAACAGGTACTCATCCTCATAGCACATCACCTCCTCTGGGAAGCCCTCTCTGATTCCCTCTTCCAGCCCCAGTCTGTGTTGCCCTCCTTCATTACATTTAATGTCTCCACTGGGCCATAAACCCTGACGGTCAAGAATTGCCTTACTCCTCATCTCCGGGCCCTAGTTCAGGCTTGCCACAAAATGGGAATTTTGTCAAATGAATGGACTGGAAGGAACCCCTGACAATGTAGAAAATCTGGCCCAGAGAGAGGAGAGCTCCATTCTAGTCTCTCCTTGGCCACAAACTCCGGACAACTCCCTCCCACTGCAGGACTCCATTAGCCTGTCTGGCAAGTGGGAGGGAGTATAACTGTTCTATTGAGGTTTCTCTCATCTTCAGCGAAGTCAATATATCCTCAGCTTGCTGCCATTTGCAGCTGGGCCTGGGTCAAGTTTCATTCGAGGGATTCATCTCTTCTTCTCTCCCACGCCCACCTCTCGCTCCCACCTGCCCCTCCGCGTCCCCAGTCCCTGCCCCCGGCCCCTTTCCCTGTGGGGACAAGCGAGCGTCTTACCCCCAGGATCCTGTTCCTGGCGTTGAACATCTGGTTCTGCCTGCACAGCTCCGCATGTCTCCTCCTGGCCAAGCCAAAGGATTGTGCCAGGTCGTCGTCCTGCACTATATCCATGACTGGGAATCCTCAGGAAGCTCTAAGAGCCTTAAAAACGCTCGAGTTAAAAAGAAGACCACGAACAGCTGCAGCCCGATCGATCGAGACCGGCTCCCTGGGAGGTGAGCCAGTGGGTGAACCTGCTCCCAGGCTCCCGCACAGCCTTCTGCGACCACGTTTCCCCGGCAACGTAAACAGCCCGGTTGCTAAGGAACGGCGCGGCTCCCCGTGTTCTCGCTCTCCTCTCGCGAGACGCTGTGAAGTCCTTCCCGCTCTTTTCCCGCCGAGCGTGTGAGGACGCCGCTGAGGCGCGGAGGCCGCGGCCATGGGCCGCTTGGAGCTGCTGCTCGTGGAGAACTTCAAGTCCTGGCGAGGCCGCCAGCTCATCGGCCCTTTCAAGAGGTTCACCTGCATCATCGGCCCCAACGGCTCCGGTAACTGGCCCCGGGCCCTCCGCCCGCCCGAGGCGTCCGGGCCTCCTGGGGCCTGAGGGCCCTGAGGTGCCGCTCGCCTGGCCTCGGGCCCTGCCGCCCGGAAGCCTCGGTCTCGGCCGGCACCCCGCCCCACCTCGCCTTCACCCCACGGTTCTGCTGGGCCTTGGGCAGCACGGGCCCAACCCGTGACCTCGCCCCACCCCAGGGACCTCGGGCCCCCCCCCCAGGGTCCCCGGGCCCACCCCAGGGACCCCGCCCCCCCCCCCAGGGACCCCGGGCCCACCCTAGGGTCCCCGGGCCCACCCCAGGGTCCCCGGCCCCCCCCAGGGTCCCCGGCCTCGCTGTGGCCCGGCTCCGCCAGCGGCCCGCAGGCCGCCCTCGGCCGCCCTCGCCCTTCCTCTCGCGGGGGCGGGCGGGCGGGCGGGCCGGAAGGCCGGTCCCGCGGACGACGGCGGCGGTGACGCAGTTCCCTGCGCTTTGACCGAACCCCGCGCCTCCGCGCTTTCGCCTCACGGAGGCCGCTGTGTTGCCGCCTTTTTCCCGCCGAGGCCGCCGAGGTGACGGCTCCGGGGGCGGCAGGCGGGGCCCCGGGCCCCCGGCACCGGCCTGCGCGGGCGGCCCATGGGCACCCGCCCCGCCCCCGCGTGCAACGCCCGTTCCCGGGTCCGCGGCCGCACCCGTGCGCCCTTCGGCCCTGAACTCCGGCGGAGGCGCAGGGCGGGCGGCGGGCGGCGGGCCTCAGAACCCACGCTTTCGCAGTTAGAAGCGCATTGTGAGCTGACCACCTACCCGAGTCTCTGCGGAAACACCTTTACCCGGACCCCGGACCCTCCCGGAGGCCGCACCCCACGAAGCGGGCGGCGGGCGGGTGCTGCCTGCAGTGCCTTCTCCCCGCAGGCAGCGGGGCGCCTGGTGCCCTGCGAAGGCCCAGACTCGGGTGACCCCATCCCAGACTCGCCGAGTGACGTCCCCCCGACCTCCATCTGAACGCCGTTCGTCATTGTTTTAAACCTTAAAATCACGGGAACCTTCCGACAGCTTTTATGCTTAGACACACGTGTGGGCACAGGGAGACCTTCTTGTCAGAGTGGAAACCCTCCCCAGTGCAAACCCAGGTGCCCGCAGGCCTGTCAGAGCATGGCAGCCTCCGACTTTCTTTTTTATTCTTTTTTTTAATATATTTTATTGATTTTTTAACAGAGAGGAAGAGAGAGGGATAGAGAGTTAGAAACATCGATGAGAGAGAAACATCGACCAGCGGCCTCCTGCACACCCCCTACTGGGGATGTGCCCGTGACCAAGGTACATGCTCTTGACCGGAATCGAACCCGGGACCCTTGAGTCTGCAGGCTGTCGCTCTATCCACTGAGCCCAACCGGCTTCGGCAGCCTCTGACTTTAGATATAATGTTCCTTAACCACTAACTCGAACCAATCACAAATCTAGCAGCCTTCGTCTAGCGCTGGGGAGAAACCCGGATATAGTTAGCCCTTTAAAAAATATGACAGTTGATATTTATAAAATGGGTATAACTGAAGTTAGGGAAGTTAAATGATTTGCCGTGGCTTAATGCTTAAAAAATGGGAGAGAGTTGAGGTTTAGATCTTCACATTAAGATTCTTAAATTTAGACCGCTTAATGCTTAACCATAGCTGCATGGAAGAAACCAGTGATCTGCGTCAAGTTCCGTCACATGCAATTTGAATGTAGACAAGACAGCCCTCTTTAGATGTGTACTGGCTATATTTCACTTCCTTTGGCGGCCTAGCTTCTTTGCCTCTGGGCAAGGTGGTTTGTTTTGTTTTGTTTTGTTTTGTTTTTGTTTTTATATTAAGTGAATAACTCCTCTCCTCTCCTCTCCTTTCCCCTCTTTTTGTCCCCAGGAAAATCTAATGTAATGGATGCTCTTAGTTTTGTAATGGGAGAGAAAACAGCTAATTTAAGAGTGAAACATATTCAAGAACTTATTCATGGAGCACATATTGGAAAACCTGTTTCTTCTTTTGCAAGTGTAAAAATTGTATATGTGGAGGATAATGGAGAAGAGAAAACATTTGCAAGAATTATTCGAGGTATATTTTTGTAGATGTTTGCTTATGAGTTACTTGATTTTTCCAGAGTTAAGTCAGATTATCTGTTCAACTAACATAGGGAACTAGGCTTTTTTTCTCTTGGATAACAATTCTCACAAGTAAGTAATAGAACCTCTTTGGTTCTCCACTGGGACTCTTCTTTAAGCAGATGTATTTGTTCAAACTTCTCCATTGTCAAATAGCATTTTTCTACCTGGTTATTAGGTTAAAATAAAAGAGAGCTCAGCCGAAGTCGGTTTGGCTCAGTGGTAGAGCGTCGGTCTGCGGACTGAAAGGTCCCAGGTTTGATTCCAGGCAAGGGCATGTACATTGGTTGCGGGCACATCCCCGGTAGGGGGTGTGCAAGCGGCAGCTGGTCGATGTTTCTCTCTCATCAATGTTTCTAGCTCTCTATCTCTCTCCCTTCCTCTCTGTAAAAAATCAATAAAATATATTTTTTTTTAAATGAAAAAAGAGAGCCCACCTTAAAGATAGAGAAGTTATAAAAGTCCTTCCTGGGGTTATATACACATATTTATCTTTTTCTTAATGGTGAACTAATTATGTGCATATTTTTGGTTTGTATAGAAAGCTTTTCTACCATCGAAAATCAACTTCAGTGAAATATTTGAATTTGTATTTTGTGATTTACTCATGAAATCCCTGTTTCCTGAGTAAATAATATGTATAAGCTAGGAGTTTACAGAGCCTCTATAAGTGTTTCTTGGTGGGTTTTGTAGTTGCTTTTTTCATTCTGGCCTACTAGAACTTGGTTTTAATATTCTAATATATAAATGCTGTTTTATTTCCCCAAATTTAATCACAGGTAATTTTAGAAATACTTATGTACTTGTACCTTAATATCTAATTTAAGCATTTTACCACTTTATTACCTAAATATCTTCATTAGTTTGATCACTTTCTTTTGGATTTTACTCAAGTTTCCCACCTCACTAAGGAATCCTTAGTCTACTTTATTTAATAAGTCATCATAAATTTATTTTTCCCATCTTTATTAAGGTACAATTGATAAAATGTGTATATATTTAAGCTATACAACTTGATGTTTTAATAAACATTGTGAAATAGGTGACATAATCAACCTAAATAACATATATATCACCTCACTTGGTTACTGTTTTCTTCTCTGTGTGTATGGTGAGAACACTTAAGGTCTGCCCTCTTAGCAAATTTAAAGTGTGCAATATGTATTGGTAACTGCAGTCACATTGCTATGCACCAGATCTCCAGAGCTTACCATCTTGCATCTTGCCAACTGTGTATTCCTTGACCATTTTTCCATTTTCCTCTCCCCCCAGCCCTGGAAATCACCTTTCTATTCTCTGCTTCAGTGAGTTTTAACTATTTTAAATTCCACAAATAAGGTTATGCATATTTTTCTTTCTGTACATTGTTTATTTCACTTAGCATAATGTCCTCTGGATTCCTCTGTGAAATTGCAAATGACAAAATTTCCTTTTTTTAGGTTGAATAATATTCTCATCTTTTCTTCCTTTACTTACCCATTGATAGACATTTAGATTATTAGCTATTGTGACTAGTACTTAAATGAACATGGGAGTACAGGTATCTCTTCAAGGTTACTGATTTTATTTTCTTTGAATATATACTCAGAAGGGATTGCTTGATCACAAGGTAGTTCTGTTTTCTTTTTAATATATATTTTTATTGATTTCAGAGAGAGAGAAACACCAATGATGAGAGAGAATCGTTGATTGACTGCCTCCTTCACGCCCCCTACTAAGGATTGAACGGGCAACCTGGGCATGTGCCCTTGACCAGAATCAAACCTGAGACCCTTCAGCCTGCAGGCTGACACTCTTATCTGCTGAGCCAAACCAGCTAGGAAGGTCTGTTTTTAATTTTGAAGAATCTTCATATGGTTTCCTATAATGGCTGTACCAACTTATATTCCCACCAACAATATACGAAGTTCTCCTTTTCTTCATATCCTCACCAATACTTGCCTTTTTGTCTTTTATTGTATGGGTTTGAGGTGATATCTCATTGTAGTTTTGATTTGCATTTTCCTAATATTTCCTAATATTGAGCACCTTTTCATATATACCTGTTGGCTATTTGCCTGTAATCTTTTTAGAAATGTCTATTCAGGTTCTTTTCTCATTTTAAATTGGGTTATAATATTTTGTTTTTTTGCTACTGAATTGTATGAGTTCCTTATATATTTTGGATATTAACCCCTTGTCAGATATGTGGTTTGAAAAGATTTTCTCCCATGCCATCAATTTTGTTTTACACTCTGTTGGTTGTTTCCTTTACTGTGCAGACCTTTTTTATTTTGATACAATCTCATTATCTATTTTTGCTTTTGTTGCTTGTGCTATTTTTTTAATATGTTTTTTATTGATTTTTTTACAGAGAGGAAGAGAGAGGGATAGAGTTAGAAACATTGATGAGAGAGGATCATCGATCAGCTGCCTCTTGCACACCCCCTACTGGGGATGTGCCCACAACCAAGGTACATGCCCTTGACCGGAATCAAACCCGGGACCTTTCAGTCCGAAGGCTGACGCTCTATCCACTGAGCCAAACCGGTTTCGGCTTGCTTGTGCTATTGATAGATGCAAAAAAATTACTGACCAGAGCAAAGTCAAAAAGCCTTTCCTCTGTATTTTCTTCTAGAAGTTTTACAAGTTTTTAATTCATCTTGAGTTAATTTTTATATGTCAAGTGAGATAAGGATCCAGTTTCTTTTTATTTGCATGTAGATACCCAGTTTTCCCAATATTGTTTATTGAGGAGACCATCTTTCCCCCATTATATATCTTGGTACCTTTGTTGACGATCAATTGACAGTAGATATACAAATTTCTTCCTGGACACACTATTCCGTTTTATTGTTCTATATGTTCATTTTGATGCAGTACCATGCTGTTTTGATTACTGTAGCTTTGTAATATATTTTCAAATCAGGAAGTGTGATGTCTCCAATTTTGTTCTTATTCCATGCCCATCTGTCTTAGTCCATTTGGGCTGCTGTAACAAAATATCACAGAAGGGGTAGCTTATAAACAATAGTAATTTATTTTCATAGTTCTGGAGTCAGGATGTCTGTGATCAGGATGTCAGCATGGTCATGATGATTGCTCTCTTCCAGGTTGCAGACTTCTTGTTGAATTCTTACATGTAGGAAGGGACACAGGAGCTCTATGAGAGCTCTTTTATGAGAGCACTTACATAGCCCTGGCTGGTGTACTCAGTGGTTAGAGTGTTGGCCCACACACTGAAGGGTTACGGGTTCGATTCCCAGGCAAGGGCACGTACCTAGAGTTGCAGGTTCGATCCCTGGCCCTGGTCAGGGCGAGTGTAGGAGGCAGCCAATTGATGTGTCTCTCTCACAACAGTGTTTCTCTCTCTCCCTCTTTAGTCCCCCTCCCCCACCTCCCTCCCTTCCATGCTTTCTAAAAATATAATCTCAGGTTAGGATTAACAAACAAAAAAAGAGCACCTATGCTATTCATGAGGACTCCACCTTCAAGACCCAATCACCTCCCCAAGGCCCTACCTACCCTGTTTCCCCAAAAATAAGACAGTGTCTTATATTAATTTTTGCTCCCAAAGATGTGCTAGGTCTTATTTTCAGGGGATGATCATTTTTCCATGAAGAAGAATATGGTACACATTTATTGTTAAATGAAAATAAAGGAAATTTATTACCTGTATACGGTACGGTAGTACGGTAGTTGTCAACACAAACCAGACAAACTGTGAATCCTACAGTATCAAGAATTTACTCATTTATTCAATGACAATCATGTCATCATCTTGTGGAACATAATCATAACAATCCAATTCCTGAATTTCCTGGTGAATTTCTTGTGACTCCATTTCTTTCAGAATCAGTGGACCAAATCTCTCATGTTTAGCCTAGGGGGGCCTTATTTTCGGGGGATGCCTTATATTTCACTCAGAAGGAAACCTGTAAGTAGGTCTTATTTTCGGAGGATGCCTTTTTTCACCCCCCCATTTTTTTAATTCATTTATTATCTTGGTACATAATTTAACATTGCCTGCCCCTCCCATACATACCGAGGATGTCTTATTTTCGGGGAAACACGGCACTAATACCATCTCCTTTGGGGTTAAGATTTCAACACGAATTTATGAGGGACATAAATATTCAGATCATAGCACCATCCTATTTAAATTTGCAAATCCATGATTCCAGCATACAGAAACTTTTCTACCTTCTTCCCAACTCTATTGTATTTAACTTAGAGCACTTACTAATTTCTTTCATATTTATTTTACTTGCATATCTTGTTTTTGTCAGTCTCCATTACTGGGTTGTAAGCTCTTTGAGGTTAAACTTTTGTCTGTTTTGTTGACTGCTATAGGGAACTCATTGGTTTGTAGTATATGGTATTTGTTGACTGACTAAATATATGTGTTAACATATATTATTGCATAACTGGCATTTTAATAAGAAAAATAATTTTATAAAACTTTAAGCTGTTGATATATGTCTGACATTTATACTTGCTTTAGGGGGATGCTCAGAATTTCATTTTGATGATAATCCTGTGAGTCGTTCCACTTATATAGCAGAGTTGGAAAAGATAGGTATAATAGTCAAAGCACGGAACTGCCTGGTTTTTCAAGTAAGTAGTTGTAAAGTTTATTTGATTCATGATTTTGAAAATACATCACTATATTTTACAAGTTGGTGTGCTTTACTGTTTTTAAAAGGGAACTGTAGAATCGATTTCAATGAAAAAACCCAAAGAAAGAACCCAGTTTTTTGAGGAAATCAGCACTTCAGCAGAGCTTATAAGAGAATATGAGGAGAAGAAAAAGAAGTTACAGAAAGCTGAAGAGGATGCACAGTTTAATTTTAATAAGAAAAAAAACATAGCTGCAGAGCGCAAACATGCAAAATTAGAGAAGGATGAGGTAAGTGTTGGATACAGAACTGTCAGCATTGCTAGGTAGCATGAGACTCTCAGTGCTGTCAGACAAGCAAAGCCCGCTGTTCACTGAGGATAAGCTCTCTGGTTGAGTGGCGGCCCATGCACTACGAGGTCACCAGTGCAATTCCTGGTGGGCACATGACAGGGTTGCGGCTGGGTCCCAAGTAGGGGGTGTGCAGGAGACAGCCGATAGATTCATCTACTTTTCTATCTCTCCCTCTTCCTTCCTCTCTAAAAAATCAATAAAAAACATTAAAAAAAAAAAAAAAAAAAGATACGACTTTCTATATGTTTTTCACCATTTGGGTGTGTGTGTTTTCTTAATAGGTCAATGTGAACTAGAAAATTATTTTCCCAACTAAAAATAAGCATCAAGATTTTATACCTTACATGGCAGTGGTTCTCAAACTTGTGCTTCTTTTTCCCTTATCTTCTTAAAAATTACCGGGGCCCTGGCTGGGTTGCTCAGGTGGTTGGAGTATCATCCACCAAAAGGTTGCAGGTCCTATTTCCAGTTAGGGTGCATATGGGAAGCGACCGACAGATATTTCTCTCTCACATAGATGTTTTTCTCTCTCTCTCTCTCCCCCTCTTCCCCTTTCTCCCTCTCTCAAATCAATTAAAAAAAACCAACATGTCCTCGGATGAGAATTTAAAAAACATATTGGAGACTGCAAAGAATCTCTGTTCATACCTATCTACCTACCTATCTACCAGTATTGTATTTCAAATTAAAACTGGGACATTTTAAATATATATATTTTAATTAAAAATGTATAAGTAATGTATTAGATGTTAACAAATAACATTTTAGTGAAAAACTGCATTTTTTTTCCCTTTTTTTAATTTGGGTGACATTGGTTCATATAGGATTCTGGATATTGCATTATGTGCCCACCACCCAAAGTCAAATAAATCATCTTCCATCCCCATATAACTGGTCCCCTTTACCCTCTGCTACCCCCCACTCATCTCCCCCTGGTAACCAGCACTCTGTTACAGTCTATGTCTATGAGTTTCATTTTATATCCCACACATGAGTGAAATTATATGGCTCTTAGCTTTTTCTGACTGACTTATTTCACTTAGCATAATATTCTCGAGGTACACCCAGCAAGCAGCAGTTTTTCATCTTATAGCTAGCTAAGTAGTCCATAGGGGGTGTGTGTGTGTGTGTCTTCAGTCATCTATTGAAGGACACTGGCTGTTTCCATGTCGTGGCCACCGTGAATAACGCTGCAGTGAACATAGGGATCGTGTATCTTTGGGAATAAATGTTTTTGAAGTTTTCGGGTAGGTACACAGGAGAGATGCTGGGTCGTGTAACTTCTTAATTTTTTCAGCAACTGCCATACTGTTTCAGTAGTGGCTGTGCCAGTTTACATTTCCACCAGAAAATGTCTTTTTCTAAAACTTAATAATTAGAACTGTAACATCGTTTTACATTTTTGTAATCTTAATACCTAGCTTAATAAAAGACATGAATTCTCACATCCTAGCAGCTTGATTCAACATTGGCTTTTGCACTATCAGTCAGTGCAGATTTAAACACAAAGAAAAAGGCAAGTTTTAGTATTATTTTGAAAATACTTTTGACCTCAGGGACTCCCTAAAATAGAGTGGGGGATTCCTAAGAAACCATGGCCACACTTTGCAAATGCTGCTCTGTGGTATTTTCTTGGTGCCCTTCACAATGCCTAGTAGAGTGCTAGATGTATGGTTGATAATTGTTTGTGTTTAGAGTGATCTTTTAAAAATGCAAATCGGGTTTTGTCTTCCTCTGCCAGAGCACCTCTTCCAGTGCAGTGCTTCCCACCACCCTGAGAACCTGGGCTCCTATCCAGCCTTCTGACTTGGCCCCTATTCACCTCTCAGGCCTTAACTTCCTCTGCTCTCCTACCACGTTACTGTTGAACATCCCTCTCCATTCTAGCCAGGGCTTTGGCTAGTTCTCTGCCTAGATAATTGTAAGCCTGATGTTTACATGGCAAATACTCTTCAAGTTTTCATAAGGAGCCATTTTCTTAGGCAGGCATTTGCTAATCTAAATTAGCGCCCACTCCCTGCTGCTATGCATTTCTCTATTTTCTTTCTTTTATAGCATATATCGCTATATGATACCTTGTTTATTATTTGCTTGTTTACTCAACAACTCCTCTTCAATCCCAACCCCCATTAGAATAACTATATTTTAAATTTACAAGACCAGGGACTATTTTTATTTTATTCTTAACTCTATCCCCAGCACAAAGAACAGGGTCTGGTACATAGTAGGCAATTAAGAAATATTTGAAGAAATAAATGAGAGGTAGATGTATTCCTTAGTAGTGATTTTTTTGTTTCATGAAATCGTTTGTTGGCATTATAGTTGAGTCTATGAAAAGTCAACTTAAATATGCTTCCTTTTAACCCTGTTGAATTATACTGTGTCATAGGCAGAACGTTACCAGACTCTCCTTGAAGAACTTAAAATAAACAAGATTCAACTGCAGCTTTTCAAGCTATATCATAATGAGAAAAAAATTGAACTTCTGAACACTGAGTTAGAAAATGTGAATAGGAATTTGAGTGACACAAAAGCATCTCTTTCTCATCATGAAAACATTGTGAAAGCCCAAAAAAAGGAGCATGGGATGCTAACTAGACAGCTCCAACAAACAGAAAAAGAATTAAAGTGAGTTTTTTAAAGACAATTAACAGTTGGTTTTATGTAGATCAATAGAGAAAATAAAAATAAAAGTGATGTTTTGAAAGTTGATTAATTTAAGTTTTTTACTTTGGAATACTTTAAATGTACAGAAAAATTATAAAGAGTACAGAGTTCCCACACTTGGTTTCCCCTACTTACATCTTACATTATGAGTATGACACATTTGTCAGAATTAATAAACCAATGCGGATACATTACTATTAGTTGAAGTCCATGCTTTATTCATATTTTCTTAGTTTTTACCTATTATCCTTTTTTAAAATCCAGAACACTGTATTACATTTAGTTATCACATCCCCATAGACTCCTCCTGCCTGTAACAGTTTTTCAGACTCTCCTTGTTTGTGATGACCTTGATAGTTTTGAGGCATATTGTTCAGGGTTTTTTTGTACAGTGTCCCTTCATTGGGATTTGTCTGATAGGTTTTTCATAATTAGACAGGGTTCATGAATTTGGGAAAGAAGACCACAGCAGTAAAATGTCATTCCCATCGTATGTATCAGGGATGTCAACAGATCATAGATGTTATATGACATACCTAATGTATCATATCAACTTGACATCACTTTTCATATTGACCTTTTCTTGCTTATCTATAACCTCCCACTCCAACAGTGAGCAGCCTGCCTTTCACAAAATGCCAGTCATTTGCTTAATTGTTCAATTCTAGTAATCATGTATGGCAGCATCAGAACTGTTCATCCATACCCTCCAGGAAGCACCCTTATCAACTAGAGTCGGATGCTTATGTACAATTTCTTTTGCTTTTAGTTTTACAGACTCCACTCATTTCTAACGTTAGTTAGGTTAGCACTTTTTATCCCACCTCTTCAGTAAGGTGGTTTGATGCATGTGAAATACAGTTAGATTCCTCTGTCATTTTTTAAAATATATTTTATTAATTTTTTACAGAGAGGAAGAGAGAGGGATAGAGAGTTAGAAACATCAATGAGAGAGAATCATCGATCAGCTGCCTCTTGCACAACTACTGGGGATGTGCCCGCAACCAAGTACATGCCCTTGACCGGAATCGAACCCAGGACCTTTCATTCGGCAGGCCGATGCTCTATCCACTGAGCCAAACCGGTCTCTCCTCTGTCATTTTCTATATTCCATCTAGGATGTCTTGGCCTCTAAGTGATTTTTTAAATTTGCATACATTAAAGTGCACTCTTGGTGCTGTGAAGTTCTATAGGTTTTTACACGTGTGATGGCTTGTGTCCACCATTACAGTGTCATACAGAGTATTTTACCATAAAAAAGTTTACTTATGGTTCACCTATTCCACCCTCCTAACTCTGGCAGCGAGTAGTCTCTGGAAGTGAGTTTTTAGAAATTGGTTTTAAATGTGTGATTTAATCAAAAGAACTTCCCTTTATATATCACAACATTTAATTTCCTTTAAAGCAGACTTGATTTTTCTTTTTAGATCTCTTGAAGCACTTTTAAATCAGAAGAGGCCCCAATATATTAAAGCCAAAGAAAACACCTCTTACCATCTCAAGAAATTGGATATGGCTAAGAAATCCGTGAAGGATAGTGAAAAACGGTGTTCTAAACAGGAAGATGACATAAAAGCCCTAGAGACAGAGCTGGCTGATTTAGATGTTGCATGGAAAAGTTTTGAAAAGCATTCGGAAGAAGTCCTACAGAAAGTGCGAGACATTGAATTAGAAGCCAGTCAGGTGAAAATTCAGCACGTGGGAAATCTTTCATTTCTAGTCTTTCATCTTTTTTTTTTTTTTTTTAATATATTTTATTGATTTTGTACAGAGAGGAAGGGAAAGAGATAGAGTTAGAAACATCGATGAGAGTCATCGATCAGCTGCCTCTTGCACACCCCCTACTGGGGATATGCCCACAACCAAGGTACATGCCCTTGACCGGAATCGAACCCGGGACCCTTCAGTCCCCAAGCCGACGCTCTATTCATTGAGCCAAACCGGTCCCGGCTCATCTTCTTTTAATTAGAAAAAAAGTTTGAAGAATGACCCTCTGATTCTTTAAGAGATTGTCCTCAGAATCTAAATTATATTTAAAATTTTCAGCCTGTATATGGAACCTAAATTTAATCTTTAGGCTACTTTTTGTAATAACAGATAATTCTTGTGGTTGTTTTTGTTTTATATATATATATATTTTTTTTTTTATTACTATTATTATTATTGATTTTTTTACAGAGAGGAAGGGAGAGAGAGAGTTAGAAACATCGATGAGAGAGAAACATCGATCAGCTGCCTCCTACACACCCCCTACCCCTACTGGGGATGTGCCCACACCAAGATACATGCCTTTGACTGGAATCGAACCTGGGACCCCTCAATCCGCAGGCCGACGCTATCCACTGAGCCAAACTGGTCTTGGCAATTCTTGTGTTTTTAAAATAACTTTTTCATGAATATTATAAAACCTTAAAAGTCAGATACAGATGGTTTTGAAGAGATATGATCACTTAATTGACAGGGATGTTGATTATTTAATGTGATTTAAAATATTAAGTGATGAATTAATATCCCATTTAGTATATAAAATTTATGTACAATAAATTGATGGTAGATATCCAAACACTTGTAATTCAGAGTTCTTAAACATTCCACTACATTTTTATCATTTGTCTTTTTTATTAACTTTATAATAGTCTAACATTACAATATATGTGCTAAAAGTTTGTGACTATATAAATAGAAAAAATACATCATTTTCTCTGAGTTCTTCTTTTGGACTTAATGAGGTTTAATCTCCCTGCTCTTTTAAGCATTTCTTACAAAGACCTGATAGATAGAGCTGATTTTGAATAGCTTATTGGTGTATCTAAACTGTTTTAAGTAAAACATTCACTTAGTGTTCATATCTTATTTGGGGAAGATGGCCAATTCTGATCTAATTTATGTAAAACATACTTTTTATGAGATTAAATATCTGTTAGTAAAGGCTATCACATAAAGACTTTCCTCTCATGCTGCTTTGAGTTAGCCATGTTTAAATGCTCTTTACACAGCTGGATCGTTACAAAGAGCTTAAGGAACAGGTAAGGAAGAAGGTGGCTATAATGACCCAACGGCTGGAAAAACTGCAGTGGGAACAGAAGGCCGAGAAAGAAAAGCTGGCATTTGAAAAGAGAAGGCATGGGGAAGTTCAGGTACTTGGTTTGTACTCTCATGATTTACAAATATTTTCAGTGAAATTTTATTAGCTTTTTATAAGCTTTTCAATGTGGAAGTGGATTTACATCAGACATAAGCGATTAATCAACAAATTCTTGGTTACCTGTTATGCTGCTTGTCTCATATAGGTGCCACTTTAGGGTCTAAGGTACAGATAATGTTTTCATTCATATAATCAGAAAGCATTTTCTGTGTCTGTATAGTGATGGGGATGGACAGATGTACAGCCTCTAATATGTATTACAAAGTCCAGTGAGGTTAGGAGGAGGGTAGATAAAGGGGAAAAGTTAAGTATCAAATAGAAGTAAATGCAAAATTATTTGGAAACATGAAGGCCATTGCCCAAGAGGAGTGTAATAGACTACATGGGAAGTAGCCATCAAAATAGCATTTTATTTATTTTCTATTAGCAATAATTGCGCCTCCAATAGACCTCATTGGTACGAGACTGCCACTGCGAAAAGCTCAAAATAGCATTTTAACCAAAACCTGTTTAGCTCAGTGGATAGAGCGTCGCCCTGCGGACTGAGGGGTCCCAGGTTCGATTCCGGTCAGGAGAATGTGCCTTGGTTGCAGGTACATCCCCAGTGGGGGTGGGCAGGAGGCAGCTGTTTCTAACTCTCTGTCCCTCTCTGTAAAAAATCAATAAAATATATATATTTTTAAATAGCATTTTAATGGTCTGCCTTAGAGTAAGACAGGCCAGGCTTCCAGTTAGTCTTGTTATCACTGACCTGTGTAATCTTGGTAATTAAATTATTTAACTTAATTTAATTACCAAAGTCTGGACTTTGGTATCTTCATTTGTACCGTGAGGATAGCTATGTCTACCTCATAGTGATGGGCAGGTTGGATAAAATGAAAAGGGGTGTGATACTACCCAAGCATCTGATCTTTCCTTTAATGCCTCGTGGTATAGTATATGATAATCACATGGAGAGATTGAGTCTGATTCCCGGTCAGGCACATAGCCAGGTTGTGGGTTCAGTCCCCGGTCGGGGTGTGTAGGGGAAGCAACTAATGGATGTTTTCCTTTCGCATCAATGTTTCTCTCTCCCTCTCCCTCTCCCTTCTCCTCTTTAAAATCATTTTTTTTTAATTAAGAAAAAAGGCTTGGCCTGGTGGATAGGTTGGAACATTGTCCCGTATGCCAAAAGGTGTGGGCTCGATCCCCAGTCAGAGCACACACTAGGTTACAGGTTTGATCCTCTCCGGCTGTACAGGAGGCAACCAATTGATGTTTCTCTCACATTGATGTTCTCACTCTGTCTCCCCCTTCCTCTCTAATATCAATGAATATATCCTCGAGTGAGGATTAAAATAAATTTTAAAAACAGCAAATGTAGTAATATAGCAGTAATTACTTTTAAGATATTTGAGTAATTTGTATTGCATTATAAAATTGTACACTGGTTGCTATAAATTCTCATTGCACACTTCTGCTTTTGTGCATGCTAATTTTGAAAGAACTTATCACTACATATTAAATTCTATGGTTATGACAGCACAAAGCCTTACCTAGCCTGCCTTTTCTCCCTACCCCACAAAAACAAAAAAAACTGAGAATAATTTCTTCTGCATCTAATCACTCATTATTCTTAATCTCTATCTAAAGAGTTTTATCGGATCGAAGGCAAAGTACAGTTAGTTTGTACAGCTTTACTGGACTGGAAGCTTCTTAAAGGCAGGATTCATAATGGTGTCCATTATAAATTTTGTATTTAGTACATGTCAGTAAGTTTGGGTTGAATTGCTCTTGTCTTTTGAATATGAAAACCCTGACAGGAGAAGAAATAGAATGAGGTGGAGAAAGATAGAGAAATCGGAGCTCACACTCAGTGGCCCATAGGCTGTAATTTTCCGGATACCAGATGGCCAGCTGCTGGGCAGCGGTTGGTTTTCCAGACACTCACAGTCAGCTGGCATTTCAAATGCAGAATGCCTGCTAGCAAGGTGGCCTGGGCCCCATTATGTGTCCAGCAAAGCTCCCAGTCCCTGATGCCTCCCTGTGGGGTGATGACCCTGGTCTTTCCCATTTCCTCCACGAAAGCCTATTCCTCAGCCAAACATGTCTGACGCTGCTTCCAGGCTCTGTGTCCCTGATGATCCCTCAGCGCCCCCCACCCAGGGAAGTAATTGCCACAGGAAACCCTCTGGCATGGCACAGGCCTTGGCAGTGGCCAGAGGAAAGGCAGAGGCAGGTTTCCTAGTTGACTGAATTTTGTGTTCTTTGTTAAGTAATCTTATTTTTGTCTCTTTAAACGGAATTCTTAAGTGAGATATTAATATTTCAATAGGGGAGCTCTAATTTAAAAATGATGGCGTCCTAGAGAAAAATGAGCTGTGTTTGCTTACTTTTACAGCCCTGGCACCTAGCATAGCTGTTTGTTCTGTGAATTTGAGTGATACGTGAACACAGTGAGATCAGCATCTCATAGAATATGTTTGCTCCTTTCCACTTAAAACTTCCGACACAGATAATAGTTTAATTAAAAAAAAAAAAAAAAAAAAAAAAAAAAAAACTTCCGTATTTCTTCTTTTCCTGGTGTGGTATACTGGAAAGGATTTGTGTTTTTGATGTTTGCACACTCCTGGCTTTACAGTACTTAGTAATGGAGTGAGATTAGTCTGCTGAGTGGCGCACAAGATGAATTAGTCAGGGGAGAGGCTCAAGACATGAGCTAATGGAGACCGCACTGTGCTTAGATTTAGCGAGCATGTGAACGGAGCAAGCCTTTGGCGAAGCCCTCCTCCCACAGCCTGCAGCTGCCTCTGCGTCCTGTGCTGCTGCAGCGCTGGGCCACTTTGCGGGGTTACTTACTGAGTACCTGTCTCTCCCACGGGGCATTGGTCCTCGAGAGCAGAGACTGCCCTGGTCTTTTGTTTGTCTTCATTGTGGAAAGTGTTAAAGATGTCCCCTTTCCCCCCATTCACCCCCTCTGTCTCGCATCCCTTCGGGTGTCCTGCTCTTTGTATCTCTAGTTCCCAGCCATGGTAGCCAGTGAGTAAGTATTTATTGCATGAGCAGCGCAGGGAATATAGTCAGTAATATTGGGATGAGTGTGTATGAGACAAGGGGGTCCTTGAAGCAGTGGGGAAACTACTCTGTACATGATTTCCTAACAGCTTGGCTGTGCACCTGAAACCGATAGAGAAGAATACTGAATGTAAGCTGTACTTGAAAAATAAATTTTAAAAAATTCATTATATATAACAAAGCACAGATAGTTCTATTAAAGCAGAAGTCCCAGGAGAAATTATTGATATTCTCATGAAATATTCAATTTATACTGTATCATATAACATTACCAAATGGCACCTTTTCATTTATGAGCTAATTTTATAGTGTAGGATGATCTATCTCTTAATTTCTCAAAGAGGGACAACTTGTTTTTATTTTTCTGAGATTTAGTTTCTTTTAGTTGTTAATTAAGTTGAATATTCAAGATTAGATTCTAGTGTTATTTCATTGTTTTTTATTTCTCTGTGGATGACCTATTTACTCCATCTCAGTTTGGTACTAATTTAAAATATTTCAACTAAAAAAATTCCAGATATGTGAAAAAGAAAAGAACTGTATATCATCTATAATAATATAAGTATAATATGCTAATTAGACTGGACGTCCTTCCAGATGACCTTCTGGACAAAGCCTCAGCGGGGCTGAGGCAGAGGGCCAAGGCAACAAGGGCCAAGCCTCTTGCATGAATTTCATGCATCTGGCCTCTAGTTTGAAAATAATAATCTTGGAGGGAATTTGAGTTTATCAGAACAAACTTTGTAGAGATCATATATTTAGTAAAGGGTAGAGCCAGGATTTGAATCCTGATTCTTATAACCTCAAAGCCTATACCAGCCTGTCTTTTCATAATTAAAATTTGCTCTTATGAGTATTTTCATGTTATATTTGATATATTTCAAATTCAGAACAACTAAGGATATTACAGTAAGTTCTAAGCAGGTCGTGAAAAATAATCAATTTTGTTTGGAGTTGCTATAATTGATTTTAGTTTTCATTTCCTAATTTAGGAAAATCTAAAACAAGTAAAAGAACAAATAGAAGATCATAAAAAGCGAATAGAGAAGTTGGAGGAGTATACTAAAACATGCATGTGGGTATTGTTAAAGGTTTTTGCAGCTGTCATAGTTCAGGGGTCTGTTTACTTGTGGTATATTCATTAAGTAAATGCTTTCATTGTATCATGTTTTCACTCTCCCATTGTTTATAATTAAAAATTATTCCTTAGCACATAAAAAAATATTTAAGTTTTGAAAATATAAGTGTTTATCAGTAGTGAAACTTAAAACTTTCTTTTAGTATTAATTTTAAAACAAAAGTTATGTCATGAAAGCTAGTACAATCTAAGTATTTTCCCTTTAAGAAATTTTTAAATTGGCATTTACTTATTATTAAGTTCATGATGATTGTTCTGGTTATATTGTTCTATCTTTACTTTTTCAATATCCAGATATTGAAAAGATATGTATCTTTTGAATCAATAAAGAATGATCAAAATCTCTTTTGCCCAAGTTTGGTGCTAGGTTTATTTTATTGCATTTTTTATCACTTAAAATTGATAGAGCACTATTCCATTCCCCTGCAAAGCCAGACCTGAGTATATTATATCTTGTAATTTCTAAATTTTTGTTTTACTTTTTGCTATATAATTTATTTTTGCTATTTTATGTAGAGATTGCTTGAATGAGAAAAAACAGCAAGAGGAAATACTAGTGGATGAAATTGAAAAAACAAAATCAAGAATTTCGGAAATTAATGAAGAGATGAGTCTTATTAGAAGTGAACTGCAGACTGCTGGGATTGATAACCACGAGGGAAGACGTCAGCAAAAGAGAGCAGAGATCCTGGAGCACCTTAAAAGACTTTTCCCAGACGCTGTGGTAATGGATGCACAGTTAATTCAAACAAAAGGCTAAGCTTTCTTATTTGGGATTGAAATGTTACCATTATTTGAAAGAAAAGTTATAAATCTTAGTTTTATTCTTTATTTTTAAATGTAGTAAATATGTGGGGTAGGAATGTGAATAACTCCAGGAGTGTCTACAGAGAAGTGATGGGGGAAGAACATTTACAGGAGCATATCACCAGCAAGCCCACGCTCTGGCCACTGTCCCCAAGAACTTGGTGGCCATGAGGTAGTTTCTACCCAAAGCACAGCTCACATTTCTTCCTGGTTTGATTTTTTAAATTATATTTTCAGTAGACATCATTGGTATACTTTTGTAACAGGGAACTTTTATTTACTAAATCTGACCTGCATCCAGTTTTGCTATTATTTCATTAGTCCAAATACAACAATATCTAATCTGTGCTTAGAGTGTCAACTTCATAAAATTATTGCTTTGGTGTTGGGGTCTGGCATTTCACTCTTTGGTCCCTGGCACCAGTGTTCACCGCCCAGTCCTTATTTTATGATGGCCTGTTCTCAGCGCTTGACACTGTTCACCACTTGCACTGTTTTGAAACCCCTGTCCATTGGTTCTGTGATGCCAATCTCATGATTTTCCTCCTATCTCTGGCCACCCCGCTTCTTCTCCTTCATGCCGTCCTTTTTTACTTTCTAACTTTTAATCGTTGGTCTTAACTTC
Source organism: Pipistrellus nathusii (assembly GCA_963693515.1). Classification (NCBI taxonomy): domain Eukaryota; kingdom Metazoa; phylum Chordata; class Mammalia; order Chiroptera; family Vespertilionidae; genus Pipistrellus; species Pipistrellus nathusii. Next base: position 188,719,856 of record OY882860.1, on the reverse strand, counting down.
TGAATAATGATGAAGAAGTAAGTCCTGGTCATAGAATTTTCTCCCCAGTATCAAACAAAATGACAAAACTAGTTTTAAAAAAAAACAAAAACTAGGCCAACAAAGGCTTATATACATCTAATGCCATAAACTTCAGAAAATGTCATAGTCCAGGATTTTTTAATTGAAGTATATCTTTTAAAAGCATTTATTTTTGTTATTGGACTTATTGGGCTTACATTGGTCAATAAAATTATATAAGTTTGAAGCGTACATTCTACAATATGTCATCTGCACATACATTGTTTGCTCACCACCCAAAGACCAGTCTCCTTTCATCGCCATTTATCCCTTTTTATCCCATTCCACCTGCCCACCTGATAATCAGTGTACTGTTGCCTGTGTCTGTGAGGTTTGGTTTCTTTGTTTATCCCTTTACCTATTTCACCCAGCCCCTCAGACCCCTCCTCTTTGACAACTGTCAGTCTGTTCTCTATGTGTCTGCTCTATTTTGTTCGATTCCACACATAAGTGAAAGCGTATGGTATTTATCTTTTCTCTGACTGGCTTATTTCACTTAGCATAGGACCCTCTAGGTCAGCAGTTTTCAACTAGTGTACTGCAAGAATTTTTAATAGTCAAAAGGTGAAAGGAGAAGGAAAAAACAAAGAGCAGGATACTAAGTATTACAATCATGATCTATCATAAAGAAATCAGTATTTCTGAAGTAGAACCAAGCAAATGAAAAAAGAGTCTAAGACACAAAATTGAATCTTCAGATAATCTAGGAAGCATTGATATAGTATGGTTGTTCTGACATTTTTAAGAAAACTTTTTAAATCGAATCTAATTAATTCTTGACCGTGCTTCAGATCTCAAATAGCACTTTGTAGGGAGCCACCCCTGACATCTCAGGTCAACCTAGTCCGTGTAATACATTCTCAGAGCATCCTGTGCTTTATCACAGTGTCCATTAAAGTATTTTATACCTGTGTCTAGTAATTGATTATTCATCTTCCCTACTAGACTGACAGCTTTGTGAGATCAGAATGTATCTGCTTTGTTCAGTGCCTAGCTCAGTACCTACATATGCTGATGAAATAAAGGGTCCTCATGATTCCTACTTAGTAAATGAGGGAATGGATGAATACCATTTAATTACTGTGGCTTTGTAAAAAATAACTTAATACCTTGGTAAGCCTACCCCCTCCTCATTATTCTTTTTAAGTGAAATGTGACACACCTAGATGAATATTTCATAACAAAACCTATGTCCATTTAAATGAGACTCCATGAAAATCTGATGTTTATAATTTTATAAGATTAGTTTTGGTTTATGCTGCTTGTTACATTAGAAAACAATGAATTATATGTTCCTCATGAATGTATTTTTTGCTCTCCTTTTTTGAAACCTGATAAGTTTGGAAGACTGCTTGATCTGTGTCATCCTATTCATAAGAAGTACCAGCTGGCTGTTACTAAGCTTTTTGGTCGGTACATAGTCGCCATTGTTGTGACCTCTGAAAAGGTAGCAAGAGATTGTATTCAATTTCTGAAGGAGGAAAGAGCCGAACCTGAGACGTTCCTTGCTCTAGATTACCTTGATGTAAGAAATGTATAATGTTAGTATTTAGTAGTGATAAAATCGTGTTTAAAGTATGTCTTTATTGCCTAACACCATGGTAGTGATTGAAAAAACCAGCCTGTGTGCCAGTCAGTCATTCAGATGGGTAGTGGGAAGGTATTGGCAGGCCGGGAATGGTATCAAGTGGGTGCTGTCTTCTCTGACTTCCCATCGTTTCTTCCATAGCTAGTTTGCCGTAACTCTGTCTTGATGATTTTGAGGACATTGTTTCGCCTACTAGATAGCAATGTTTTTATTCAATAGCAAAGTGTAAGAGATGGTTAGACATAGGTCTGTTGGAGAATGCCAAACAGAGTCTCAATTGTAAACGTGATCCAGTAAATAGGCCCCAGTCTTGGGAGAGCGGGCGAGGGTGGAGCTTTGGGGCATGTGTGAGAGGCCTTGAGTACCCGAGTCTAAATCCTGGGGCAGGAACTCCATCTGTCATTTCAAGATTGGTCTTTCCCGCCGGGCAGCTCGGTTGGTGAGAGCATCGCCCGGGTCGGTATGCCAAGGTTACAGCTTCCAGCTCCACCCAGGGCAATAAAGAACCAATGAACATCCATTGCATAGAAATATACACTTCCAGGCGCGTGTATCTGCACACATTCTGGTTGTATATAGGGTTTTGCTTTGTTTTGTTTTATAAAAATGAGACCATACTTTCTGGTTTCCAGTAGTAAATTGCAGGTACTTTTTTTTTTTTTAAGCTGAGAAGGGCTGATGGCTTTCCTGATCCTTTAAACCTAGAGTGATTTTTCCTTATTTTTTTTAGCTCCACAGTGCTGTGCCACTCTTTTGACACACACACACACACACATAAATGGGTATTATCTCTCACTGGGTTTTATGATTGTGAGAACATGGAGTATTTACCATGCATTACTTTGTCCCAGCTGGCTAGTGATGCTGTTGAATCTGGAAATTTAATCTGGATTTTGATGAAGTGTATTTTTTTTTAAATTTAATTCTCATCCAAGGATTTTTTTATTGATTTTTTTTTTTTTTTTTTTTTTTTTTTTTTTTTAGAGAGAGAGAGCATGAGTGGGAGAGACAGAGAGAGAGAAACACATTGGTTGCCTTGAGCCTGCAACTAAGGTATGTGTCCTCCTTGGTCGAAATTGAATCTGGACCCTTTCAGCCTGCAGGCCTGTGCTCTATCCACTGAGCAAACTGGGGAGGGCGATATGTACACATATAATACCTTATTAAAAATTTTTAAAAAAAACTGGGGAGGGCTGATGAAGTGTATTTTAAAAAAATAGTGCACAGGCTAATGGTGGGATACAGTTTGACAGGTTCTTGTCAAACTTTTATTGTGTATAAGTATAAACTGTTAATCTCTTACTGTCATGCTTATGTATGCTTTTCGAGAAAGAATGTACTGAGTACTGCATTGATTTTTTATTTTAGTTTATCTAATATTTTTTAAACCCTTTAGATCAAGCCAATTAATGAAAGGTTACGGGAGATTAAAGGCTGTAAAATGGTGATCGATGTCATAAAGACTCAGTTTCCTCAACTGAAGAAAGTAATTCAGTTTGTGTGTGGAAATGGCCTCGTCTGTGAGACTGTGGAGGAAGCCAGGCGTATTGCCTTCGATGGGCCCGAAAGGCGAAAGGTGAGATGCCTAGATTGTACTTTCGGGTAATCTGAAGCAATGTTTGTAAGACTAATATATAACACAAATATTAACGTATGCTCTCATATTACTCTTTCAATAAGGAAACTAACATAGAACCTAAAATGGTTATGGCTTCAATAGTTTTTATAATGTTTAGTTGAGTTTTCAAAAAACTCACTTCTGTAGAATTTCCCTATATCATAAATTATATTTTGGAAATTAGATTTACTTTAATAATACTTTCAAGGCAGCTTATTTTTTTTCTCATAAGCAATACATGTTCCAGCTGAATCTTGATATGCCTTGCATTTAACTGTGTAGTACATGTATTTCTGAGAATCAGAAAAAAATGTAGGTGCTTATTTTATATTCTGGGTTAATTCTTCCATAGTTTAATGAAAGAACTCTTATATATTCAAGGTTTTACAGATTTGAAGTTAAAGAAATGGCACAATTAAAATTAGGGTACTAAATATCTTTCAAGGAAATTTTGGTTTTAAAAATAAATATTGTTTTAATATCAGTTGAATAGAGTTTGTATTTAGTTAACAATGTTTCATTTCTCTGATTATCTGACATACTTTTTTAAAAAACTGTATTTTTGATGAAGCTTATACATTGCCTTAGGGCATAAGCTATGAAGCAAAACCAGCGATGCTGCTTAGGAATTAATGATGTGACTTTAGACAAATATCTAAACCTCTAATTTTAGTTTTCTCATCTAAAATTGGGGAAATAACAGTACCTTCAGGATTTTATTAGAGTTATACGGGTTAAATTAAGTAATAACGTGCAAAATACTATTATAGTGCCTGGCAAATAACTCTCAAGAAATCTTAGTCATTTTTTTTATTTACTAGTGAATTAAAATATTTGATCTGGAGTGCCCAGTATTACAAATGAACACAAAACATGCTATTACTATGAAAGATAGTAATGTTTAAGTTTTTTATTGACTGCTAACATAAATAATTTCTCACATATTTTAGTACTCCTATCAGTAATAATTTTAATGATAATGTGATCACAGTCTTAGGAATCACTGTCATGGATTTCTACATATTAAATTTAAGCAGTTAGAATAAATGAGCTAAGATCTCTTCTTTATTTTGCTACCTAAATAAATATGTTACATTTTATTTTTATATGTTTGTAAAATATATTTTATAAAATTGATTTTTGAAGATGTATGAGGTCATTTTAAAGAACTCCCATGAAGATAAGACTGTGTTTATTCCTTCTTTCATTTAACAAATATTAATGGCTTATGTCTGTTCACATAAGATGCCTTTTCCGCCAAAACCGGTTGGCTCAGTGGATAAAGTGTTGACCTGTGGACTGAGGGGTCCAGGGTTCAATTCTGGTCAAGGGCATGTACCTCGGTTGCGGGCACATCCCCGGTGGGGGGGTGTGCAGGAGGCAGCTGGTCGATGTTTCTCTCTCATCGATATTTCTAGCTCTCTCTCTTCTCCCTTCCTCTCTGTGTAAAAAAAAAAAAAAAAAAAAAAGATACCTTTTCCCTTTAGGCTGCATCACCCCATAAAAATCTAAAAAGTATCAGCTATAAAAATTGCCTTATTATGTCCTACTTTTATCTTCTTCATGTACATTTCTCCAATGTAAAATATTTTCAATTTTACAGACAGTAGCTCTTGATGGAACATTGTTTTTAAAATCTGGGGTGATCTCTGGAGGTTCAAGTGACTTAAAATACAAGGCCAGGTGCTGGGATGAGAAAGAGATAAAGAATTTAAGAGACAGAAGAACCCATCTATTGCAAGAATTAAAGGTAAATCCATATTATGAAAGTTATAGAATACTAAGTAGAATAATTATGTTTTTAAACTAATTTGCACTATATTATAACATACAAAATAAATTTCAGATAGATTAAACCACTTGAATATTTTTTTTAATTTAATAAGGATATAGAGCCATTGTATATGTTTTCTTAATGTTTAAAATGAATACTGTAGGTTCTGTACTATCAAAGAACTTCTTACAAATTGACTTGAATAACAGCATTATGATAGAAACATCTGGGCAAAGAATAGGATTAAACAGCTCAGAGAAAGAAGAATGCCATATGGCTAATGCACATGAAACAATGTCAGTATAGAAACCAGAGGCCCAGTGCACGAAATTCATGCAAGGGACTCAGCCCTCACAGCCCCGGCTTCGTCCGGAAGGTCATTCAGCTGTCCAGTCTAATTAGCACATTATGCTTTTATTGTTATAGATAGTACTCAGGGGAATAGTAATTAAATTAAGATTACTTCATACCTATCAAAGAGACTTGGAAAAATATATATGCTGGTGGAGATGTAAAGAAACGTGAGTTGATACATTATGTATAGAAATGTAAATTGCCAGGCCGGTTTAGCTCAGTGGTAGAGCGTCAGTCTGTGGACTAGAAGGTCCCAGGTTTGATTCCTGTCAGGGGCATGTACCTTGGTTGCAGGCATATCCCCGGTGGGGGGTGTGCAGGCAGCAGCTGGTCGATGTTTCTCTCTCATCGACATTTTTGGCTATCTCTCTCCCTTTCTCTCTGTTAAAAATCAATAAAATATATTTTTAAAAAAAGAAGAAGAAAAAAAGAAATGTAAATTGTTACGGTCTTGGAGAAAGTGATCGGTACCAGCTTTTAAGAACATGAATGCCTTTGGCCCGTCAGTCTCACCCTGGGGAGTCTATTGCGTGGAAACAGAAGCACCAGTACTTAAAGGCATATTATAAGGATGTTGTCGCAGCATTGTTTGTGTTAACAAAGTGAATGCCCTTTTTTAGGGAATAGTTAAATAATTTTGGTACAGACTCACTCTGGAATAATATGAGGCTAATGAAAGAATGAATTTAGAGCTTTATCTAAGTTGACTCTTAGGAGTAGCTGAATGAGAGAAGCAAGAGCCAGGAATGCATGTTCAATAAGAAGGAGAAAAACGTATAGGTAGATATGTATACACATGTTCATGTAAGGCCTTGGAGTAAAATCCAGAAGAACATACAATAGGCAGTTAATTTGAGTAAGAGGGTAAGTGAAGGCAGAAGGCAGTGGATGAGGGAAACAGAACGACGGGGTGCACTAAAGGCCAGGCACCATGTCTCATGAGGTTGCATTCATGTGCCTGGGGCAGAATCCACACCCCATTCCGCCATTTCCATCCCCGTTTCCTCTCGGGAAGTAAGTTTTTGAGCTATATGGCATCTTGGTCACTCCACACGCCTTATATCTTTAACAGCCCGGGAGAAGGGGAGATGGAATGTGGGTGTGGCCATATGTAAAACGTCAGTGAAAGTATGGCTTTTGAAAGCACTTTGGGAAGGGAAAGTGTTTTTCTGCTGTAAAATGCTCTCATTATATTCCTCTTCCTCTTTAGGATTTAATGAAGCTGCTTCGAAAGGAAGCAGATTTGAAACAAATACAGACTCTAGTACAAGGAACTCATACACGACTCAAATATTCACAAAGTGAACTAGAGACAATGAGAAAAAAGCACCTTGCTGCCTTTTACCGGGTAACACAGACTTACATAAAATTTTATGGAAATTAGAGCCGGGACATAGAGTTTCAGGAGTTACATTTATAAAGCTCCATGTGATTTTTACACTCTACTTCGTGATTTGAGATTATATTATAGTCCTTTAGTTAATTTATTTTTATGGTTGTTGATCTTATATAATTGTACCTGAATTTATCCAACCACATGGATTCCCCTTTTATTCTAAAAGATACCTGTCACATTTTTTGCTTCACTATATTAAGCTAAAATAGCCATGTTAAAAAAGAATTTTTTTCTCTTGTAATTAGGAACAATCTCAGCTACAAAGTGAACTATTAAATATTGACTCTCAATGTTCTATGTTGAATGAAGGAATCAAAAAATGGCAACAAAGGATTGAAGAATTTCAAGAAAAGATAGATAAGGTCATGAATGATATATTTATTATTTTTAAATAAATCTTTATTCATATTATTACAAATATTCCTCATTTTTCTCCCCCTCCACCAGGTTCCCACCCCACCTCTCTGCCCTTTCCCCACCTCCCATTGTCCTCATCCATAGGTGCACAGTTTATGTTCTAGTTGTAGAATTTCCAATCAGTCAACTTTCCTGTAGTTCTGGATAATGTCCATTTTGTATTTTAGTTGTATTTTTTGAAATTGTTGTGTGAGGCTGCAGTTAGGCATTTACCTATGCCGCCATCTTGGTTTCCGATATATTTATTATTAAGTGGCATGTAGAATATAGTTCTTGCCAGTTTTATAGCTTCTTGAACATGTACTAAGTTTTACTTGTTGGCAAAATTGATTTTCTTGGTCTTTTGAGAACCACTATTGCCCATCTGAGGGGACAATGACCAGTGCATACTTACTCTCTCTGCTCTCCAGCCTTTCCTGTTCCTTGTAAAAGTTACCGCCTCTTTCTCTCTGCCACTGCCATTACCATCAGGAAAGAAAGAACTTCTTCATTCGGGTTATTTTTTAATGATTACTTTTTAAAATTATTATGTGTTTACATATTTTACCATTGCCCCCTCCCAGGATTACTTATTTAGACCGGTGGCTCAGTTGATTGGAACATCATTCTGTGCACCAAAAGGTTTCAGGTTCAATCCCTGGTATGGGAGGCAACCAGTCTGTGTTTCTCTCACATCGATGTTTCTCTCTTCTTCTTCTCTCCCTTCTACTCTCTCTAAAAATACCCTTGAGTAAGGATTTTAAACCAAAAGACTTGCTCGGTAATTATTTCTGGAATATTTATTTTATTTGTCAGTGCAGTGGTTGGCTCTGGGAAAACAAGGCGTTGGTCATCTAGCCTCTGCTTATTAATAGGAACTTTCTGATTTAATTCATTTTGTTGCTTATCTTTAATCCTTAGGAAGTTGTCACACCATCACTCAGTAATTTTCACCCATTGCTTTCATCACATGATTTGAAGTCATACTCATACAGCTCCTTAATGTCTCCTTTCCAGATTAAACTAGTTCTGGTAGCCATCCTCTTGGGTGCTCTCTTATTTGTCAATGCCCTAGACAAGCATAATGTCCAAGCCCTGTCTGCCCGTACAGAGCACCTGGAACACCACACACAGACCTGTCACTTTCATGGTTTGGATGATCTACTGTGTAAATCATAGCTCACCATTGCATCCATCACTCACGTTCATATTTCACTTATAGTCAACCCCACATCTGAAAATTTTAAACATGCCTCGCTGTAAAAATAGGTCTGCTTGTTGTGTAATTTTACATAAATGCAGGGCTTTAAAAATATTGAAATTAAATGTTATTTTGTTGGATTTGGCTTATTCTAGTTTTTCCAAATCTTTTTATTCATAATTATCTTCTCTAATCAGGCTTTATTCTGCCTAAGACACCGTAGTATTACTCATAAAAAGAATATTTTATTTATATGTAATAATTACATTTTGGTATGGCTAATGTAATTGAAATGTTTTTCATTTTAAACACTTAATGAAGTCAAACTCTTGAAACTAATCTTGCACATTTTTATTTAGTCTTTAGAATAAGAGACTTGAAAATAGATGGGTGTAGTTTATGGAGCTGAAGAACAGGAAAGCACAGCTCCTCGGAGTACAGTATGCTTGTTGGGTTAGTTTTTTCCTAATCCAGGAAAACCTTGGAGAGGAAAATTTAGATTTAAGTATTGTATATATACTTTCTTAAAATTAATTATTAAACCAATTGTTTTGAAATCATGTAAAAGGTTGAAGATGATATTTTTCAACACTTCTGTGAAGAAATTGGTGTGGAAAATATTCGTGAATTTGAGAAAAAACATGTTAAACAGCAACAAGAAATTGATCAAAAAAGGTATTTTTATTTAAAATGTTGGGGAGCAAAGTATACACATATAAATATTATTTCATAATTCAAAGGATGCCTGAGGTCTTTATTTCAGTGTGTCAAGAAATAGCTAATAAACACTCAGATTCTTATAAAGAGATCTAATTCTTTCATTTCAGAATTTTTCAAAGCAAGAACAAAATATGCAAAATAAGAGAATGGGAACATAATAACAGTGCTTATCAAAAGGATAATAAGACACTAATTTACTTATTTCTCTGAATATTTATATATGTAGATAAAATTGGTACTTTTCAAGAAATAACATATTACTAAGATAGGAAATTCTAAGGAGATCAATTACCAGAGAAAAGAAAAGAAAAGCCCACTCCCATCCGCACGCTCACCAGGACATATGGTCCCACAGAGGATGTCCCAGGGGGCTTTAAAGACAGGGACCTCAGCAGTTAACATTTAAGAAGCCCTCAATAGTTAAACTGTTTCAGGGAGAGGTGCATCTTCTTATAAAGATTGAAGTTCTCTTCTATTTCTAGTTTGCTAAAATGTTTTATAATGGAGTGCTGAGTTTTGTCAGATACTTTTTCCGCCCTCTAGAAATACTAGTACATACTAAAACATTAACAGATGAAATTACATGTATGAAATCTGCTTCAAATAATCCAGTGAGGGGAGGGAGTGATGAGTGGGGTAATATGCCATGGATTGATAATTATTAAAGTTGGATGATAGCTATATGGGAATTCATTATAGTACTCCAAATGCTTTTGTATATTTTTGAAATTTTTCATAATAAACAGTGAATTGAAGGACTATGTTTGCTACTTATAATGCTTATCTTTATTACTCTAGATTAGAATTTGAAAAACAAAAAACTCGGCTTAATATTCAACTAGAATATAGTCGCAATCAGCTGAAGAAGGAACTAAATAAGATCGACACCTTAAAAGAAACTATCCAGAAAGGTAGAGAAGACATTGATAACCTGAAGAAGGTAATTAGTAATGAAGTCATCATCAGAATAATTACTTCCTTCATTGAATGCATCTTGTGCTCCTAAGAGGGATGGAGGCGGGGGCAGACTGGAGAAATAACGAAGTAAAATAGGCACAGCTTCCCGCATTATTAGATGTTGAAGTGGGAGAGGAGGTAGGTGGAAGATGCCACAAATGACTGTCCTAACTTGAGCAACTGGTGGGTAGGAAAAGCAGGGGAAGGAGAGAAAATTCTGGACCTGCGGGGCTGGAGTTGTCATGTGACATCTAGGTAGCAATTTCTGTCGGGTAAAGAGCACACAGGTATTGGGAAGGCTGGGCTGGGTCTCGGGTAAACAAACCACATATGAGTGGCTGTACATTGAAATTGAAATGTTTGGCTCAGAGAGTCAATTTCAATGTACAGCCACTCATATGTGGTTTAAAGATGTTTACTCTGAATTTGAATTGGACATTTACTAGAGAGGAAGAGTGGAGCAGGGATGGGATCTGGGATAAGGCCACACGTACTGCTATGAAGAGGGCCAGAGGGCTGATATCCTTGAAGCCCCAGAGAGTCTGGAAGGAGGAAGTCATGAAAGTAAAATTTTCTTAGTTAAAAGGTTAAGTCTATGTCTGTCTAGTTTACTAATTAAGAGTTTGTAGTAGCACGAACAGTTTCACCAGACGATGGGGAGAGAAAAGCAGATGGGGAGAGAAAAGCAGAAGAGAAGGACAAAGGCAGGGTTGTGATCGCCAATTTCTAAGAAGTGTACAGTGAGGGTCACCTTCCATGAGAGCTTCAGGAATCACACGGGATAGGGTGGATCTCAGAAGGACTGGTTTGATGTTATTGATAAGAAGGTGAGCTATTTAGAAAAGAAGAAGAGTTACTGACATTATTGATGTAAAAGATGGTAAATCTACAATGCACATCATCTGTTCAGGTTGAAGAAGCTTGTCTGCAAGCTGTGGATGAGCTCATGGTGAAGCGGCAGCAGCTGCAGGACGTGTTTGCCGCCCAGAACGCCGGTGTCGAGAAGATCCACGCTCAGACTGAGGAGGAGCGGAAGAAGTTTCTTGCTATTGACAGGTAATCAAGAAGTTTATCAGTTTGAAAGGCCATAACCAGAGTTTTAAAGATGTTTACTATGAATTTGAATTGGACATTTACTATAGGGCGTTTTATTATTTGAATATGTGTGCTTTGTTACTTTGGTCCCACATCACACCTTTCAGACATCCTAATTCAGGGGAAAACCAAGCAAGGTCTTAGTTGTTGAGAGCGAGCAGTCCTTTTAGGTGGATGAAAACATGAAGCTGCATAAAGAGTCCCTTCGCCTACATTCCTCTTGACGTTGGAGTTTTCCTGTTGCAGAGTCTCCTGCTAGTCTGTGTGTGACACAGCACAGCAGGTGAGGCTGACTACATGGCTGCATGTCCCATCTCTGCTACTTAAATACTGTGCCCTGTATCATTCCTCCTAGTGAAATGGGGAGACTAGAGCCTACCTCAATAGTAGGACTAACTGAGTGATTGTTGGGGGTTTCTTGTTTATTTTTAATATTTTTATTTATTTTTTACAGAGAGAAAGGGAAGAGGGATAGAGAGCTAGAAACATCGATGAGAGAGAAACATCGATCAGCTGCCTCCTGCACACCCGCCATGGGGGATGTGCCCTCAAACAAGATACATGCCCTTGACCGGAATCGGACCTGGGACCCTTTAGTCCACATGCTGACGCTCTATCCACTGAGCCAAACCGGTTTCGGCTAAATGGGTGATTGTTTACATGGCTCTCAGGACAGTACCTGCCACCTGATCAATATGTGTATTTACCATGATGATGATGATAACACTTTGAATCAGTTGGCTTCGTTGCACTAATATGACATCAACTATCCTGTATGATTGACCCAATATTTGAACCAAACTGATAACAATTGCTAGAAAGTGAAATCTGAACCGATGGAGAAAATGCTCAGAAAATAGCGGTTTTCCAGCTTATTTTATACATTAGAATCAGAAGAGGAGGGTTACATAAAATCCATTGGAGGTAGATTAAGGGCGTGGGAAAAAGCAAAGCAAGGAAATATCTGAGATTAATAGAAGTAAAAGGACAGACACATGCTTTTACATTGGAGGGTATAGGGCAGTTAATATTTAACATTTACAACACAGAGATGGTATGTGGGCAACAAGGTAACAAGAGGGGTTCTTTGGTCTCATGCTCTGGTAGAGAATGTGCCCTGAGGTCTGGGAAAGGGGCACGTTCTGACATGCCAAGGGGTGCTATCTTAGATGTGAAAAGACAACAGACCAGCTCATTAAGGTAAAGATTGACTTTTGTCAAGGACGCTATAGGCCTCGGTGGTGACTACCTGCCATGATTCACTATTAGTTTGGAATTTGATGTTCAGACCATCCTGTATGGCTACTGTAATGATGGGGGGGGGGGGGGGTGGGGGGGTGGAGCCTTTCTTTTGCTTTGCTGTGGCCTTCCACAATTTATAAAAAACACCTGGTAATTAAACTCAAGATTATTAGCTCCTCTAATTCAAATAGTTCCTCTAGTCAAGACAAGATAAATTACTCTCAAGTCTACATTCTTGCATAACCCTCCTCCTGGCTGGTTTTTTGTTTTTGTTGTTGTACAGTTCCGGAATAATTGGTAGGAAGTTCCTTCCCTCCTCTTCTTCAAACAAGCCTTTTTTAAACTCTTCATAACTTTTGCTCTAAGTAAATTTTACAAGCTTTGAAACAATACTAATGAGACACTCCCTAGGACATCTGCCTGGACTGTCTCCTGAAAAACTAACGAAGACCCACCCCCTGATATCTGCTCTATTTCAGTCCCCAATCCCCCTCCCTTCCTTGTCACCTAGCAACAGCAGCCAAGGCTGTAAAGGGAGCAGCTTTGTTCCTCGCCCTTGTATTGATTGGCAATGCACCTGCCCTTTCCCTTCGGAGAGTGAAATGAACTTCCTCTCTGCATCTCTGTTTAAGGTGTGAATTATTTCACAGCCTGCACAAAACCTCAGTTACTTCGGTCTGAGTCTGTAAGGCAGCCTTGTAGGTTTAGTGTGTGAGCCCTTTTCATCCACACAAATAGAGACAGAAAGTTTTTGTCCAAGATTCTTGATTGCAGTGAAAGTTTGTTTACTCTCGATTTATTTTTAAGTTTAAACAGAACCACGTTTTTGTTTGTTGTTTTATTCTTGAAAATCATATTCTTATTTCATTTTTTGGTTCTGTTTCTATCTTCTCTTTTAAATCATACATTGTTTCAGCTGGTAAAATTCCCAATCCCTTATTTAAGACAGAAGGCACACCTGGCCAGCATGGGGCTGTGGACTGAAGGGTTCCGAATTTGATTCCAGTCAAGGGCACATGCTCGGGTTGCAGGCTCAATCCCCAGTAGGGGATGTGCAGGAGGCAGCAGATGAGAGATTCTCTCTCATCGTTGATGTTTCTATCTTTCTTTCCCTCTCCCTTCCTCTCTGAAATCAATAAAAATTTTTAAAAAGACAGAAGGCATTACATTAGTAAAAAAGTTCAGGCTGTTAGCTGTGCAGGGACTTAATTGGCAAGAGATGTCTCTCACTAAGAGACTTTATTGGTTTGAGGTTCTAAAATGTAGAGCTTAGCCCACGTCTGTTTGGCTCAGTAGATAGAGCATCAGCCTGAGGCCCCAAGGGTCCCGGGTTCAATTCTGATCAAGGGCATGTGCCTCATTTGCAGCCTCCTTTCCAGCCCAGGCCTTGGTTGGGGCTTGTGCAGGAGGCAACCAATTGATGTGTTTCTGTCACATAAATGTTTCTCTCTGTCTTTCCCCCTCTCTTTCCCCCTCTCTTCTACTTTTCCTAAAAATCAATGGGGAAAGGATTAACAACAACAAAAAGAAATATTCTATATAATAAAAAACTAATATGAAAATCAATTGAACCCCTATGATGTGCACTGACCACCAGGGGGCAGACGCTCAACACAGGAGCTGAGCCCTGGTGGTCACTGCACTCCCCCTGAGGGGACCACTCAGCCAGAAGCCCGGCTGGCAAGCAGGGCCGCTGTGGCGGGAGCCTCTCCCACCTCCGGGCAGCGCTAAGGACATCGGACTGCAGACATCCCCCGAGGGGCCGGGACTGCAAGAGGGCCAGGCCTGGCTGAGGGAATGTCGTGTCCTGGGCCTCAGCAGAGCTTACATTCAGGGGAAATGCAGCTTGATGGGAGTGGTGCACACAGTACAGTTATACAGAATTGTACACCTGAAACCGGTGTAATTGTATTAACCACTGTCACCCCATGAAATTCAATTAAATACATAAATAGAAAATGCAGCTTGAGAATTTGTACAGATTTAGAATTAAAGTAAGCAGGAAAAAACAGTGTGTTGTTAGCCTGATTAAAGGAAGACGACTCATTGAATATTCTCCCTTGGATTAACTAATCACATTAGGATCAGTGGATTGCTTGAGAACTTATAGCACTCATAGAAAAAATAATTTCATGTAAGCTTATAACACATTTTTCCCCTCTGGTGCAACTTTCCATGATGAGTGAAATATCACTTTTTCATATCTGTGTGTCTGCAGGGAAGTGGGAAAACGCCTAAAAGAAGTTGTGATCGTTCAGTCTTCTCTGGAACAGCAACGGCTAGAGAAGCATAATATGCTGCTTGATTGCAAAGTTCAAGACATTGAAATCCTCCTTCTGTTGGGGTCACTGGATGACATCATTGAAGTAGAGGTACCCTCGCCAGCGGTTTTAAATGAGTACATGGTGTGGAACTTACTGCAGCCTGTGCTGCTTAGTGGATCCCAGCTCTGCGGACTCCAGCAGAGCTGGGATCCACCCCCCAGGGGCTGCAGGCAGCACGCAGGCCACCGCAGGGCAGTTCCCTCACTCGGAGCATTGCATGTGCACCGTCACCAGCAGCTCCAGGTGGTTCTCAAAGGAACATGCTCACTGAGTCCATGCACAGAGTGAGAGGGCAGGGAAGCAAGAATGGACCCCAGCAATCAGGAGCTGAAGCAAGGTCTGCTGATGCCATCTGTTTGCTTTTTTCTCACTGCGTTTGAATCACTGGACTCTCGGGTCGTTGTTAGTATGCACCTTAGTTCCGTCTCCCACGTTAGGAAAGACATGGCTGTGACTACCTTAATATTAGCTCATCCAGAAGATGCGGAAATAGTTATTGTTTTGCCTCTTAAGTCATCTCTGAGTTCTTACAGAGTGAGTGAACCACGTCTCTGCTCCTCTTTCCACACTCCTCCCCCCAACCCCCTTCTGCTCTGCCCTCAGACCAAGTCCGTTCGGTTCCATCCAGCCTCCGCTCCAGAAGAGGCTCCCTCCTTGGGAATCTTCCAAATGAAGCATCTGTAAAACCATGCTTCTCACTAATACAGAACACTCTCACAGCCACACCTGAGGTGCTGATATACTCAAAGTCTTCCTCTCTCTGTTTCAGCAGAGAGGACATTTTAGGCAGGAGGTAAGGAAAGGAGACAGCAGTTTCTGGCCACAGATGACATTAACCCACTTCCAACGGCTTTGGGTGGGGGAGTAAATGGATAGGAGGAGCGGGGAGGTGGTCATGCGTGACTCAGTCTGGGAATGTGAACACCGTCAAGAGCTCACTCTGGCTCGGCATCTGTTGGCCTTATTCTCTCAGGCAGCTTTCCCAGGGGCCGCGGCGTGTCCACGAGCTTTGGGCAGAGGGAAGGAAGCTTCCTGGCCTCAGAAAGGCTCCCGGGTCCTGTGTCACTCCTCGGGGTGCGGAGAGGGAAGGGCTGGGTCTGCTAACAGGCGGACGGAAGGCAATGGGCAGTCTGCTTAAAGGCAGTGTCCTTTCAGAAGAGGAGGTACAGAGCAGGAGGAGGGAGCAGACTCAGTGACCGACTTCCGGTGAGCGCTGATAGTGGGTCCTGGTGCTCTTTCCGTTGGCAAACTCCGTCTCTGCCCGGGGCCAGGAGAGCGCGGTCACTGACGCCGTGTTAGCTGGGCACCTCATGTTCAGTGAGAGGTGTTTCAGAGCAGGTGTGAGGACCTTAAGCTGGCCTGACACTGCATTATTACTTAAAAGGAAAAGGGATCGTTTTGTCCCACTTTGTGCTGGTCAGGCCACACCGGAGTATGGCATTCCCTTGTGAAAGCATGATGCTTTCTAAGAGGAACGTGGCCGGGGGAGTGAAGAGGCCCAGGCCTCAGTGGAGTGTCTGACCCAGGAGCAGGGTCACACAGGCTGCGGGGGAGGCAGAGTCGGTGTCTGCAGCTGGGGAGCACATTCTACTAGAAAGATGGGCGGCTGTCGTGGCGAGGCCCTGGTTAAATGTCGTCAGCACACCTGGGGGCGGCGTGGAATGGGATGCTGCACACGGGAGAGCCAAGGCACGCAGCAACCCGTCCCTCCAGAGGGGGAGCAGGAGCCTGGGCAGGAGGGATTGTCTTGTCCGGTGGTGAGGAGGGACCCGAGATTGCCCTTCCCTGGAGGTGCTCAGACAGAGTGAGTCACCTGCGCCTGCCAGGCTCTCGCAGGAGGTGCTGTGCTGTGGGAGCCTCACAGGTCACTGTGCCCGGGGGGTTCTGGGAGCTTGTTGCGCAGGAGCCTCAGGTGTCATGGCTCCTGGTGAGGCTCGTGGCGCTGCCCTGTGACCAGGGTTTGTGTGGCCAGGAACCAGATGGCTCATGGAAGGTGAATACAAGGCTCAGTGTCAGGTTAGATGATGGGTGGAGAGATTCAGGGATTCAGCATCACGCTTTGTATTCAGGTTCAACTTCGGTGTGAACTATTTTAACATGTTACATAAAGTGTAGGCATAATTCCCAAAATAGTCTCATTTGTTTTTCAGAGAATATCTAGAAAGAAATGGTGACAAAGGTTTTCTCTTTTAATTTGTGAATCTTCGTGTTTGGTGTCAGCATTACACGAACAGGAAGCCTGCAGCTGAATAAGTGCTCATTTATGTGTTCCTTCTTTTTCCTCTCTCCCTCCCTCCCTCCCTCTCTCTTTTCCTCCCAAGAGGAATACACACTGACACTGGAGTAAGTGTTGCCAGGGGTTGCACTAGGCAGTCACAGTGAACACATATGCCAAATCCCTTCCTTCACTTTCGAGTGGGGGACAGACTGACATACACACAAAATGGCAAACGGACAGCACTCTGTGTTGGGTGTGGGCTGAAAAATAAAGCAGGAAAGAGAATCCAGAGCACCAGTGGGGGAGGTTTGCATCTTAGATGGAGAGGCTTGGTGGCCTCAGCAAAGGTGGTTGGTAAGTAGGTGAGTGACGAAGTGACACAGATCTCGGGGACAGTTGTCCAGGGGAGGTCAGCGGGCCGGCCCTGGTGGCTGTGAGCTGCAGTGAGCACGGGAACACTGGCCTGAGGCCTCGTCCAGATCTCAGCTTCCAGTCTGAGGGCGAGGACCGTCTGCTGGGGCGGGAGCAGACTGTGCGGAGACCACCATTGCAGGTAAGAGGACGGCTCCGGTGTCTTTCAGTTGGGAACTGAAGCGGAAAGTACCCAGGCCACCACGGACATCTATGAAAGAGAGGCAGCCATTGAGATAGACTACAGCTCCCTGAGAGAGGACTTGAAGGTAATCGAAGGTTCCTTGTCTGTGGCCAACAGAACATGGAAAATGTAAAGGGAGCAGAATAATTTAGTCCATGGAGCATAGTGCTGGAGGGGAGATTTCCTAATGGCTGATGAGGAAGTGGTGGAGGTGGGTACATTTTAACTGTGCGTCAGCCTCTCCCTGAGTGCTCTGCAGGACACTCGCCGTGAACCGTCCTGCCAAAGCAGAAAGGAGTGTGCGGCCACAGCTGTCTGAAAGGCCAGCCCCTTCTGGAGGTCCCAGTGAGCCGAGAGGCTTGGAGAGTCCTGCGGTGGCCAAAGGAGCCCACGTGCTCCGCACCCGGAGTCTCCCCAGTAGGTGGCGCCTGCCCGCTTGGAGCACAGACCAGGCCTCTAGCTTAGCAGCTGGGCGCTGTCACCTGTGGGCATGTGCTCTCTGCTCTGGCGTCTGACTGGCCTGAGGCTGCTTCTCTCAGGAGAACAGAGCCATGGCCGGCCATTCTTCAGAGGGGAGAGGCCTTTTGCAGTGGCCTTGTCCTTGGCAGGCTTTTCCTCCGGCGCCTCAGTAATCATCCCCTCATCACAGTGGCCTGAATTGGGACACGTGTTCATTCCTGACCACTCCCCGCCCCCCACAGTACATGGTCCTATGGGGGAGAAATGGTCCCGTGGGCTTGTGAAGGGGGACATGGTGAATGCAGAGCAGTGTCCTCCACAGCTTTTCCTCTTGTGTGTTCATGTTTTGCTACATTTGTTGTGCTCTAATCGTACTGTGGTATCTTCAGGCAATCAGGAAAAAAGCTTTTGTCTTTTCTATAGTCTTTTAGTGATTTATTATTTAGAAAGTCCTTCCCACTTCATTAGTGAATAAACATATTTTCCTGTTTATGGTTTTAATTCATCTGAAATTGATTTTAGCATAAGGTATGAAATAATCTATTTTTAACAAGATACCTAAGTTAAGCAATTTACTCCATGTTTTTCAAATCATTCTCCCAGTAAGTTGTCTTAATAAGTCACCTGTATTATATACTCACTGACGGCCTCTGAGGGGGAAGGGGTTTTCCTGGAAGGCCATGCCTGCACCCCGTCCCTGCCCTCCTCGCTTAGGTTAGTGGTTTTCTTGGGCTTTCAGCTTCGGTGATGCCTCCAGTGGAGGGACGCCCCTCCCTGCCCCTTGGTCCCTGTGCTGCCTGCTAGGGCCTCACATTGCTGTAGATGCCTGGTGTCCGACTTCCCTGTGAGCTCCTGAAGGGCAAGGTTTTATCATTGCATCCTCGTGCCTAACAGATGGTCAGTATCTTTAACGAACGAGTACGTGATGGTGGCAGCTGCATTGTGCCTTCTCGGCAGATTAAGAAAACGGAGGTGAAGCACATTCCAAGAGAGCAGTGTCTCTAACACCAGCTAAAGCCAGTGAGGGCGCAGCCCATTCTGGAAGCCACACACAGGGCTCTGCCTGACCCCTTAGCAGCTGGGATCTAAGAGGCGCGCTAACTATTGCTCTCTCTGCCGCTAACAGGCTCTACAATCGGATAAAGAAGTTGAGGCCCAGCTTAAACTCCTTCTGCAACAAGTAGCATCGCAAGAAGACATCCTGTTGAGGACAGCGGCCCCAAACCTCAGAGCCTTGGAGAACCTCAAGACTGTCCGAGACAAGTTTCAGGAGTCCACAGACGGTGAACTTCAGCACGATCATACTCCCAGGGGTGTGGGGTCTGATTTCTATAGCACTTCTCAGCAGTCCCACCCTGGATTGTGCATTTGTTTTTATTGTGTGTCCACTTTTCTGTTGTCTTAATACTGAGTCACTAATTGCTCCCCTTTTGAAAAGTGTTCTACTTTAATTTAAAAACAAGTTTATTGGTTATTTTTGAACAGGTAATATATTTTATATTAGCATAATAGGCATATTAGATACTGTGTTAGAACCTGTCTTTATTTTAAAATTCACCCTTATCAGAAAAAAGGCTTGTCAGTTTTTAAAGCCATATTCATGGAGTTAATAATTGAGTTATTTTCATGTAGATTTTATTCAAGACAATCAAAATCTAACTTAAAAAATAATGTATGCTTTAAGTTGGAAGAGTCCCTCCCTGGTCTCTAAACAACACTGATTCTCTCTTAGCTTTTGAGGCCAGCAGAAAGGAAGCCAGAATATGTAGGCAAGAGTTTGAGCAGGTGAAAAAAAGGAGATATGATCTTTTCAGCCAGTGTTTTGAGCACATCTCAGTCTCAATTGATCAAATCTACAAGAAGCTCTGCAGAAACACCAGTGCCCAAGTATGTATCTTTTACCCCAAAATGTTAGTAAGAACTTTGTGTTACTGGTAGTGCTTTTTTTTCTGATGGGAAACAACTCCCCACCACATAATTTGAGTGGGCCCCTGACAGGACAGAGTCCGCTGACGAAGACTGGCTATCACATTGGGCTGTGCTAGGTCCCCGACTCTAGCATCGCCAGCCTGGACCCGTCCGGCTCTCTCTCGCCCTGTTTCTCCATCTGCAAAATGAGTGGCTTCAATCATTTGGTTTCCAAGTTCCCTTTACTTCCGGAATTGTTGTCTAGTACTAATCTAATTTTAGAGAGCTGCCAGTGGTCCCTGAAGTGTAGGCAGGGGAATGTGGGGGGTCTTGGTAGATGGTTGATCTGGGCTTAGGAAGTTGACCTGAGTAACAAAGGGAAGGAAAGAGCAGAAGGCCGATTCAAATCCAAATATGTCCGTTGTCACGGTGGTTTCTGCTATAAGCACTCCTTCCGTTGTCAAAATCCACAGCAAACACTACCGCGCTGAATGTGGAATAAAGATGTAGATTGGGTCTTAGGTACCTGCTTTACTCTTAAGATGTTCCTTTATGCCTGACAGCTGATCCTAGAGTAGATATTTGAATTCCAACCAGAAATAATTTACTTAAGTGTCAGTAAAGTAGGACCATAAAAGTCCCATTAACTCTCGGAGGGCAGGATTCATCTCAGAGTCTGCAGTACGTGGCCCAAATAGGTGTTCCATAAGCGGTGAATGAACGGACCAGTGAGTGGTCTGAATGGAGACTGTTTAAAGACTGGCATGTTTCCGTGGCAGGAATGGCGTGTGGGGAAGGTCTGATTCTTCACATATTAGAATGCTTTCCCTCTCCTCCCACTCAGACAACTCTGTTGGCTGTGATTGATATTTTTTCAAAAAAAATGGAGGAAAACCTAACCAATAGAATATTTTGCAGCTAAGCCTGTTGCAAATCCAAGTTAGAATTTACTAATTGCCTTTCTGGTTTTGCTAAAGAAGTAACATTTGTTTCAGGCATTCCTTAGCCCAGAGAACCTGGAAGAGCCTTACCTGGAGGGGATTGGCTATAACTGCGTGGCCCCAGGCAAACGGTTCATGCCAATGGACAACCTGTCGGGGGGAGAGAAGTGTGTGGCAGCTCTGGCGCTCCTGTTCGCCGTGCACAGGTAAGGCCCGGGAGCTGTGGGCTTTGCATCAGCCAGACACCAAGTGGGCCTCCTCCGCAGGCCTGCCACGCCGTATGCCTTGTTTGTTCCGTTCGTGTTAGTCTTTGAGTTTGACATGCTTGTCCTCCAGAATCCTGTTAATTGCTTGTCTTTGCTTAGCAATGTGAATACAAAACTGTTTTCTCCAGAGAATTCAGATGATGTTTTACGTCTATAACAATTTAGGCAGAAAATTCAGATTTTTATTAAATTTTTATTATCGGTAGCTTCTGATATTTTAAAATAACATTTTTTTAATATATTTTGTTGATATTTTACAGAGAGAAAGGGAGAGAGATAGAGAGCTAGAAATGTCGATGAGAGAGAAACATCGACCAGCTGCCTCTTGCACACCCCCTACCGGGGATGTGCCCGCAACCAAGATACATGCCCTTGACCGGAATCGAACCCGGGACCTTTCAGTCCGCAGACCAACGCTCTACCACTGAGCCAAACCGGTTTCGGCGCTTCTGATATTTTAGATTTATGGAAAGAAGAAAAAATATTTGGAATGGCCAGATGTGACATCAGAATTGCAAGAAAAACAATAACAAACCCCAATCAAACAAAAACACGCAACTTGTACTAGTCCACATTTAGAGATCGGCTGTTTAGTAAAGAATGTTAAGCAAAGTATTTCTTCTGAAAAAAATGTTTCACCTCTCACTTCCACTGATGATGGTGGTACTGTTTATAAAATAAACCGAGGAGAAGTTAGGTAACATGAAGGCAATTAGCTTGCAGCATCCAGAGCACTCGGTGAAGATCTCAGGAGAGGATGCTGCCGCTATTCTCGTGTCAGGAAGAGCAGCCTGACAGTCCACAGCGGGTTTTATTGATCTCCAGAAGGAAAAGGAAGAGGCCATCACAGGAAAGAAATGCCGTTAATGCAGGGGGCTGAGGGAAAGCCGCACAGGGCCTGACGGAGCTTGTGTTGAGTGAATCTTGCCTGAATAAGATGATTTCTAGGTCTCACCCCCACCCACTTATTCAATAGAGAAGCATATATTTACTGTGCACTGGAGAGAGAGCAGAGAACAAAGCAAAATCCGTCTCAAAGATACTGCATCCTGGGTGGGGAAGACAGATGATAAATAGGACGGATTAACAAATGAATTCTCTAAGGCGGTAACAGCTGAGCAAAGATCTAAGGGAATTAGGGGAGCAGGAATGTAGACTTAACGATCAGCAAGTGCAAAGGCCCTGCACGGCAGTGAGCCTGGCTTCTGCAGAGGTGACTGCAGCCGCGGCAGGCACGGGGAGGGAGCTCTTGTGGGGCCAGGGTGAGAACAGAAGGGTCAGACAGGCATGGGGCATGGAGGAGTGAGGACGGCTCCGGGTTCTGGCCTAACCAGCTGGAGTGATGACAGCTGCCATGAACAGGCCAGGGACACCACAGAAGGGGTTGGGTTTGGGCGGGCAGGTGAGGGGTTTGTGGATGAGTTTGAGCTGTTTATTAGACACCATGTGGAATTGCTGAGTAAGCTGTAATGTGCAGTGAGAGTTCTGTGGGAGCCGTCACACGTGGATGTCATTGACACTGGGATCAGGTGAGACCACCACGGGAGCTAATCAGGTGGAGGAGCACTCTGAGCACTGATCCCATGGCCCTGCAGTGCTCAATAGGGAAGCCAGGAGGTGGCAGGCCAGACCGGAAAGGAGCAGTAAGGGGGGAGGGGGAGACTGTCACCCTTGACATCAGAGGAACAGGTGAGAGCACCGCCCAGGTACTACCTGCAAAGCACACTTGGAACACGGACTGAGAATTGATCATTGGTGACCTGGACAAAGGCACCCAAAGGCTGTGTCTGCATATGGTGAACCCTCCTCCAAGTCTGTAAACAAACGGGAGGTGGTAACTTGTCGTTTTTTCCAGTTTTCGGCCCGCTCCATTCTTTGTTCTGGACGAAGTGGATGCAGCCCTGGACAACACTAACATTGGCAAAGTAAGTTTCTTTCTGCTTTTAATTCCCCACAGAATGCCTGTGATTCAGTGTGCCTGAGCAAAAATTGTTTAACTGTTGGTTAAAAATCAAATCTAAATTCAATATCTACAGACAAGAGAGTTTCATTCAAGGCCGGGGGAGCCTCAGAGTTGTTGGGAGTCTGCATGGAGTCGAGGGAAGATTACGGTGCTGGCCTCTCTCCTGAACTAGAGGTGGGGACATGAGGGTCACTAACAGACCCCGTGGCAAACAGGACCAATTTAGTTGTTTAATAAAAGTCCCAAACCTGCTGAAACCGGTGTGGCTCAGTGGATAGAGCGTCGGCCTGCGGACTGAAGGGTCCCGGATTCAATTCTGGTCAAGGGCATGTACCTTGGTTGTGGGCACATCCCCAGTGCGGGGGATGAGGAGGCAGCTGATCGATGATTCTCTCACGTCGATTTTTTTTTAAATATATTTTTTATTGATTTTGTACAGAGAGGAAGGGAGATAGTTAGAAACATCAATGAGAGAGTGTCATCGATCAGCTGCCTCTTGCACACCCCCCACTGGGGATATACCCGCAACCAAGGCACATGCCCTTGATCGGAATCGAACCCGGGACCTTTCAGTCCCCAAGCTGACGCTCTATCCATTGAGCCAAACCGGTTTCGGCCTCATCGATGTTTCTGACTCTATGTTCCTCTCTGTGAAAAAAGTCAATAAAATATATTTAAAAAAAAAAAAAGTCCCAAACCAACGTCTCTAACTAAAATTCCAGAGGAATTGAAGTTTAAACTGTGCCCTTCCCATGTACTTCCTAACCTTTGTCCAGCGGCTGCCTTTGTGCAGGGTCCTGTTGTCAGTGTTTAGACACTGAGGGGACGAAGGAACAGCCAGCTCCTGGGAGTCCAGTCTCAGGTCCGCCTGGAAGATCGGTCCATAGACACAGCCACGGGAAGAGGCTCTCGGCTACACATCTTGACTTTTTGACATGAGAATGGTTCAGCCCGAGAAGCACGGCCACAGGACAGAGGCCACGGGACAGAGGCACAAGCTGCAGCACCCATCACTCCCCCGGGGGGTGGGGGGTCCTCCGGCCTGCAGACGCCTTCCTGCAGAGAGAACCCACTCCCGAGCCTGGGTGAACTGGACTCCTGCTTCCGATCCAGCACCTCTTCCTCCGGAAACGCTGGGCTTTGCTTTACGGCTCTGACTGACCAGAGGCTGCCGTGGCCCTGCCGTCCCATGAGTTTCTCATCAGTAACTGGCAAACTGGCGTCTTGGTCCACACCTGAGTCTTGTGAGCTTGAGTAATGAGCCCCCCTTTGCGAGATGCATTTGCTCCTGGGGTGCTATTCAGGTTGAGTCTGAAGCTGACCTGCGACTTCTCCAGTCTCTGTGAAAGGCCTGGGGGTGGGACTTTGAGGAGCTGCAGCCTGAGGCCTCTGAATGGCATGAGGTTGTCTCAGCATTTCCCAAGGGGCACTCGTCTCACCCATCTCTGGGAGCCTGCTCAGCCTCAGCCCCACAAACTGGCCCCTGAACCTGGTAGAGGACAGGCAGGCGCCACATTCGGTGACCTGCCAGACTTCCGGATAGAATGCTTGGGACAAAACACCCTGAATGCCAACCAGCTGCCTCGGCTACCTGGACTCCGGGCCGGGCTCATAAGAGAAATTGCCCCTTTGGTGAACTTGGGCACCTTGTATCCCCTGCTCTTTGTTTCAGGGGAGGGGAGGAAGGACATTTTATTCTGGTGCACTGCATCTTCTCTGGCATTTAGCATGTCCATATCTTCTGGCAAACGTAGATGTATTCATGGCATCTCAGGCTCTGAGCAGGTGCTCGCTAAGCCCACTCCTATGCAGACTGTTCTGTTCTCGGTCCTGGGCAGAGGCCTTCCTGAAGACCACCTCCAGCCTGACAACTGGCTTACGGATGCGTCATTGCCATCGTCCCCTTTCAGGCTCCGAGTTGGCAAAATAGGAAGTTGGAAGTTTAAATACCAGCCTTTCCTCACCCTCATAAAATATCTGAGTGATAGTTTTATACTGTTATAAAGACTATATAAGGTGTAGTTTTATCCTTAAAAATATCCTTCAAGTTTTAGGTCATAGGTTTAATGAGGTACCTTTCCTAACCTCTTACTTTAGAATCTGAGCTATTTCTGTGGTTGTAGTGGGTTTACCAAGTTCCCAGGGAGCTAGTAAGTGCCTGTCACCCGAGGCCTGTCTTGGGGTGACGTGTGCTGTTTCCTTCCTCCCAGGTAGCAAGTTACATCAAAGAGCAAACTCAAGAGCAGTTTCAGATGATCGTCATCTCCCTGAAGGAGGAGTTCTACGCCAAGGCTGACGCCCTCATTGGCATCTACCCGGAGGTAACACACCCCCTGTCCGTCCGTCCGTCCCTCCTGGGACGAGCTGCTGCTGGAGTGCTGCAGGGAGGGCTCAGGCTTACACTGTTGTTTAAGGAAATAAGACTTAAAAGTAACTATTCGGGTTTTTCTATGACGGTACAGAGATTTAAGATCAGGAAAAGCAAATGGAAAATTACAGAATTTTCTTTATAAAGTATTATAGTACATATTTACACAAAGTAAGCTGTACTATTGTATTTCTGTAATGTTGGAAGGTTCTAGGCAAAAGCAAATGCACGTGGTAGAACTAACAAGGAACCATTCATCTTCCAAAAGTACCAGCGGGAAGAAACAGAAATTGACTGAAAGTTCCCAGTTGTACAGTAACTTTTAGAAAGTGAACCGATCTTTAAGCCATTCAAAATACGAGGTAATGGAGTGTTCCTGGTCATTCCACTTTTAGACAGTGAGTTGCTAAGATGAAAGTAGTTTCCCTTCCTGTGCCTGCAAATTGTTGGGGGACCCCCTGGAAACGGCTGCAGCGAGCAGTGAATTCCCACGCGGTCACGCGGTTTAAGGGAAACCATCTGAACATCCTGGGGCTCTGGCTGGGCCTGTGAGTCAGACTGGCCTTGTGGCTGAGGAGCCAAAGGGTGGCTAGCACTTGGCTCCTCTCCAGCCTTAGGCTGGCCTGAGGAAAGGGGGGGAGGGGGGAGACAGAGGTGGAAGGTGACCTGGAAAGTGTGGGAACAAACAAACCAGGTTTGCTCTGCAGATCACACAGGTGCCTTCCGTTAAGAGCAGGGAAGGATGAATGCAAAAAGGAAGACTTGTGGCCAGTGCTGAGGGCTTTTCCTACATCTCAGTAGCTCACAGTCCACATGCCACAGCCATGTTTTGGGCGGCACATCCTGATACCCTGTACCGGGTATTTCAGAGAATCAGCTAAGAAAACTGACAGCTTCGAGGTGGCCCTAAGTTTCCTTCTAAATGCAAATCCAGATTCACTACTGGCTCTTGTTTTAGGCTTAATAGCACCTTTTTTCTACACAGAAGGACTAACTTCTGACTGTCTGCTCTCCATTTCAGCAAGATGACTACATGTTCAGCCGAGTTCTGACGTTGGATCTTTCTCAGTATCCGGACACGGAAGGCGAAGAAGGCAGCAGGAGACAGCGCAAGTCCCGCTAGTGGCCGTGCCGGCGGCTGCCGGCTCGCAGAGCGAATGCGTTGGCTGTGGGCAGGTCATCACGCTCAGTTCTCCCGCTCATGTTCAAACTGTTGAGTGACCACCTTCTGGAGCCAGCCAGCCTGGGTGCCGTCTGAGAACGCTGGCCACTCACTGCCGGGAGGGGTGTTTGGGAAGGTTTCCTGGGAGAGTTAGCTTTGAACAATTTTAAAAAAGGTAGTTTTGTTTCCATAGTTTCAAGTTCCATTTTGAAACCCCGCCAGAAATATGTTGAATTCTATATCCTCTTCTCTCCGGTCTTGCCTTGTCCATTTAAGGAACATTTAAATGACAGTCTTGGTTTCTGAATTGCTAATTGTAAGGTGCTGAACCTGGGTTTTGAGAAATTTTTTCAGAGGAACTTTTGTCAGTATGAAAATATCAATAAAAATATTCTAATTTCGAATGTTTCCAATTTACAGTTTTATAAACAAAAAAAGTTTAAGGTGAAAATGAATGTCTGCTTCAATGCAATCTGCATTTTCCTAAATGTCATTTCTGTTAAGAAGGAAACGAACAACAGGCTTTCCACGTCAGAGCCTTGTTCCAGGCGGGACAGAAGGTGCAGCATTGTCAGCAGGACTGTTTCCATCGCAGGACGGAACAGCGTGTGGAGGGGCTGCAGGTCTGGTGGCGACTGCGTGGGCCCAGTGGCACCGGGAAGGAGCTCCGGGTGTAGCGGACTCGCTCCCGAACTGCACTCGCAGCGCATGTAAACGGGCGCGCTGCACCAGGGAGTCCCAGCCTCGCTCCCTGCTCAGAGGCCGCTCGGTCTCCCTGGTTCCTTGTTTCCTGCCGCAGTCTCACCTCAATCTCTGACTTCCCCTCCTTGAAAGACGTTGGCTTAACACTGGAATGTCCCCTCAGTGCCACCTCACCTGTCCCCTTCCTCTTCCCGGCTGCCTGTTCTCTCAGAACTCGGACTCGAGGCAGCTTCCTCGCGTTCCTGAACCACCTCTGTGCAAACCACAAGCAACAGGAACCAGTTGGAACGCCACACTCCAAAAACAAAACAGGAACCTGATCATAACAGCTGGTTTACACCCATTACCCGGTTAAGAACTACACAGACGTTACAGCACACGTGGCACTTGATCTTGAAAAAGCCCAGAAGTGGGCTTGTGTAGTGGGCGGCGCCGGGCCCAGGGGTGGAGGGGGTTGAGGCGCTGGCGGTGCCGGGCTGCGGGCTCACGGTGTCTGTTGGTCGGCGCAGCTCTGTCCCACTGGGCACAGCTCACCTACTCCACTACCAGGTCAGCAACCTCTCTATGGCGGAGAGACAGCAGTTCAGGCTTTGGTGAGGCAGCAAAGAGGCTATTGTGTAGGTGCCCGTATAACCACAAAATACCGCCATTTAAAAACGGCAGAGCATTGCAGCTGCAGTAACAACGGCGGATGTCCCCGACCTGGTTTCTCAGGGACAGAGCCTCATGCAGATCAGGTGTGCTCGAACTGTTCCCACTCCTGTCACCTTGCTTTCAGTCTGCGTCTTAAACAAGCGTTACGGCGGGGCTGGCTGCAGACTGCTCGCTCTTCACAGCAAGGCCTCCGCCCGGCGTGGCACTCGGCAGCGCTCGGAGCTGGTCCTGAGCAGCCTGCTACGCTTTCCGGCTTCCCTCCTCCCCGTCACTCTCCTGCTGTGACGTGGCCTTCACACACATCCGTCCCTGATCGCACACTGAGTCCTTAAAAACTCTGTCTGCTGTTAAACACTGAACACGTTCAAGTGCTCACTTGATTTCACAGTTGAGTGGCAGCTCACGGTAAGAATTCTCAGAAATAAAACAAGCCTCGTCGTCATGGAGAAAGGCTGAGCATGCAGAGCTGCAGTTAAAACTTCACGACCAGAGGAGCATAAACGATTGGCTTCCTGCTTGGAGAGCAGACAGGTCTGAAGCAGTGCAGCTTCTGCCCACACTTCCCACCTGACGTTTCTAGTTCCCGGTGCCTGCGGGAGCTCCAGCGCCATCCGTGGGGAGTGTCATGGTGCTTGGTGAGACGTCACATGAAAGTAGGCAGCCGCCAAAACACACCAACAGGGCCTTTGCCAGTCACAGAGCAGCCACCCACCACGCCCTCTGCCTGCCTGCCTGACGCTGTGCCCATCACGTGCCATGGGGGAGAATGCTGGGAGGGGAGACTTGGAAAGCTCGGGATACTCTAAGTTTAGAACGGCTCTGCTCCACTTGTAACTTCTCATCAGCCTCAAGGCGGGCTTGGACCACCCTGTACAGCACGGTTGACAGGGCCTTCTGCCCTGACGGGCTGCTCAGTGGTTAGTGCACCATCCCGTGCACCAGAAGCTTGCAGGTTCAGTCCCTATTAATTGCACTCACAGAAGGCAAATGGCTGTGCTCCCCACCTCCCTCGCGCTCTATAAAAAGGCCCTCTGGTTCTTCGCGATGATGCTCTAGTGCTCAGGGATAGACCTGCCGTTTTCTGGAACTAAGTCACTGAAACTACTGCGTTCCAAAGAAGCCCTTAGATCCAGTCATTCTGTTAAGACGTCACTCTCACTGGCAGATTCAACACCTCGAATATTCTTTACTATCAAACAACGTAACCAACATACCTTAAAAGTTTCTTCTATAGTAACATGTTTCCGCATAAAAATTACAAAATTTAAGAGTCTAGTTTCTCATTTTTCTTTGGCAACTACTGTTGCTTGCAGTCTCCACTGTCCCTTTATTAGAACAGCCACCGGACAGGGCGCCGGGGAGCCCGGAGACCAGGCACCTCCCTCCCGCCACCAGCTGAGGTAGTTGTCTGCCCGTCCTGGTGGAGGGTCCGAGGTGAGCGTTCACCCCGACAGTTAGACACACAGTGGGACTCCCCAGCTTCCGGCCGCATCCACAGGCTCTCGGGGGCAGGATGGCAGCGTGGGGCCGTGTGAGTTCTCGAACATTCCTCATCCCGGGCGGCACTGCGGTCACAGAAGGCTGGTTTTCAAGTTGCAGGTTTGGTTGGTTTTAAAGATTTCAAGATGTGTCAGCATCGTCTGTTTAAACAAAGAAAGGAATACAAGATGTGAGGTTCGGCTCAGAAAAGTATTTGCCGTCAGATTTCTATTTCAGAAAACTCAGTTTTTCTCATGTGCTGAAGACTCGGAAAACGCTTCCATCTTGGGGAGCAGTGGCCGCTGTCCAGAAGTGGCTGTGCGTCATGTACCACCAGGGCCCTGGGCTCTGGCGGAGCCGTGGAACCCGCCGGAACGTGCAGCTCCTCCCTTCTCAGGGCAGAGGCGGCGTCAGCACGCGTGATGGCGCCCCGCCTGCAGGACGGCCAGCAGCGCCGAGATGACCGTGGCCGCACCCCACGCAGGGCGGGGCCAGCCCACGAGACCGAGGCCTGTGGGGCCGAAGCCGCTGGGAAAGCAGGCGGTGAGCGCTGTGGCCCTGGGAACGGGGTGGCACCGACGCTGGACAGGAAACCTGGGCGCCTAAGACGGCGGTCACCCTTGGGTGGTGGTTGGGTGACTGACAGTGTGGGGAGAGGGGTCCCCACACTGCTGGGCCCGGATGGGGTAGGTGGTGGGTTCATCTTGTGAGCATTCACTGCTGACCTCACATGTTCTCTACGTGTTTTTCAGCAACACGCGAATGAGAATGAGCACCAGTGTCTGGAGGGGTCCCCGGGGCGGTGGAGTGACACGCATCTCCCCAGCGCCTGCCCGCCCACCAGCAGCATCCTGAGGGCGCCCCCGGCAAGCCGGTACCTGAGGGCCGGAGCTGTTTGGAAGCTTCGATGCCGTTCTCCTCCAGCTTCCTCTTGGCGCAGTCCTGGCAGCTGCCCCCTGAGAGGAGACGTCCGTTAGGAGCTCCCGGGCGCCCTCCGCCTCGGCCCGGCCAGGGGCGTCCAGGGGGCTCCACATTTCCAGGAGGCAGTGGGCTGGGTGGGAGGAAGCCGCATAACCATGTCCCTCACGCACACAGGGCATGCGCGGCCATTCCTGACCCGCCTTCCTTCCTGCACGGAGCCCACTCCTCGCAGGGCCTGGGTCTGGCTGCTGAGCCCAGTGGTAGGGAGGCCGCCCTGTTCCCAGTTCAAACACGTTAAATCGGCCATTTTCTACGAACGCTTAGAGCCTCTCCAGTTAAACTCTGAAGGGGCTGGGCCCATGACCACACCTCAGCCGAGGCCCTGAGCCGGCCATGGGACGGGGTGTCCTCGGGCCACATGCCACTACACTGCGCTCCAGGCACAGGGGGCGCTGTCCCCCTTCCCAGAGGCAGGCCTGTCCCGCCCCGCTGTGTCTTCTCGGCCAGTGTCACGTGAGGCCGTGCCTGATCTACAGCTCGCGGCGAGAAGACAGGAATGCGCCTTACCCAGCGTGGTGCTGTCCGCCCGGTCGGCATCTGGAAGAAAGGAAAACAGTCAGAGGCCGCACCACGTGCGCCCCTCCAGCTGGGGGGACGTGAGGCGGCTGCACGGCTTGGCCACCGCCAGCCCCAGGCCGGTGAGTGTCCTTCCTCCCCATCTCCCTGCGGGGGAGCGGGAGGCCCGGCTGTCATCACTGTGTGCCACCCTCCCCGGCCAGGGAGGCACCGCACCAGCGAGCACAGACCGCAAGGCCCGGGCGCTCTCCAGAGCCGAGTGCGTGCAGCGGTCCTGGTGCCCGGTGCCTGTGCGTGGGGAGGCGAGGCGGCGGGCAGGGGCAGAGGTGGCGAGCACACCGTCCCTCTCCAGAGCCAGCAGAGCCCTGCTCAGTCCAGGACTCCGTTCCAGCTTCAGAACGCCTGGGCCAGCCAGGCACATGGCTCACTCTGAGCTCGGCCACGCCTCCGGTCAGCTGCTGGCCGCATGGGGACTGTGAGCCAACAAGAAGTAGCGCCATGAATGTGCAACTCACAGCACGGCCACAGTGCAGCTCCCTGCTCCTCGGGAGGAAACCCACTCCCCAGCGGTCAGCTCCTCGGGCACAATGGCGACGCCCTCAGCGGCCCCCTTTGCGGGCTATCTATGGAAAGGGCTGGTGGGAACTCCGGTGCGCACTGTCGCCATAATCTTGGCATCTCCAGTCCCCACTGACAATTGTTCCACCTGCCACCGCCCCCGTGCTGTGCCCAAGGCCATGCGGTGCCCGAGTGTCCGTTACCCTCAGTGACAGTCGCTGTCACCCCTGACTTATAAGCTGCAGCTGCCTGTGCGAGCTGACCGAGTGAGAGTCGCTCGCTCCTCGGTCACTCCGGCATTGGGCGCTCCCAGGAGAAGGCCAAGGAGAGCCAGTTAAGGAGCCCGGGAAGGCTGACGGGAAAGGAACCGCCGTCCTGACCAGGCAGGTGGCAGCATCTGCGGACGTGGCCCCCGAAGCGTGGCACCTGCCCAAGCCGGTGTGCCGACTCCATGCACAGTCGGCTCCGCAGACTGCACTGTCACCCGGTCCTCCAGACTGAAGGGGACAGTTGGGGAAATTCTAAAGCTGGTGAATTTAACGACATGTAAAAGAAGAACTCAAAAGCCTCCATTATATTTGGGGCGTGTGGATTACGTCTGAGAAAAGGGCAGCGCGGCCGGCCCGGCTCCCGCGGAGAGAAGGCGGTACCTGGGCTGCGCTGCCGGCAGATCTGCGTGGCCAGGTCCTGCACGTAGCCCGGGAAGTGGTCGAAGCAGGCGCCGTAGGACACCACCTTGATGCCGTGCAGCAGCATGTCGGCCTGGTGCTTGAAGAAGAGGTCCTCGCTCTCCTTGAGCACCACCATGTAGTGCTCCAGCTCCACCTTGTTGGGCACCGAGTACAGGAAGAGCGCCTGGAAGATCTGGTCGCGCAGCGTCTCCCCGCAGCCCACGAACAGGAAGGACCGGGTGCGGTACAGGCTCTGGAACACCTCCTGCAGACAACGGGGCGAGCTCAGGAAGGCCCACCGCTGTGCCCCCAAATCATCCGCTTGGAGCCTCCCCTGGGCCCCTGAGGACGGACAGAGGCAGCCCCTCGCCAGGCCCCGGCAACATCCAGGGCACATGAGCCGAAGGTGGCACAGCCGGCGGCCCGCCCTGCCACCAATTCTGAGCTGAGCGCCCGCCGCTCAGTGCCCACTTTCTAAATCGCGCACAATTCCAACACACAATCCGGTCATGTCTGCACATGCCACACTGGAATTAACGTGTCTCGGTGGGTCACAGACAGACACTTTGGGGGCCAGGAGTTTGGGGAGTGAGGGCAGCAATGCTGAGGAGGGGCCAGAGCCAGTGGCACAGGGAGTGGGCACAGGGGAAGGAAGGCTGCACCGAGTCACTCGGGCCTGCAGGGGTCCAGGCCCAGTGTGGGCGGTGCAGGAGGCAGCCAACCAATGCTTCTCTCTCGATGTTTCTCTCTCTCTCCCTTCCTCTCTGAAATCAAGAATATATTTAAGCAAAAGGGAGGAAGGGAGGGAGGGAGAGTGGGAGGGAAGGAATGGAGAGAAGGGAGGGAGGGAAAGAGGGAGGGAATGGAGGGAAGGAGGGAGGGAAAGAAGGAAATGAAGGGAGGGAATGGAGGAAGGGAGGGAGGAAAGGAGGGAGGGAAGGAAGGGAGGGAGGGAAAGAAATGGAGGGAAGGGAGAGAAGGAAAGGAGGGAAGGGAGGGAGGGAGGGAGGGAGGGAGGGAGGGAGGGAGGGAGGGGAGGGGAGGGAGGGAGGGGAGGGAGAGAAGGGAAGGCGGAACAGTGGCCAGAGAAGAGCATCACAGACCCTGCAGGCCTGCACCGTCAATCCTGAGCAGTGTCGAGGACAGTGGGGGAGAAGGGGGGGGTCAGGGTGGGCCGCTGTAATGAGCCCTCATGGAGCCCCCCGAGCCTGTGCCGTGGCCGCCTGGCAGCCTGAGGTCCCGAAGGCAGGAAAGCTGGGCCGTACCATCACTTCCGGGTCTTGTGTGACGTCCTTGTACCCCGAGGGGTCCAGGACCATCCCGCATGGGTCCGTGTAGAGGCCATGGATGTGGAGGACGCCGTACTTGATGTGCCCTCGCGCCCACTGGAGGACCTGCCAGACACAGGGCGACAGGGAGAAGCTGGTGTCACTGGACGGCGTGAGGGAAGTGGCTCAGCTGGACCGTGGTCTCCCAACCCACTTGGAAGAGGGAGGTGTTCGCACTGACTGTACCTTCAAAGCCTGGAGCTACTCTGCTCCCTGTGCTTGTCACCTGCCCTCGCCTCAGAAAGCACCTCCCTGCCTCGTCACACAGGACTGACCGGGATGAGGCGCGGAGGCCTGGCTCTGTGGCCGGGACCTTTCCGTGCTGCTGACCCTGCCGCCCCCTCCCGAAAGAAGTGAACAGAGAAACGAGCACCAGCCGCGGCGAGTCCGCCCAGGGCTCCGAACAAGGTCCTCGACAGACCACGGCCTGCTCGCTCCAGCTATGCCGGGCTTTCTCCGCAGCAGGACTGCTGAAGACCCAGACAGACAGACAGACAGTAACCGCTCTGACCCAGCACGAGCCGATGGGCGGCCAATCTCCGCTGCCTGCCCTCATTCATCCCAGAGACACCGTGACACAGCGAGCAGGCCTCCTGGGGACCCGGTGGCTGGGACGCAGCAGGTGGTCTGTCCCGAGGGGCCAGGGCGCCGGGAGGCTGTGCAGCACACGGGGGCGGACAGCCTGTGCCCACCCCGGGTGCCCGGCCGCCCGGCCACCGTCTCAACCCAGCTGGGGGAGAAAGGCCCCCAAAGGGAAGCTCAGGCCTGACTGGGCCGAGACCTCCAGCTTCCTGAGCGCGGAGGGGCCCACCCTTCCCTCCCAAAGTGACCAGACAGCACAGCAGCCATCCTGGCCAAGCCACACTGGTGAGCCTGCGCACACGCCCAAGGACACGGCGTCCGGACAGGTCGCTGAATGGGCTACATTCAGCCTGCGTGACAGGAAACAAACATGCCACCTGCTCACCGGCCCGCGGGGGAGGGCATTCGCCTTGCTTCTGAGTAACTGGCATCGGCAAGATACGAGGGACAGAGCCAGGCGTCCCTCGGACGTTCGGTGGGTTTGGCCGCAGTGACACAGCGCCGCAGTAAAGGCTGGGGCCCTGCCTGCACCTGGTAAAGCGCAAACCTGCCCGGTGCAGGGAAGTGAGGTCTGCCTGCCCTCCGCGGAGAGCGTGGGATGGAGTCCGGTGACCTTGCGGAAAACCATTCCGTGACTTAGGTCACCTGTCTTAGCCTCGCCACACCCCGCGTGGCCAGCGTGCTCCGTGGTTAGTGGCGGCAGTTGATCCAAGGGTCTCGGGTTCCAGTCCCAGCCAAGGGTACATACCTGGCAGGTTCCCTCCCCACCCCTGGACAGGGCGCATGGGGGAGGCAACCCATTAATGGGTCTCCTCATATCGATGTTTCTCTCTCTCTGCCCCCACCCTCGTGCCTCTCTCTGAAAAACAATATAAAAAACCTTCAGGTGAGGATTAACCAAAAAGGTCATACCCTTTGACCCTGAACCTCTTCTAGGGACTTATGCTGAAGAAATAAACAGAGGCACAGTAGTACAGGATCGTCATTGCAGCATTATTTACCAGCGTGAAATACGCTATAGTGAGAGAGGAATGCAGCAATTATACTTTGGTTTTACAATTATATTGTCCTTCAAAGTCATGCTTTTAAAAACAGCTTAATGGAGTTCTGGTCAGGAGGGCAGAGAAGATAAACACTGCTCGCCTCCTCCCACAACCACATATAAATTACAGCTCAACTCTACAGCCGCAGCCGGAGAGCCACCTGCAGACTCGGTGAGCCAAGGATACAGAGCAGCCGCCATGGCGAGATCATGCCCCAAAGAAATATGACCCCAGAGGCAAAGAATTACTTAATTTACAAAATGTAAAAAGCCAATGACAGAGTATAACATTGAGGGGAGAAATCAGGATAACTTTATATATTGCAAGCCCCATTGGCGGGGTTTTTAAAACAAATTAACTGAAATTCACAGCAGTAGGCCTGCGCGCTTCTGCTTCCCTTAGCGACTTCCTGCGCCGATGAACGAATGAGGGAGACCTGTCAGCAGGACGGGCGGAGCCCTGGGGAGCGGCGTGCCAGGGGCCGGTGCACGGGCCAGGCCCAGCGAGCCGTCCCTGCAGAGGAGCGAGGCCTCCGCCACGGCGCTGACACCCGCTCCCCCGCCCCCGCGCCCAGCGGCCCGCTCACCTTCGCCTTGTCCTTCAGGTCCAGGGACTCCATGGGCCGGTTCTGCTGGCGCCCGAAGAGCTCCAGCAGGTTGTCGTAGTTGGTGGTGAGCACCATGGTGCCGCGGTCCATGAGGCTGAGGATGGGCTGCAGCACCTGCGGCCGCTGGAGGTGCTGCTCCAGGCTGTCGAAGATCTCCATCAGGCAGTCCTGGAAGAAGTTGGGCTTGGTGTCGCCCGTCCGCTGCGGAAAGGAGGGCCGGAGTCACCGCAGCATCCTCAGCCCAGAGCCCAGCCAGCAGCACTCCGGGAGAAGGAGGGACCCTGACCTCACAGTTAGATAATTTACAAGCACGTGACACTACATGCTCTGGGGCAGCTACGCTGGGGCACAGGGAGGTGGGCCGCAGGCTGGGGGGCATCTGGCAGAGGGGCCTCTGGAGAGACATCCCAGCGAGGGGAGCACACGCGCAGGCCCTGAGGTGGCAGCACAGGTGGGTCCACAGGTGAGCAAGGAGCCCGCACAGGAGGAGTGAGGGGCTGTCAGCAGGTGCGGTCAGCTGACCCAGAGCCAGACTGCGGGGGGCCTGGGAGACCAGGTAAAGAGCTCCTCTCAGAGCAGCCCACCCAGGGTCTAGAAATGGTGTCTCAATGGCCTCCTCGCTCAGGGGAGTCGGGGCGGCACACACAGTGGAGGACTCAACAGGACGAGGATGGCGCGTGGCCCTGGGGTGGCACCAAGGATGGCGTGGCCGTGACCGAGCTGCCGCAGCGGAGCCGGCGGAATGGGTGTGGGTGGGGGAGAAACGAGCAACTGATGGCAGGAAAGCAAACGAGGCCCGTGAAGGGCTGTGCTGTGGGCCAGGTAAGTGGGTGGGACCAGGAGGGTGCCCTCGCCAGCCACCCGCACAGGGCAGCCGCGGGCAACGGAGCGGGCTGTGCATGCGTACGGAACCCCTCTGCCCACCCTCTGCCTCTCTATCGCCTCCTGCTTCCGCTGTCCCTCAGAGTTCACCTGTCCCTCCCTCTGAGCCCGCTGAGGTCAGCTGTCAGACTCTCGGGTTATCTCCAGGGGTAGGGAGCGGCTGTAGGGTCAAGCCTCGGACTGACCTGAGGCAGGGCCCCAAACAAGTCCCAGCTGGAGGGCACAGCCCTCTTAGCATAAGCCAGCTTAATCTTATAGCTCTCCCAGTTCCTTGCTGGTCACTAACGGCTGTGGGAGGCGCAGCAGGTGCTGCCAAAGCAGGGTGAAATGTGACCATTCCCGTGTTTTGCTTTGTGTGCTTGACCATAAAATACAGCCTCGGCTTGCAGGCTGGGTCTGTGTCCTCACCCAGCACGGAGGTCCACCGGGCCCCCGCTGTGTTCTCGTCTGTCTGCTTTGATCCTTCCCGCCCCTCCTCAGGCTCACCCTTGCCCGTGCTGGCACGGCAATCTGGGCACTCCCCTGTCTGACCCCCTCCCCAGTTCTGATAAGCCTTCCACTATTCTGGGGGTCTGCCCTCACTGCGCCCCACACCTCCATCCTCACCGCCTTCCCCACTGGAAACAGGCTCTCCCACTCCCTGACCCAGGTCACTGCCACCTCCTGCTGTTCCTTCAGCTTGTGCCCAGGGATCCTCCGGCCCCAGGCCTCAACACACCTCCATCTCTCCTGCCATGAACTGGCCCATCCCACCATGGCCACCTCCCAGCTACCCTCTCCAGAACCTCTGCTCAGCCTCTCCCTCTGCCTGCCTGCTCCTAGCCCCGGCAGCTCCCAGGACGTCCAGCCCATCCAGACCTGCAGCCGGGCACCTGCCCCCACCGGCCTGTCTCTCCCTCTCGCCAGCCAGCTTCTCCAGGAGCAGCTCAGATCCCACATCACTACAACCACCTCCTGCAGGAGCTTCCACCCCCTGCCCTGGCAAACCCCAGCCCTGACTCCCAACTGACTCCCAACCGGCTGGAAACACAGCTCTGACAGGCGGCACTGTAACTCTTCACGAAGTTTTCAAAAGTGAAGGGAAGAGAAGAATAAAGCTCACTGCCCGGACTAAACCAGCAGCAGCCCGCCTGGCCTCGCCTCACATGCACTCTCCCTGGACGGCCCGGTCTGCCAGCAGCCCTGCTCCCTCTCAGTCCCCCCCTTCTGCCTACGACAGGCCCGGCCGCTGGCCCTAAGGACCAGAGGGACCATGCCGGCTCCACGGCCAGGCTCTGGGCCACGGCCGGGCTCTCCGCGCAGCATGGGGTCCCTGGAGCTGCGCTCAGACAGAAAGTGGAAGGGCCCCCCACCGGGACCTCGCTGCCCCTCATCACAGAACCCACATTCAGCAGACACTATTGGGAACACTCCCCGGATGCTGGGGAAATGGTCGTGGCCACATGACACTGGCCAGCATGGTGACAACAGAAGGGGTCTACGTGGCTTCCACGGCAGCCCTCCCACGCGCTGGAGTCACTGAAGCAGCAGGGACCCTGGCGTGGGGAGCAGCCCTGCAGCCGGGCTGCCCGCAGGTTTCCACGTGAGAAACCAGCAGTGAGCCCACTACGCCCGTGGCTGGGTCCCCTCCACAGCAGCCTCACGCTCCTGATGCCCCCTTCTCCTGTGCCGGGCCTTCTCCTCCTCGTCCTCCTCCTCCTTCTCCCCCTCCTCCTCTGACCCAGTTCCCAGATGACAGCTGTGCATCTCCAGAAACACGGGGTGAGGAGCGGAGCCTGCCTTGGCCCAGCAGCTAACCCGTGTGATGGTGACCTGGCCACACAGGTGAGCAGGGTGACCCCCACTCCTGCACGACCCCGACTCCGGCTACCACTCAGCACAGCCTCTTGCAGCACCCGGTGCTCTCTCCACAGATCCCGTCCACCTGCAGGCTCCACCTGACGTGCTTCTGGGAACCACCGTCACCGCAGACACGGCTGGCCAGCCCGGCCCAGAGCGCCTCAGGCCACCCCTCCCCTGCTAGACAGGAACCACAAGCTCCAGCCGCCGCAGCCGGCGACACCGACAGCTCCCGGCAGGGCCCACGCTGCCCGCACCCCTGCTCGGAGGCGGGATTCTGAGGGAGAGAGGCTCCTCAGCGCCGCTTCTGAGAGACACGCGGACTCACCACGTGGCCCCACCGCGTGGCCCGACCACGGCACCCAGGGCCCCTGCGCAGCGCTCACCGGCGACATCTTGCGGATGAGGTCGTGGGCGACGACCAGCAGGTCGCGGTCCTTCTTCACTTTCCTGCGGAACTGGGCGGCGTCCCCGGGATGCAGCACGTCCAGCTGCTCCGCCGTCTCGATGACGGCCTCCAGGCAGCCGCGCCAGGAGCACAGCGCGGGGATGCCGGGCGCCGCGGCCGCGCTGACGCCCGTGCCGATCACCAGCAGCAGCTCCTGCGGCTGTTTCTGGATGAGGCTCTTCAGGAACTTCCTGCTGAACCGAGGGAGGAGGAGAGCCGGCCTGAGAGGCGCCCGGCCAGCAGCGGTGCATCTGGGGAGACCCGCACGGTGCGTGGTCCTGTCGGCCCCGGCTGTGCTCAGGCACACGCACAAGCACACATGCATACACACACCAGCACACACATGTGCGTGCACACACTCATACACGCACAAGCACACAAACACACACACACAGGCATGTTTCCCCGTCTCCGCTGCTGCAACAGGAGGCACTGTTTTCTGTCTGTCTGTCCTTATTCCACAGAGGACTTGGGGACGGCAGCATCTTGTTCGAGTCCCAGGGTTAAGTGCCCATGTGAGTGACGTGTGTCTCTCAACAAAAAGCTCGGCCATTTTAATCCCCCGAAGCGGCAGAGCTCGTGAACAGTTACCACGAAACGATCCCTGCTCCCGCGCAGACAGAATTCCCAGCAAATCCCTCCAACAGGCAAACCTGGGTCTCGGGCAGACTGCTCCCTGAGGCCACAGTCTGTCTGCGGGGACCCCCTGACCTGCTGCTCCTGGGAGACCAGGTCTGGTCCCGTCCTGGGGCATCTCTGACGCTGGAGCGGAGGCCTGTACAGCCCCTGCGACTCCGTCCCTCACGGCTCCTCGCCTGCTGGTGACAGAGCCTCAAACCTGCACAGGTGGAGCCACTGTGCTTACCTGGACTTCTGTTCACTTTGGTGGGTGGTCTTTTCCAGTGAATCCATCTGTGAACCCTAAAGAGAGAAGGCAGTCAGAGCGGCTCCGGTTCCCAGGTGGACAAAGTGTCCAAAACTGTTTCTGTGGCACCTTGGCCAGTGTGGCCACATGGTTAGAGCACTGGCCTGCACACCACAGTGGCTCTGTTCGATTCCCGGTTGAGGGCATGGACCTGGGTTGCAGGTTTGATCCCCGGCCCCAGTTGTGGTACATGCAGGAGGCAAGCAGTCGATATGTCTCTCTCACATCGATGTTTCTTTCTCCACCCTCCCCACACACACACCCTTCCTCTCTCTCTCTTAAAAAATCAACAACAAAAAATTGTTTTTAGCCGAAACCGGTTTGGCTCAGTGGATAGAGTGTCGGCCTGCTGACTGAAGGATTCCAGTTCGATTCTGGTCAAGGGCATTA
The DNA here is from genome assembly GCA_963693515.1 of Pipistrellus nathusii. Taxonomy (NCBI): domain Eukaryota; kingdom Metazoa; phylum Chordata; class Mammalia; order Chiroptera; family Vespertilionidae; genus Pipistrellus; species Pipistrellus nathusii. Next base: position 188,679,646 of record OY882860.1, on the reverse strand, counting down.
TCTTGGTTGTGGGCACATCCCCAGTGTGGGGTGTGCAGGAGGCAGTCGATCGATGTTTCTCTCTCATCGATATTTCTAACTCTCTATCTCTCTCCCTTCCTTTCTGTAAAAAAAAAAAAAAAAAAAAAATCAATAAAACTTTTTTTAATTGTTTTTAAATTATGTTTTGATTCTCGGTCAGAGCACATACTTAGGTTATGGATTCGATCCAGAGTCAGGGTATGTATGGGAGGCAACCACTAGCTAGCTGTTTCTCTCTCACATCAATGTTTCTCTCTCCTCCCCCTTCTCTAAAATCAGTAAACACACACACACACACACACACACACACACACACACACACATCTTCAGGTGACTGAGTTTAAAAATAAAAGATTAATTAAAAAATAATGTCTCTAATTCTTTTCATTATCGTTCCACTGCTTTAGATCCTCCATATATTCATGGTTATGTGACACACTGAGAAACTGAACACTGCACTTAGCATCTGCCAAAAGGTGCGACAATGTAAACTGTGCCGGGCTGGATTCCCAGTTTCCCAAAAGAGCCGAGCCCCCAGCGGGCGAGCTTCCGGCGGCTGCAGGGCACGGCTCCCACCTCTTCCGGGGCCTGAGCTGGAGGCTGCAGCCGGCTCAGCTTGACTCTCAGACACGCACTGTCGTCACCGGAAGGCTCCGGGGCCCCGTGAAGCACCGTTATCCGCAGCTCAGCTCCGAACGGCCGGGCTGCCCATATTTAGGCATTAGGTCCGCAGCACAGGCCTTTAAAGACACGACCTCATTTCCTGTTCTCCCGCAGCACCATCGCCAGAGCCGCGTCTCCACAGAAAGCATCCAAACCTCTGGTTTGCAGGCCAAGGCCAAGCAGGAGACGCCCCCGCAATGGGCCGGACACTACAAGTTCGGGAAGCACAGCGAGCCGCGTGCTCCCATCCAGTGCTCTCGGCGGCGGATTCCGGATAACAGTCACAAAACCCTCCAGGGACTTTCCGAAGCTGCATCTTTTGGTTTCCTTGGTGATCCTCTTGTCACCACAGCTTGCAGGGCCAGAGCCAAGCATCATAGCAACCCCCTTTTCCCAAGAACCCAGTGGCCCTTTCCGGCAGCACCACGGCCGGCACAGATCGGCGTGAGCAGCTCCTGCCAGTGTCACTCAGACCAAATAAGTCTAACAGGGCGCCTCCTGCGTCACTGGTGAGGTTAGGAGTACTTGAGAACTAGCTTCCAAGCAGCCCAAGATCGCCTCACTCTTTGAATTCCCAGCCTCCAGCACTAAATAGATGCTCATCTAACCGAGCCCCAAAGCACAAGGGAGTAAACCACAAACCCCAGACTTGTCAGTAACAGCTGCAAAACACAGCCCCGCCCTCCGCACCCTAACCCAGTGCTCACCACTACCGCCTGGAAACCACACCCTGGTATGGGCCCCTCACCCAGACTAGGCTCGGTCAGGTGACCTCTGTGGCCAATGGGACATCAGCGAGGAAGCAAGAGTTTGGTAAGTGCTTTGCCCAGGTGTCAGCTTGGGCTCTGAAGGGCCGTGGGTTCGATTCCCAATCAAGGGCACGGGCCTGTTCAGAGCACATGCAGGAGGCAGGCAACCAACCACGGTGTCTCTCACATCAATGTGTCTCCCTCCCTCCCTTTCACTCTAAAAATGGAGAAATATCCTCGGGTGAGGATTACCACCACAAGTCTGATAAGCTCTCTGCCCTCCGGGGAGGGTGAGCCAGAGGTGACCCCCGGGACAGCCCACCCAGCCAGCCGAGGACAGAGCCCAGCAACCAGCCAGAGCCCGCGGAGTCGGACGCACTCACCACCCCGCTCCAACCCTGAGGCCTGGAAGGATGAGGAAGACAAGAGTGTCAAGCACACGCTAGTGACCCACGTGAGAAACACGTGCTGCTATCAGTATATGTGCTGCTCCCAGCAGACCCAACCCGGGAGTGTAATCGGTGACCTTCCCTCCTTAAAGGGGCCATGCCCATCAACTGGATGGACCACCAGGTCGGGAAGCCTGGAGCCATGGAGCAGGCACTTCCCAGCAGCACCTCCTCCCCAACTGACGCTGCAGGCCTTCACACCACGCCCATCCCTCGGCTGGATTCCCACAGACTGCCTCTCCGGGGGATCCATTCGGGAGGGGCCCCGGAAGGAGCAATCACTGACAAGCACGCTCTCAACCCCCAGAGCCGCCGTGACACTGTATGGCTTCAGGGCGTTGGGTTAGCAGGACTGGCTGCACCTGCGCTGGGAACAGGTGCTAACGGACCAGAGGAAGCTTCCAGAGCGGCCAGGGAGGCGGCATCTCCACGGAAGCAGCGGCCCACAGGGGAGAGAACACAGACAGGGCTGGGGTCGAGGACACCAGCAGGAAGCCTCTCTGAACCTGTTTCCCAATCTGTCAAATGGGAAGTCCACCGCGCACATCACTGACGCGGCGGGCAGACGTAGGGCTGAATGTAAACGTCCGCCTGCCCTCCGGCTGCTCCTCCCTCGGCTGCAGCCGCTTCCAACCCCAACGTCCAACTTCCGACGTCACCAGAACTGCTATTTCCTCGTTCACCCGCTTCAGGGAGGGAGGGGGAGCAAGAGGACATAGGGGGAATAAATGGAGGTGGAAAAAACAATTTTAAAAAATTTAACCACAGTTCTGGTAAAACGTAACTCCTTCACTTTACAGAAAACACAAAACCTTAATTTGAACCCTGTCACTGAGTGATGAATTATGATTTGGAGGGGGAGGGGAGTGTTCATTTTGTAATAACCGAAATGTGCTCACTTGCTTCTGGAAACCAGTGCCTCCAGAGTGGCTTGGGCATAAATGCTCACACCAAGAAAATAACAAAATGATGAGTAAAAAAATGTAAAGGTCACGGCTCAGTTCAAAAGGCGACATTGCTATGGCACGTGGCGCCTTATGGGAGGGAAGAAAAGGCACTGAGCAGGTTACAGCCTCCCTCCTCCCCCCCCCTCCTGACCTGGGAGTGCTCACCGGGCTGGCACCCAGCCCTGAGGCCGACCACGCGGGAGCCGCCACGCCGCTCTCCGGTGCAGTGCGGGCAGACTGGCACACAAAGCCGTGGCGTTCACCAGGCGCCCTGCCAGGCGGTAGATCATTAACCGCTCACAGCCTGTCCACCGGCTCTGCCCGCACAGTTCAAACAGACGCGTTCCGGAGCGATAAGCCAATGAGGGTCAAACACAGCAATTCAGGCACTCAGCCGCCTGGGAACAGCACCCTCCGACCCAACCTACAGGGGCGTGTCCCGGGGCCCGAGGGTCCTCGAGGTGATGGGCGCCAACTGCCCTCATTCAACAGAGGGGACGCTGGTGCCCCAGGAGTCAGGCCGCTCGCTCCTGGTCCGCCACCTGCCACCAGGCTGGCACGCATCCGGGTCCACAGCGCCTTCCACACCCACCGCGGCCCCCGCCCGCGTTTCCCACCACGCTGCCCCACAGACAGCTCCGGGGACCGTCACCTTGCAGCTCGCTCGCAGTCTGGCTGCACTGGGTTCCACCCGCTGCCGAACCCATTCACTCTCCAGCCTGAGCGAAGCCGGGGATGGCAGAGGGGGAGGCGTCGGCCAGTTTTCCATTTGCTCTTTGCCTTTGCCAGCGCCTCAGCAGGGGGCAACTGAGGGGGCGGGCAGGAGTAATGCCGCTCAGGGCTGCTGGGCAGGAAGTGGGGTCTCCTTGAAAGAGCCCGGCCTTAGGAGCTCAACGAGCCGGACACCCCGGCCCTCCCCGAGGACCTGGCTCCTTTACGAGCACAAAAGCAACAGTACCTGCCCCTGCCAGGAGGATTGCAGACACGAGGAGGGGACGTTTAAAAGAACAAGACGAGAGCAGCCTGCTTCCCCCAAGCCCTTTGCATCTGAGAATTCCGTTCCCAGCCACGCTGGTCACATTTCACCCGTGAGAGCCTCTCGGAGCGCAGACCCGGCCCTGCATCAGCTCCCTCTCCGGGAGCACTCCCGTGAGCACCCCACTCTCCCTCCCTCCCCGCGGCCTCTGCAACCGGAGTCTCCCTGCCCCACATCCTGCCGTGCTCCCGGCCCCACCAGCTGTCCCTCAGCCCTCGGTCCCTCTGCCTCCGGAGTGACGTCCCAGACCCTCCGGGACTTTCCAAGCGGCCCGCAGAGCCTCAGGACCCTGCCCTGCGGCACCTGCACCTCCTGTGTGGGGTCACCCTGGACGGCCCTTTGGCATAACCACAACCGGGTGAAAGCTCCGGTGGCAGTGCCAGAGCTCGGCGGGCGCAGGCAGGAGAGAACGCACCCTCTCGGCTCCGGACTTGACGCTTAGCTGTGCCTTGAAGCCCAGGCCCCGCTGCCACCGCCCAGGTCACTGCCACCTGCCCAGGTCACAGCCACCTCTCCCAGGGCCTGCTCCCTCCGACCATCCCCTGCACCCAGACAGAAACACCAGCACCGCCCTGGCCTACGGGGCTCAGTGGCCAGAGGGCCGGCCTGCGGGCTGAAGGGCCCGGTGCAGGCTGGTCCCCGGCCCTGGTTGGGGTGCGTCCGGGAGACAACCAATGGATGTGTCTCTCTCACTTAAATGTTTCTCTCTGTCCCCCACCCCCCACCCCCACCCCTTCCACTATCTTTAAAAATCAATGGGAAAGATTCTGGGATGAGGATTAACAACACAAGAACCATCGTCACTCCCCTCCTAAGCCCTCCTCCTCTGGGCTCCAGAAGGTTCCATGCTCCGGTCTTGGCTCCCCGGCCCACCTCACCCCTGCACCCTGACTGCACCTCTCCTCTCCTCACCCTCCACGCCAGCTCCCTTCCCCGCTGGGGCCTGTCACCGCTCAGGGGGCAGAAGCCACAATTCCACCAAGGGCCAGGGGCACGGCTCAGGAACAAAGCTCCCCCATTAATTCCACGGGGAACCTTCCCTTCGGGGGGGGGACACCGCTGTGGCCACTCGCCCCGATGGAGCTGCCTCCAAACAGCCTTCCTGGTGTCCAGCCCCTGCCCTGCCGCCGGCCCCTCCGCCTGGGACGCCCGGGGCCTGGGACGGCCTCCCGCCGCCTGCGGCATCGGCTCACCCTTACCCCCCCCCCCCCAGGAGCCCTGCCAACAGCCTCCGAGGACCCACCCCGCCCGAGCTCAAGGCCCGGCACCGTCATCACCACATAAACCCCTACTTCCCCCCGCCGCCCCCCAAAGAGGCCCGAGGGGCTGAGCTGCTCCGAGCCCAACTGTCCGCAGTCACAACAATGTCCGCTCCGGAGAGAAGGGCGGAGGCCGCCTCCCGCCCCTCACGGCCCCTCACGGCCCCCCACCGCCCCTCACGGCCCCCCACCGCCCCTCACGGCCCCCCACCGGCCCCTCACGGCCCCCCACCGGCCCCCACCGGCCCCTCACGGCCCCCCACCGCCCCTCACCGGCCCCTCACGGCCCCTCACCGGCCCCTCACCGGCCCCCCACCGGCCCCCTCACCGGCCCCTCACGGCCCCCCACCGCCCCTCACGGCCCCCCACCGGCCCCCCACCGGCCCCCCACCGGCCCCTCACCGGCCCCTCACGGCCCCTCACCGGCCCCTCGCCGCCCCTCACCGCCCCTCACCGCCCCTCACCAGCCCTCACGGACCCCCCACCGCCCCTCACGGGCCCCCTCACGGCCCCTCACCGGCCCTCACCGGCCCTCACCGCCCCTCACCGGCCCCCTCACGGCCCCTCACGGCCCCTCACCGGCCCCCACCGCCCCTCACCGCCCCTCACCGCCCCTCACCGCCCCTCACCGGCCCCCACCGCCCCTCACCGGCCCTCACCGGCCCTCACCGCCCCTCACGGCCCCTCACGGCTCCGGGCGGCCGGCCGCGCCCGGCCAGGAGCATTAAAAGTTAAACACTCCGGCCTCCGGCGAAGTAAACACAGAGGCAAATGCGGCCCGGGAGCCGCCCGCGGGGTAACCGGGGTCCGGGGTGACCCGCTAACGCCTCCGCCTTTATTCTGTCATCGAGCGCTCACAAAGCCGGCTCACAAAGCCGCCCGGACAAGGCCCGGGTCCGAGCCGGGGCGGCGGGCCGGGCGGCCTGGGGCGGGCCGGAAACTGGGGAAGTTCGGGGTCCTGAGCGCATCCTTGGGGGGTTCCTGGAACCGGGGACCGGGGACCGCGGGCCCTGAGGGGCGGGAGTCCGGGGCCTCGGAGCCTCGGGAAAGCCTCAGGGTTCGGGGTGCGACGAGCCCGGAGCGGCCGGGGACGCGGCAGCCGGGAGGCCCGGGGCTGGTTCCCGGGGAGGGGAGCGGCTGTGGGAGTGTCAGGGCCCCGGGCCGGCTCCCCGCCGCCTCACCTGCGGCGCCGCCGCCTCCAGCTCCGGGCGCCGGTCTCCTCGGGGCGGGTCTCGGCGGGGCCGGCGGCCGCACGCCCGGCGCTGGGCGGGGCGCGGGGGCGGCTGCGCGGTGGGGGCTGCGCGCGCACCCGGGCACCGCGGACCGGACGCCGCGCCGCCCTCCGCCGCGACTCCCACGGTGCCGGCCGTGGCGCCGCCGCAAACCTTCCCCCGCGCGTCCGCCCGCCGCGCGAAGGTTCCGCCCCCAGCAACGGTC